>JBBBDQ010000991.1:1170000-1632500 GCA_037127315.1 Ascarosepion bandense
TAGAACAAAAACAAGATATTTATGGGTAAAAGTTCTCAGTATTAGGGATAGCGCATGTGTGTAATATAAAACTAAAAACTGACGTCAAGACCGAATGGCGACAGTCTATTTCATGCTTGAAAGCAATCTTCAGCTCATATATATATATATATATATATAGAGAGAGAGAGAGAGAGAGAGAGAAAGAGAGAGAGAGAGGAGGAAAGAAGAAGAAGAGTAAAAGGGGAGAAGGAAATTAAGAAAAGAGAAAAATAACTGCGACCTTCTACTACACATGCGCACATACACGCACGTACAGGCGCGCACACCCGCACGCACACAGACACAAAAAGAAGAAAATCATTCAACATCAATAAAAAGCGCGTGAATTATTTTCTTAACATAATATAAAATAAAGATGGTGAGAAAATCGGTAGACAATCGTTGATACTTTGTGACTAGTAGACCGAACGATTAGAAAACGTTTTGTCTACGAAACTCTGGAGTCAAAGCGCTGAAAATATCAGCTAAGTGACAAATTTTATATTTGTTTTAATCCGATATATCAATGATAAGTGCATGAAAAAGAAAAAAATCGAAAAATATAAGCAGTAAATTGCTGATAGTCCCTGAAGAGTTGACGGACAGGTTCGCCTAAGAAACTCTAATGTCGGGATGCTGAAGTTAAGCTAAGTGACCAACTTTTAATTACATTAATTTTCTCTCTCTCTCTCTCTATCTCTCTCTCTCTCTCTCTCTATATATATATATATATATATAGAGAGAGAGAGAGAGAGAGATTAATTTTGTTATTACGATAGTTTATAAATGCACAAAATTACAATTCAAGCTCTACTTTGTATTGATCACTCTTTATGAAAATAAATGCATGAAGAGTGGGTTTTAATCTATCTGTTCTTTCACCTTCTTACAATATATATATATATATGTCAGAGTAAATAAATTGCAAACATTTTGTCTGCTTATTTTTAATAAAATCCATTCATACTCACGGATAAGCTTTCGCGTATTATAACTGAAAGATGTCAGAAATGAGCCGTAACGTTGACAGATGTTATTATCATTAATTTCTCAATATACCCAAGTACTTTCAATCTCCTTCTGAGATTTAAAAAAATTCACAGCAATTTTTAGCAGTACAGTCTTGCGGTTATTTTTTATTACTATAAATCACACCCCTAAAGATGATCGCGGAAGATTATCCGTGAGTATGAATGGATTTTATTAAAAATAAGCAGACACAAAATTTGCAATTTATTCAATCTGACATGTCTAAAAGAAAATTTGCTGCTTAAACACACACACACACACACACACACACACACACACACACACACACACACACACACACACACATATATATAAAGTTTATGCATATACAGTTTTGTGTATGTTAAGTTCTGAACATGGTAAGCAGATTGCTACCATTTTCATAATTGATGTTATAAAGTGTAGAGCTCTTTCAGCTATAATTTTAGCCATTATCAAGAATTAATTTCGTTTTGAAATAACGATTTAGCTTTCAACGAGACATGTATTTCACGCACACTCAAGTAAATCAATAAACTAAGTATGTAAAAATCTTCATTAGACACAACAAATATTTATTTTTCAATACATGATCAGCTTGCTTGTCAATGCACTTAATCAAATGGTGAATACTAATCACTCCATTGTAGATTATATATTGAAAATTTTAAATAAAATTTCAGCGAATAACTTCATTTCAGGTTACGGACATAATGATCTAGCCTCATTATCTATCTATCTATCTATCTATCTATCTATCTATCTATCTATCTATCTATTTATCTATCTATCTTTTTAATCATTCCACCCAAAGGAAGGCAATAAAGCCACTAAGGCACATAAGGTTATGGAGTGTTAGCGAATATGAGAAAACACTATTAATGAGAGAGAACAATAAATGAATAATAATTAAGAGGACGGTAGATAATGATTGACATTGAATTTTAATTTTTTGAAGTTCAAAGTTGACTGGGAAGAAAGAAGCCGGAAGAAAGTTCCATAAGTGAAAAGAGCGAAAGAAGAAACTGTTAGCATAAAACTTACGGTTACATCTAAACTATAAGATGATATGACATCAGCACCTTAAAATACTGCGCTTAAATTAATAAATTCTTGGTACCATAGCGAAAATTCATCAGGAGCACGAAAGTATTTTAGAAGAGGCCTAGGAAAGCTATATCAAGATGGTGAGAAAGTGACTGAAGGTGAAATGACAGGTGAGGACCAATAACATTGCAGAGTTTAGACTTTATCAAGAATTTCGAAAATAGAAGATGCAACAGACCAGATGTGGCAGCAATATTCAAAGCAAGGATGAATGGTAGACATAATTATTTAACAAGACAAAGTGGACCAATTTTCCTAGCTGCAGGCAACTGATATAATATAATCTTTCCACGCTACATATTCGGAAAAAGTTGGCCCGCGAAGGTGCAATGAATTACTCTTCTAGAGGTTAGCACCAGCCATACCGATGAAAGGTGAAAAATATTCTCTCAGACTATTGAAAGTGATCAGTTTCATTTTGAAGGCGTTAAAATTAACACTTCATTTATTGTCAGAGTTCACAATAGAATCATTTTGAGGATTATCTGCCAATTTGAACTTAACAAGCCGCTTAATCTATCTATCTATCTATCTATCTATCTATCTATCTATCTATCTATCTCAGATTTCATTTTCTATCTCTCTCTCTCTCTCTCTCTCTCTCTCTCTCAGATTTCATTTTCTATCTATCTATCTATCTATCTATCTATCTATCTATCTATCTAGCAAAGTTTGTTCATATCTATCTATCTATCTATCTATCTATCTATCTATCTATTTCAGATTTCATTTTCTATCTATCTATCTATCTATCTATCTATCTATCTCAGATTTCATTTTCTTTCTATCTATCTATCTATCTATCTATCTATCTATCTATCTATCTCAGATTTCATTTTCTTTCTATCTATCTATCTATCTATCTATCTATCTATCTATCTACTTCAGATTTCATTTTCTATCTATCTATCTATCTATCTATCTATCTATCTATCATCTTCAGTCAGTCAGTTAAGTGCCATACGGGATACACACTTGGGCGATCATGTCTCGAAAGAGACATGACTGACTGGGCAGAAGATTTTCCCACAGTAGATTGCCATTATTTTCTGCGGTAGACTGGTTGCCAACCAAGGCTATGGAACCTAATCTGTTCTGCTATTTAGCCTATAGCTGAGGGAGAAGAGACTGATTAATATCTTTCACTGTTTGGCCGTAAGGGAATACAACACACACCCATATTACTAAATGTAAAAACAGCCTTATAAAATCTATTTTTTACATATATATATATTCATTTGCATACAGTAGTTCGTATTTATTTTCCGATTTAAGACAACAGGGCGACTATTAATAAATTTGTGATGCGTTAGTTGGTAAAAGACTGCATGACAGCTACTCAATTGGTTCTTGTGAATACAACAGTCACTTCCGACTGAATAACCCCATGGAAGAGTCTCTATTCCCGCATGTTACTACGCATTCGGGAATAGAGACTCTTCCATGGGGTTATTCAGTCGGAAGTGACTGTTGTATTCACAAGAACCAATTGAGTAGCTGTCATGCAGTCTTTTACCAACTAACGCATCACAAATTTATTAATAGTCGCCCTGTTGTCTTAAATCGGAAAATAAATGCGAACTACTGTATGCAAATGAATATGAATATCTCTTCTGATTGTTATATCAAGGCTGCGTTCCCGATTTCCAAGGTAGTTAAATGGCTTGTTACAGTCCAGGCGGACACTTATGATCAGCACCCAGCTGACGTTTAGTAAGGGCAATATAATAATAAATTGTCGTTGTGAGTGCTTAAAGTCAAAACAGGTTAAACTTCTCCATATATTATCGATTTGAAACAATGATAGAGATCTAACAGAGCATGAAAACAGTAAGTAAATAAAAGGTAGTTAGTTTTATACGATTTTTATCTGGTCCAATGTGATAAGTGATTATATGAGAAATTACATGCTTTACTGTTTGTGGTAAAGTGGTGATCAGTGAACCGGGATCTAATTCTGAGCGAGTATATTGAATTCCCTTTTAAACTAATGCACCTGATAAAGGCATAAATCAATTTTACTCCCTTCGGGTTAAATAGTAAAGTAGAATAGGATCTTGTGCTTTTATAAGAGAAAGAAAATTTTAAATTCAAAACCGTGGAGAAGGTAACGGGAAAAGCAGCATCTTTCTTAAGAAGGCATGGCAATTCACAAATAATATAGAAAAGGAATAGGTGTGTTATATATTATCTGACCTCGCGCGTAATTTCGTGCAGAAGTGATTTTTTTATAAAACAGCAAAAATATAGAAAGTGGCTAGCAGAAGAAAAATAGACATTGTTTTGAAAATATTTGGTTGTTGTGAAAGTTAAATAATGCGGACATCGGGTGACGGGAAAATTTCTCCAGGTCAGAAAATGTAGAGAAAGAACTGTATTTATAGTAAAACAAACATTTTTGCATTGTAGGAATCTAATTGTGTTTTGTGTTTTGATAACCAGCATGGTCAAGATCAGATAATGTAAACCTCGGAATTGTTTTTATAAACAATGTGCCTGAAACATGAGGTGTTATAGTCGTCATTTTATCAGCATGAAAAAGACAGTCGATTTTATAAGAGAGAAAATAACAAGTTTTGGGTTTTAGTTTTATCTTCGTCGTCTTCATATTGATATACAACAGGTGAAGTCCTTATTTACTGTCCTTAAAGGATATTGCACTAAAAACGGTTGCTCCAATTTGTTAATTTGGTTGTTATATTTATAACGTTTTTGCCCGTTATTTTATTGTCCTTTCACCTCACAAATGTCTTTTCATTATCATTCATTCCAAGGAGCCACTTGCATCTTAGTGGTATTATCACCTTGCTTGATGTGAATTGATTTAAAAAAAAAAATTACTAAAATTTTACCATCACTGATCAGGCCCTAAATTTTCTCCAGTTCTGATGAACAGTTGTACTCTAAATGAGACTCGTTGCTTTGAACGTCTCGGACTCTAGCTCATTCCAGGCCTCACATGTAACGCGTACATAAGACCCATCGCTAAAGCCGCTTGAAAGCGATCCAAAAGCTACTCGACACTTACCTGTTAAGATCGCCACTGAGCAGACCCACATTTTTTCTAGTCCTGAGCATTTGTACTCTCAGTGAGGCTCTTTGCCTTGAATGTCTACTAGGGCTCAAGCTCACCCTAGATCTCAAGTAAAACTCGTAAATACCAAGCTGAATCCAGACCTCAAATAGAACTAATATAATCATACCATTGTTAAAGATTCTGGAAACATGGTCGGTTTCTTGGAGCGTGCCAGAAAGTACTTGACTCTTCTTGCCATGCGTTATCTTTATAAGAGTCAGATCAGACTAAGGCTGGTGTATTTCTGCAATATCTGATTTTGAGTCGCCCAACCCTCTCTGTTCAACCTTGACATTATTCAAAAGCGTTTACGCAGTTTTTTGAGTGATTAATTATTTTCCACTCTACAACCGCTTTCCACAGAAAAAATGTCACTTTAATTTATGTTTATTCTCATCATAAATATTCAAACTATCTACATTCTTAAGTTCCACCAGCCCAGATCATCAAATCTAGGGCTCACCATGCCACCTAGAGGGTCGACTCATCCTCTCTAGCTTCGTATTCCATTGTTAAGGAAGAAGTTCTACTCAGAGAGCTTCTTTCCCACAAATATCTGTGAAACTCCCACAATCGCTAAGTAATTAAGTCTAAGGTTGCCTATCTTACAGCTTTTTTATAATCATATCGCCCTAAGCAAGGCAATTTACTGCCACTGTTTTGCAGTGGGTTACATAGGAGGAAAGTTATGAGAAAGAGTGACAGGTTATAGGGGATGTCAGGAAGTGGGTAAGAGAAGGATGAGAATACTGATGAGAGTGGAGTGGACGGAGAAAGAAACATGAGAGAGAGGATGCAGGTCAGTGAAATAGGAGATGACTATTGACTTTACATTTAAATTCTTGGAGATTTTAGCTGTCGGGGAGGCAAGAAAACGGAAGGGAATTCCACAGGCGGGAAGTGCGAGAAAAGAGGCTGCTAGAGTAGAATTTGCATCTGTAACCGACCCTGCTGATGTCCACACCATTAATTTTTCAATCTCCCAATCCCTTACGCAAGTGGTGGACTTCCCCACGCGTTTCTCCAATAACCCTAACGGAAGGGACTTGCTACTAGACCTCTGCTTCACTTCCACCCCAAATTCTTGCACCACCAGACAGCTCTGCCCTCTCGGAAATTTTGACCACGCCGTAGTTTCTGTCAACATCTCCTTCCACTCCACCCCTACCCAAGAAACCCAAACCAGCAGAATATCCTACTGCTATCAAAGAGCAGACTGGGATTCGTTCCGTGACTTCCTCTGCGACATCCCTTGGGACAATGTTTTTAGTCTTCCCATCGAAGACTGTGCATCAGAGGTCTCCTCCTGGGTTAAGGCTGGCATCGATGCTTTCATCCCTGCCAGGAAATTTCAGCTTAAATCCCATTCGTCTCCCTGTTTCTCGCTCGCTTGATCGGCTGCCATTGCCCACCGGAATCACTTCTTCCAGCTTTATCGTAGCCACGCGTCAGACCAAAACAGGCGCCTTTTCGCCTCAGCTCGTAATAAGTGTAAAAAGATACTTAACAAAGCTAGGATGCTGTTTGCTGCCAGAATGAAGCAACGCATAGCATCATCTAAGTTCGGAGCCAAAGACTACTGGCGCCTCTGTAAAAGCGTGCTCAACAAGAGTAAGTCCTCAATGCCCCCACTAATCAACGAATTTGAGGTCCTCACCTCCTCAGCGGACAAGGCTGAATGCTTTGCCCGTAGATTCTCGACCAATTCGAGTCTGGATTCGTCTGGAGTCCATACACCCGATTTTCCATTTAGAACTGAGGCCCAATTGAATGACGTCCACATCACGCCCTCGCTGATTGCTAGCATAATCTCAAACCTTGACCCTCACAAAGCGAGTGGTGAGACGGAATCCCAATCATAGTCTTGAAGAAATGTGCCCCTGAACTCTCCTATGTCCTTTCTATGTTCTTCAATCTCTGCCTATTTTCCTCCTGTTTTCCTGCCTGTTGGAAGTCTTCTTCTGTGGTTCCAATATTCAAGAACACTGGTGAACCCTCGGACCCCGCAAATTACCGCTCTATCAGCCTTCCTCCGATCTTCGGCAAAGTGTTCGAAGCCATTATCAATGCCGAGGTCGTTCAGCATCTCACAGCCCACGGGCTCCTCTCGGACAAACAGTATGGTTTCCGCTTCACCAGGTCCACTGCTGATATGCTAACGACCATCACCGAGTATATATACCAGGCTCTCGACAAGAATGGTGAAGCCCGAACTGTCGCCTTGGATATCTCTAAAGCATTCGACAGAGTATGGCATGTCGGCCTTCTACGGAAACTGCGAAGCTACGGCATTACTGGACTTTTGTTGGACTTAATCCAGTCATTCCTCTCTAACCGCACACTGAAAGTGGTATTAAACGGACATGCCTTCCAGAACTCCTCGGGGTTCTTGACAAAATACAGCGAAGAATCTGTAATGTGATTGATACCGACTTAGCTGACCGCCTGCAGTCACTCTCTCACCGGCGTGACGTGGCTTCCCCGTGCCTCTTCTATAAATAATTTCATGGCTTCTGCTCTGATGAAATTAAATCACTGGTGCCCCCTAGGTGTGAATTTGCACGAGATACTATATTGGCAACTAGGTCCCACCCTTTTACAGTGAAACCGATGAAATGTAACCGCAATTTCTACTCCAACAGCTTCTTTTCTCGCACTTTCCGCCTGTGGAATTCCCTTCCGCATGCTTGCTTCCCCGACGGCTACAACCTCCAGGAGTTTAAATGTAGAGTCAATAGACACCTCCTAACACACTAACTTACACCCATTCTCTCCAACTCTCTCCCTATGTACATCCTAACTCGTCTATCACCCTCCTTCTGATATTTCCTATACCCAATCGCTCTATGTAACCCCTTGCGCTATAGTGGCAGTGGAATGCCTTGCTTGGGGTGACATGATTAAAAAAAAATTAGTTTCACAGTAAAAGGTTGTGGCCTAGTTGTTAATCTTGTGGCTCGAGTAAATTCATATATAGGGGGCACCAGGGAACTAAGTTCATCGGAGCAGAAGCCGTGAAAGTACTCGTAGCATTTTTTCATTTTATGAACTTCCTCCATTTAAGTTTTTTCAACAACAATTTATTAAAGCTTTACATTGAGTGGCTCTTAGGCCTTGTATTGGAGGAACAATAGTATAAAATTAATACCGGGTTTTTATTTTGACTATATAGATTATTATATATCCAAACTGTGTATAACTATAAACCTTCTATTTATGATATTGAGCTGTCCTCTTATTAGGGAGATAACCTTGACCATTCAAGGGTATCCATCCCCAACTAATAGGTGCATGCTGGGATACAGGAAGGGACTTCCGGCGATGACATCAGGCACGCGGTGCGCAGGACTTTGCTAGGCTCTCCATGACCACATCTTTATTTCATATTAACAACTGTTAGCTGTAACTATGTCCACAAAAATAAATTCCCTAGTTTATTGCCAATACTCGGCGAGTGTGTTATTTTTCCGTAACAGTTTTATTTTATTATGTTAAAAACATATCATATCTATAAAGTATATTTGAACAATATTATACATCGACACTTTAAAATTATTATATATCGTTATAAACTATATATATATCCCATTAAATTACGTGTTAATAAATATTTTTAATAGCACTTTGATTCGACAGGTGACATGTAAGGCCTTTACTTCTTGAGGTAGTAGTACATCCGATATAGGTAACTGATTTCTGTCTTATACTTGACATTGAAATTGGTACTATTTATTAATCATTTTTACTTTTGATTTGGTGGGGTTATTTTGGTCATTAACGACAAGGCTAGCGGTCTTACATTTTTTGCAAGATATTATAAACTTTAAACGTTTTTCAGGGTTTATAACAGAAAAAAGTGTTTAATAATTTTCCTCATGGAAAATTTGTCTTGCTTATAATTATTGCGCATCTGGTTGCAAGAAAATATATTGATGTTTTATTGGTCATATTTTTATTACTGGTGTGTATTTTACATATATGCAAATTATTTTCGGATAGAGTGTATCAGTAAAGAAACAAAATGAATAAAAAGACAAGAGGAAAAACATTTTTTCACCTTCAGATGAAATTTATGAAGGCAAGTGTCGGGTTTATTTTGTTGTACATGTTTATATAAAAATGCAAGGATGTTATTGGTTTATCAAGATTTTTACAATTGAGAACATTCATGAATATTTATCAGGTGATTAAGAGGAAAATCAAAACATGGAGGATACAAAGTGCAATATTTCAAAGTCTGATAGGGCAAAAGTAATAAAATAATATTCAAGAAATATTTTCTTTTTTTAAATAAATGAATATTGTTTAAATTGTGATCAGACTGTTATGGTTTGGGATCGACATATATGCTGTGCATCTTAGAAATAATGAGCTAATGGATTTAACCGTTTGCTTTTGATTAAGTTCTCACCTCCCCAGCGGACAAGGCTGAATGCTTTGCCCGTAGATTCTCCACCAATTCGACACTGGACTCGTTAGGAATACCTATACCCGACTTCCCACCCAGAACTAAGGCTCAACTAAATAACGTCCACATTACACCCTCGCTGGTCGCCAAGATAATTGCACAACTTGACCCACACAAAGCGAGCGGCGGTGATGGAATCCCAGTCATAGTACTGAAGAAATGTGCCCCAGAACTCTCCTCTGTCCTCTCTAAACTCTATAACCTCTGCCTATCTGCTTCCTGTTTTCCTGCCTGTTGGAAGTCCTCCTGTGTAGTTTCTATATTTAAGAATTCTGGCGAACCCTCAGACCCCGCCAATTACCGTCCTATTAGTCTCCTTCCGATCTTTGGCAAAGTTTTCGAAGCCATTATCAACGCCGAGGTGATTCAGCATCTCACGGCCCACAGGCTTCTCTCTGACAAACAGTACGGGTTTCGCTTCACCAGGTCTACTGCTGATATGCTAACGACCATTACCGAGTACATATACCGGGCACTTGACAAGAATGGCGAAGTCCGAACCGTTGCCTTGGATATCTTCAAAGCGTTCGACAGGGTCTGGCATGCTGGCCTCTTGTGCAAACTGCGGAGCTACGGGATAACTGGACATCTGTTTGACCTCATCCAGTCATTCCTCTCTAACTGCACATTGAAGGTGGCATTAAATGGGCATGCCTCCCAAAACTACCATACGAACGCGGGCGTCCCTCAAGGTTCTGTCCTAGGTCCCACGCTCTTTCTGATCTACATTAATGATCTCCCCGACGCCATTAGATCCCAAGTTGGCATGTATGCCGATGACACAACAATCTACTCTCGCATCGATCAAAAACCAGGTGTGGACGACAAAGCGAACCTCGCTGCCGTACTTAAAAGGACCTCCGATCCGTAGTGGCCTGGGGTAGGAAATGGCTAGTAAATTTCAATGCTTCTAAAACGAAGCTGTTATCAACTAACCACCATAGACAATCGCATCTACCTCCCATTAGCATGGGACAGGCTAGCCTCCCAGAGAGTAAAATACTACGCCTCCTTGGCCTTACACTTTCGGCGGACCTCAAATGGAATGACTATATCGAATCCATTGCCAAATCTGCTGCTATGAAAGTCGGCTCCCTGTGCAGGGCCCGGAAGTTTTTCCCACCTGAATCTATTCTGCACATATACAAATCTACCATCCGCCCGTGTATTGAATATTGCAGCCATATCTGGTCGGGTGCCCCTGCTGGGCTTCTTGACAAAATACAAAGGAGGATCTGTAACGTGGTTGATACTGACTTGGCAGACCGGCTGCAACCGGCTGCAACCGTCTGCAACCGGCGTGATGTGGCTTCCCTGTGCCTCTTCTACAAGTACTTTCATGGCTTCTGCTCCGATGAGCTTAGATCACTGGTGCCGCCTAAGCACGAATTTACACGAGATACTAGATTAGCAACTAGGTCCCACCCTTTTACAGTTAAACAGATAAGATGTAACCGTAAATTCTACTCCAACAGCTTCTTTTCTCGCGTTTCCCGCCTGTGGAACTCCCTTCCACAAGTCTGCTTTCCTGACAGCTACAATCTCCAGGTGTTTAAATGTTGGGTCAAGAGACACCTCCTATCACCCTAACTCCCAATTATTCTCAGAACACTCTCATCTACCGAACCCTCATTCTCGGTATCCCTACCCGCCTATCACCCACCCTCTGACATTTCCTATATTTAACCATTCTTGCTATCCCTACCCGCCTATCACCCACCCTCTGACATTTCCTATATTTAATCATCCTTTCTTCACTCTATGTAGCCCCTTGCGCAGTAGTGGCAGTGACATGCCTTGCTCGGGGTGAAACGCTTATATATATATAAAAAAATATATCTGTAGTCGTGTATCTTGCCTTGGGAAAGTAGCAGTGACATCCTTGCTTTTGCATATAAACATGATTTCCACACGATTATATATATATATATATATATATATATATATATATATATATATATATATATATATATGAATATTACTGTGAAACCAATAAAATGTAAACGCATTCTACTCCATCATCTTTTTTTCATACACTTCCCACCTATGGAACTCACTTCCATTTATTTCCTTCCCCGACAGCTGCAATGTCCAAGAATTTAAATGTAAAGTCAATAGTCATCTCCTATTTCAGTGACTTGCATCCTCTCTCTTATGCTCCTTTCTCAGTCCACTCCACTCTCATCAGTATTTCTTCTCTCACCCACTTCCTGACACCCCCCTATAACCTGTCACTCATAACTTTCCTCCTATGTAACCCACTGCAAAACAGCGGTAGTAAAATGGCTTACTAGGGGAGATAGGATTATATATATATATATATATATATATATATATATATATATATATATATAATAATGTACTATTCCGTTTTGATCGCTTGGAAAGATAAGATACATATCAGAGACGCTACTTGGTTTCATTGAAAAAAAAGAAAGAAAGAAGTAAAGATAGAAAGATGTATTCAACATCTCTTACTAATACCTAACAGATATACCGAGATGCTTAGAGCGAGAAATATATATATATATATATTATAAATTATGTTTTAGAACATGTACATAATTTCTTCTATATATGTCCTCTTCTCTACAATCATATGGCTGTTTCAGTGTTTGAACTTCAAACACATTATCGGGAGAAATAAAGGTTTAGAATATATATATATATATATATATATATATATATATATATATATCTAGATAGATAGATAGGTAGAGAGATTTCATTAAAAATGTCGGTAAATTTGGTAAAGTTTTTATATAATTTTTCATGCGATTTTCTTTTATTTTCAGAAGATATGTTATATAGAAATTGTCGAAATGCTTTCTTTTTCGAGTGCTTTTGGCTATACCTTTATCCATCGTCAAGGATGGATTTTATTTTAAACGTAACTGAATATGCGTAGTGTTTATGTAAAACAAAAAAAATATATCTATAAAATATCAATTAGATAAAAATAGAGCGTCCAATGGATATTAATCAGAGCAAAAATATTAAGGGGAAAACTCAAATTATGTATTGAGTTTTCTTTCCTCAATATATATATATATATATATATATATATATATATCGGTAGTCCCTAGTTGAATGATTTCAGGATTTTTGCAGTTATGCATTAATTATTTTACAGAGAATAATCAAGATCACATCTTTATCGAACAAACCAATGTTCTGTGGAAACTTCGTATTTTCAGTTCTCCAGGTCGAGGAGAAATAGACCAAAGTGCTATTCTTATTAATTAGTCAATTAATTTTTATTTAGTCAAGAAAATGAGCGCCAACGCAGTGACACTGTTACAAATATACGAATTCCACTCTAACCATATCGTCAACCAGTCCCATAAGGCTATAATAGGCGTATGCATCATCGTCAAATGTGCATAACTTTGCAAGTACGACCCGGTTCGAAATACGTCAGGTCGGGTAACCCAGTCTACCCAGCCGGTCACCAATTGAGGATATTCTCAAGTATCGAGATGTGACTCCCAATTTTCCTTGGTTGTATCCAATCAGATCATGATGCTATAAAAGTATCCCTGCCCAGGAACAGAAACTCGTAAGCAATTGTCAAATCTGTGATACTGAAGGGATATTTACTGTAGTCTATGTTGGGGAGCTCTCCACCTTTCCACAGAAATGGACTATTCTAATCATTATATGAAATAGTAGTGATTATACCTCGAGGAAGGAAGTCAAGTGAGCGAGTCAGTCGGGTATTTCCGGTATTACACCGGAAGTGTTCTACTAGTCAATTTATCACGTCTCTACGACGATACTGTATACTAATCACATTGTTCTGAATTCTACTAATCCTCGCCTCTTGTAAATACTTCTCTTTTCCTGCCAATACACCTACTTTTATACTATTACGTTGTTTTGTATTATTTCACATAATTCTCTTACCCGAAGTAACAGTCTATTTTTAAATAACCAATAAAAACGTTTACATATAAATAATTCCAATCAGTAAAGATCAGAAGCCATGAAAGCCATGCCTAGTGTAGCGACAGAGAATCATTTAATAATTGTACTTGTCCCTTCCTTTGTTAGTTCCTTAGTTCGAACGACCATAACATCCTGTCAATATCTCATAAATAATGTCCTATTCCGTTTTGATCGCGTGGAAAGATAAGATACATATCAGAGACGCTACTTGGTTTCATTGAAAGAAGAAAGAAAGAAGTAAAGATAGAAAGATGTATTTAACATCTCTTACTAATACCTAACAGATATACCGAGATGCTTAGAGCGAGAAATATATATATATACATATATGTATATATATATATATATATATATAGAGAGAGAGAGAGAGTATATATATATAGAGAGAAAGAGAGAGCATTACAGACTGAGATAGATATGAGCGTATTAAAAAGATAGATAGATAGATAGATAGATGTATTATTCTGTTTTAATCGTGTTATAAGACAAAATATATATCAAAGATCCTACTTGCTTTCAGTGAGAAAATGAAAGCAAGAAACGATAGGAAGCATTTAACAGCTGTTTCAGTGAAATGGAAAAAGTTTTCAATTTCAAATCTATTCAACCTACACAGCGAAACAATTCTAAGAGAAATAAAATCCTTGCCAGGATTCATTGTTGACGGCCACAATGTCAACAATGTAAGATACTCGGATGACATGGCGCTGATAAAAGACACGGAAAGGAAAATGCAGCGCCTCCTACAGAATGTAGCAACAGAAAGTGCGAAGAAAGGACTAAGCATAAACTTCAAGAAAACTGAATGTATGGTCATCAGCAAAAAGAAGACCCTAAAATGTCAACTACAAGTCGGAGAAACTAAAATAAAACAAGTAAAGACATTTAAATACCTAGGAAGTGCTCTGACTAAAGATGGAAAGTGTGACATTGAGTTCCAAAGACATATTTGCAAGGCCAAGGACGCATTTCAAAAGAGACAGGAAAATCTTATTGGAAACAAAGAAAAGAGTGTTGGACTGCTATGTGATATCTGTCCTTCTGTATGAAAGTGAATGTTAGATGATCACATCAAGGATGAAGGAGAGGCTTGAGGCAGCAGAAATGTGGTTTTCCAGAATGATGCTGAGGATACCATGGACTGAGCAAAGGTGAGTTGCTGGGGAAGAAGATGCAAACTCCAGAGAGACAAGAGAAAGTAACGTGAGACATACTTGACAGGCATGAGCAAATAGATGGAGGAGGGAAAATATTGAGAGAGAAGTGAAAATCCATGATCGCCTACGTTTTGAAGGGAAATGGCGCATAAAGAAACCTCCCCCTGTCTATAAAATTCTCAGTACCCTTCTGTAGAACCACATTTAAGTTACCTCCCCTTTTCTCCTCATCTGCAGGGAGATTGTCCATCATACCCTGTGATAAAAGAAAATGGATATCATATACCAATCCAGAATTTTAAAAAAAGAAAGCAAAACTAGAATAAGGATAAGCCAAAAAATTATATTTTAATGGAGAATTTAATAGGTCATCGATTATACAAGATCCTGCTGGAAATGAAATGAAATCGGAAGCTCCTACATGAAATAGGAAATTCCTACATGAAATAGGAAGCTCTTTTGTGACTGAAGTTTGGTCTTTTTCGAAGTTTCTGTAATTTCAAACCGATAAACTTAATTTTTGATCGTAAAAACTCACCTGTTGTTCAGTTCGACGTGGTTTAATGGTTAGCACTCTTGTGTCGTTGGCTCAATCACGACGGAATAGTGTGTTCGATTCTCACTGGAAACCCCATATTTTGGCCTTGTGCCAGATCTATGTTAAGCTTAGAAAATTACCATAATAACTCACCTGTTTTATGTGTTCCTTCGACCGCTCAAATTTAACTGAAGGACTCACTGTTGTTGGCGGGTAGAATCGGGCACAGTTATGTCGAGACAGTGAAACGGAGCAACCCATCTTGGTCACCTTCTCTACACATAATTCGTCTCAAGATTAGTTAACCTGCGAGCAACAAAAAAAAAATACTATTCGTTTATTTTCCAAAATAGTGAGATTTTGAGTAACGTAGATGTTACCTTAAAGTTCAGTGAGTTGGACTCTGACAAATATATTCTTTTTCTTCTATGTGCCCTGCCCCTTCAGGACGTAGGCGATCATGGTTCTCCACGTATCCCTATGCCTTGTGGCTCTTAGTATGTTTGCTCCTGTTACTCCTGGCAACCCCCGTTCCGTCATCCACCTGATCAGGCCCTGCAAATATGTTATCCGCTGCCTTCCTTTGTCTCTTTTTCCTTCTATCTGGCCTGTCAGTATCAGGTTCTCCAAGCCCTCTTTCCTCATTGCGTGTCCCAGGAACTTCAGTTGTCTCTTCCTGATGCTCAGTATTAATTTCCTTTTTGTTGCCATTCTTTCCAACACCTCATCGTTGCTTGCAGGCTCAGTCCACGATATCCACAGCATACGTTTATCCAATCCTTATTTTTCATCATTTCCTTTGAAGTAAACACGTTTCTTCGTTTTTCAAGAATGTATCATTTGACATTGGATGTACGTTGTGGCGCAGTGGAGGATGTGCGTTGTGGCGCAGTGGATATCGGCTCGGAACGAGAAATCGGGGAACCGAGTTCGAATTCCAGTTGAATTCATTGCATTCACTTACGCACTAGTACCCTTGGGAAAGGTATTAATCCGTCTCTTCCCTCCAGTTATAGGTTAAATAATAGGACAGATTGGGTTCTATAGCCTTGGTCGGCAACCAGTCTACCGCAGAAAGCAATGGCAACCTACTGTGGGATAATCTTCTGCCCAGTCAGTCATGTCTCTTTCGAGACATGATCGCCCAAGCGTGTATCGCGCATGGCACTTAACTGACTGATCATTTGACAACAGAAAAGGAGAATGTGTCCATGAAAACCGAAGGTGCGTTGGAATAACCAAAGATGCCTTCCAAAAGCTCAACGAACTATTAAGAAACAGTAAGATTTCGTTAGGAATAAAGAAAAGATTGCTGAACTCCTATGCGATATAATTCCTCCTATATGGCAGTGGATGATGGCCAATTTTATCACAAACAAGACTTCAGGAAACTGAGACGTGGCACTACAGAAGGATGCTGAGAATAGCGTCGACGGAACATTTGATAATTGGTTGATTTTGTTTAGCGACATATCAATCTCTATGGGTTATCTAATCACGAAATCTAATTATTTTGAATGCATTTGTATACCTTCAATGTCAGATAAAATATATCGTTGGTAATTTTACTATAAATAGGTATTAGTAGCAATTTTTTTACATATAAAATGTATTGCTAATATTTTTACTATAAAATGTATTTTTATGCTTTCATAAAGTTTCTTTTTTGGGTGAAGGGTCACTATTTTTCCATAGCTGGGACACTAACATGTGCTACCACTCTTGGTCAGGTTGAATCTGGGAACAATAGTAAATAAGAGGTGCTTCCACGCTCCTTAAAACTTCCGATCTCCCGATCTGAGGCCTTTTTGTCGGATGTAGGTTATCGTCAATTCCATTACTAAAATTCACACAGTCAACGCACGAAGGAAAAAAGCTCGTCAGAACAGTTACCATAAAAATATTCGTAAAAAAGACTGAGGGGAGCCACATCTCGTTCGTGAGAAAATGAATGCATGGTTTCTTTTTTTCTATAAAACTCAATAATCTTAATGCCAAATTTAATCATTATCCCCCTCCTCCTCCTCCTCATCATCATCATCATCATAAACCCTCTGACCAGGTGTGATCGTAGGGTAGATGTAGAGCTGAACACTTGATCAGTTCCAATCACATATTTTGGTTGAAAGCGCAGATATATTCATTCATGAATAGCGTGTCTTGGCCAAGTAAACCTGGCGGAACCTAGTTCTCTCCACGTCAAACCGCAGCCGATAAATATTCAACTTGAACGCTCACCTTGGTCACGAAACGTTGATTTCATCAAGAGAATCGTCAACATAGACCGTTGACCTCAGCCTAGGAAGCTTTCCGCCTAGCGATGCTGTGTCATCACCGCATAGCCATGGAGCCAAGTTTACCCAATTGTGTTGGAATAAACTTTGAAGATTCATCCAGCCTTTGTCAGGTTTCACTTTTAATCCTATTGGTTGTCAAGCCTCCCACCTCACCAGAAAAGCACGGTGAGTGAAAACTGCTTTAGTCATCAATAAACAGGCCACGCGCAAGGTAGTACTGGATAAGTATCAATAGCACCTGCAGAATGATTTGGTATAAATTTACCTGAATATTTTAGTTACTTAAAATCTAGAAAAAAAAAAAAAAAACAGAAAAAGAAATATTAATTTCATTCAAATGTTCAAGTAAAATACGAGAAAATTATCTTTATTATAACAAAGACCGTTATATAGCTATTGGGCGCGTATAATGATATGCGCTAAAAAGTCTACCTACTTCCACCGATCGCCCATAGCCCAGGGGGAGAGTCGCCGACTGACGCCATTTCAGTCGGGTTTCAATCCTGGGTAAAAAAGCAATCGGAGTCTAACCGTACTGATGAGCTGTGATACGGCGAAACAGATCTGTCTGCGGGTGACACTATATATATATATATATATATATATATATGGTGACCATAAAGTACATGTGCAGTTATTTCTATCGCAAATACAAATTAAGTTAAAAATTTTTTTAAAGTGCATATGAACTTTATGGACACCCCGTATATGTATGTGTGTGTGTGTGTGTGTGTGTGTGTGTGTGTGTGTGTGTGTGTGTATATATATATATATATATATATATATATATATTAGGTAGCAATCGGAGTCTAACCGTACTGATGAGCTGTGATACAGCTGAACAGATCTGTCTGCGGATGACAATATATATATATATATATATATATATATATATATATATATATATAATATTTCCCTCCTGTCACGCTCAGTCTTTTGCATTAATTTTTTCTTCTTATGTCTTAATGAAAGATACTCAGTAGTCAGTGCATCAATATATATGTTGCCATCATTCTATACGGCATATCGATATAAATATTTTGCCGTCATTTTTGACGGCACGAGCCCACTCGTAGTTATATAATTGCCGAATATATTACTAACAAATATGGCAGCGCAGAAGGAGTTGCAAAATGTTATTAGCAAAGCAATTGTGCGGACAATGACACAAAATATGAAACTGAATTTAATAAAGTTATGTTATCTGATAAAACCATCGCCAGGCTTATTACAGATTTGTCTGAAGATATTAAGGGTAATAAAAATGTAATGAATAACGTATTGTACATTATATAAACTAATGACTCGTGCGATAATAGCGAAAAGACAATTTGATGGCGTTTGTTTGCTTCATTCATGAAAAATGGATCATAACAGAATATAGATATTTCAAAGAATGAAATATAAACACACACAGAGATCGTTTACTATTATTAAACATAATTGGTATATTAACTTGAATTTTCATTTGATGAAGCATTTTCAATCAATATCGCGAATAATGTTACTCCTATTAAACTTACTGGTATGCGTTAAACGACAATAAATATGGCGCCGAGCGACCTAGAAAAAGATAAAGGTTTAACTTAAAATCTTAGATTTTATTTTCTTGGTGGAGTGAAAAATATACCTTAGATCATAGTTCTTGACCGCGGTTGACAATGAGCATAAAAGCCTTTATATTCTTTCTTTATTAAACGCTGTGGCGGACCATTAATAATGTTATCAACATATCTTGCAGCAGAATAGAGATTAGAGATATAGATTAATGCCTTTTCCCAATTGGTGCGAAGTGAATATAAAGAACTTTAACCAAAATTCAATCTCAGTTTGCAAATTTCGTGCTGATAACCCTTACCGTATCTCACACATATATAATGTTATTCCAATTAAGAATCTTAAAAATGGAAAAATAATTGTCAATGCTGAGAGCTTGAATTTAAGATGGAATCATACAGCTTTCCATTTAATGGTAAGAGATAAAAAATTCGTTTAGTTTAAAGAACTCTGCAGAGGAAAAGCTTGCTCTCTTTCATAAATGAGATAGGTACCTATTTTTCTACAAATGCCAGAGGATGGTTTTCGGGTGCTGTTTTCTTGGTAAGTAAATCCTTCTTTTTTGACGCATTGTTGTTTTCCTCTTTTGTTTTTGTCATTTCAGCCCAATTGAGGAAATAAAACTTCTAAGACGCAAGCTTGAAAGAATTCGAGAAGAACGCTTTTAAGGAGAGAGGACACTAAAAGAACAAGATTCAAGGAGATAGAAGATGACGATTGACATTGCTTTTAAAATTTTTGAAGATCGTAGTCAGAGTAGAGAACCAAGAAGTGCGAGAGAAGAAATTGTTAGCATAGAACATATGGTTGCATCTAGTCAATTGCAAAATGATGCCAATTTAGCGCTGCGTTTAAATTCGTAAAGAGGGAAACTCACCAGAACAATTACCACTAAAATATTTATAGAAGAGGAACAGTGAAGATACTGATTGACCGATAACATTGCAGTTTTTCTTTGGGTGTTATCAAAGATCTCTAGATCAGTTAGTTAAGTGCCATACGTGATACACGCTTGGGTGATCATGTCTCGAAAGAGACATGACTGACTGGGCAGAAGATTATCCCGCAGTAGGTTGCCATTGCTTTCTTCAGTAGACTGGTTGCCGACCAAGGCTATAGAACCCAATCTGTCCTGCTATTTAACTGGAAGGAAGAGACGGATTAATACCTTTCCCAAGGGTATTTGCGCGTAAGTGAATACAATGGATTCAACTGGAATTCGAACTCGACTTGCCGTTTTCTCGTTCCGAGCCGATATTCCACTGTACCACAACGCACATCCTCTAGATACATAGCAAAAATACCAGACCAAATGTAGCAGCCATATTCAATGCAGGGGTTAGGCTAGGATTAGGAGTAGGGTTAATGCACAGACGACCGTTAAATTTATGAAGATGATAGATGTTTGGGAGAAAAAAATCCTGCCGATACTTCTTACGCAATTAGCGGGGCCTTAAATATGCTGATTGCATTTTCTACGGAATATTTGTATATGCATTATAAAATAAATGTTTGTCAAAAATTAAAAATAGGTTAAAAATGAATTAAAAACTGCAAAATGTTAATAAAAAGTATCGACCGATTTTACTGAAGCAAAGGTTGCAAGGGACGAAAAGGTATGATTCGCAGTCACCATTAGGCACTTACCATGTCTCTGTAGCCACTCCTAAACGAGAACTGCAACCATTTTATGTCAATCTTAGAGACATTAAATGAAGTGGGATCAAATATTGCTCGTAACACACAGAAATCAAACAGATCCTAACTTCGACAATAAATGTCACTCTAATAAGAAAAGCACATAATTTATTATCTGGAAAATACTTAGAAAGAAACCTGATAAATGTTTTCCCATCAATAAAATCACGCAAAACAGACTTTATTATATTACCAGCTTTTATAAAACCACACTTTAAGAACCTAAAACCATAACCAGTGTAGCCTAAATTATTTCACACCCACACAATCTACCCACAAATCAAAATAAGGACACCCAATCAGTTAGGCGCCATACGTGATACACGCTTGGGCAAAAGATTTTTCCACGGTTTAATTTCGTAAAAGTTTTCTCTGGACTTGGCAATGTGGGTTGTATCCCCGAATAGAGTTTATCCTGGTCAACAGTGACCAATAATGTCATCCCACGAGTCTATCCTCGTAAACAAAACAATAATGTATGACTTCGAGTTGGTCTAAAACAGCGGTCGGCAACCCCCGGCCCCCGGCCCACATCCCGGCCCTCGAGTGAATCTTGTCCGGCCCGCTGCCTTATTCTGGACACAATATAAATATAGATAAACTAAACCAAAGTGACAGTTGATAGTCTGAATATATTGCGTCGAAATTTTAAAAAATTATTTCATTTAATCTGGAGAATGTGTTTTACTTTTATTTTTTATTTGTAGGGATCGCCAAAATTAGCGTACGGCCTCACTTTCACTTTTTCTGTGAAATTGCTTTCGTGAGCAGGCACTTTTAAATGAATATAAAATAGTGTTTTCAACCGATTTTAATGGATTTTTTCAGTACTGATATATGAAACATTTATTTTTAAGATGTAATATTTTTTTTTAACACAATTCCAGTCAGATATTAAATTATATTGAATCCTTGCTTTCTTCAAACACATAGAAAATTTATTCTCATATTTTATGATGGTTCTTCTCCCTGACACTAGAGCCATAGCTGTTTGGCCCTCCTCCATGATTCTACATAGCTTTTTGGCCCTCACTTTCCAAAAGGTTGCCGACACCTGGTTTAAAACTTCTGCGGTTACCATCTAGCTGATTCCTCGCTCGTTAATGCGTGCTTGACTCGTTTGTCTCTGGTAGCGTGGTGGTGGGAACAGTTCCGCTTGACTTAGCTGGCGTTTGTTTGTTCACATCTACTCATTCCTCTGCATAGTGTTTTTTTTTACCACAGAGGATGAGATTACTACTGAGCAAACAAACTGAAGTGAAGACTTTTAGACATTTGGTAGTTGCACAAAAAAGACTATTTTCGAATAAATATTAACTCTGGTTAAAACTGTAACGACGATTCGGTTTATATATGCTTTGTTTCATATAGTGGTTTTTAACCCTTCCCACTTACAATCAAATGACACTGGGATCCCTCTGGAGTCTTCAGGTTATGTTGATAGTAAGTTAAATTTCTAAGTTCTGGTCTTCAGGGCCGGTACAAAGTCTTGGTCAAGATGTCTCAACGAACAATTTGGATTCTAATAGCAGTAGTGTGGGGACATTCTGTGTGTCTTTTCTGTAATCTGTTAAAATCTCCAGAGTAGATGGAGTCTATTTATCTCAGTTGATTCTCTGCCCGTAGCCATAGCCCCGACTGAGACGCTCTTAGCTCGAACACAAAGAGCTTTTTAAGAGCGAGTTCGAGCGGAACTCTGACCCTAAAATCTTCTTTGACTATTTTATTTAAGGCTTTTTTAAAATTCATTTGTATTACTGATGGTATCTTATTTACTCCACAACAAATACCTTGTCGGGAACTGATGACATCGGGAAAGACATTGATGATGATGAGATGCAAAGTAGATCAATAACATCCATAGGCCCTGTTCTCTACTAGGGAAATGACTTGAATCTCTCGAAGAGTATAAAAACCATAGTTTAATTTCCTTAGTTATTCTATAATTAGCAGTATAGCCAGGCGTTGCTCGGGTGTAATGAAAGCTTTAAAACTAATCCATGGTCCTGGGGCTCAGACTAAAGAGTATTTGAGTGAAGTTTGGTGAGAATCAGATAAAAATTGTGGATTATAAAGGACATACAGACAAATAAACAGACACACACAAACGCCTTGCCTTATATATATATATATATATATATATATAATCGATTTTCTGCACTATTATAAGAACTGCAACCTTGAAACTTCTGAATATCGTTTCTTATGTCTTTCTCTATGAGTGTATCAAATTTGACTAAAATCGGACCACTCCTTCTATAACCCGATTTTTTCGATTATCGATTTTCGATATTTATCGGGGGTACCTCGACACAAAACCTAGCTAAGAACACTCACAGACGCTTATAGTACAACTGTGTAAATTTTCAAGAAAATCGGTTCAGCCGTTTCGGAGTCTATAGGTAACGGACACATACACATACACACATACGCACAGACAAAATTCCATTTATAAATAAGTTTAGATTACACAGGTTTCTATTTTAGTTGAAACAAGAAAAGTTTACTTTTCCCTTAAGATTAACAATATTTCAAATCTGAAAGGTTTGATTCAAGCTGATGACAGTCACAAACACAAGTGAACGCATGAAAGAGAAAGAAAG
This sequence comes from Ascarosepion bandense, assembly GCA_037127315.1. Lineage (NCBI taxonomy): Eukaryota > Metazoa > Mollusca > Cephalopoda > Sepiida > Sepiidae > Ascarosepion > Ascarosepion bandense. Next base: position 1,193,479 of record JBBBDQ010000991.1, read on the forward strand.
AAAAGTAAGCAAGATGCTGTTTTAACATTGTGGGAGTTAATCAATGCTTAGCAAACGTGTCAACTTTTCTATACTGCGAGTCATGGAAACCAAACAAGAATCTATTTATCTATCTATCCATCGATTCATTATTTTTTTCTATTTTTCTATCCTACTCTCGTCGGGCTCACGGCCATATTACGTTGAGACACTATACAATCACCGAAGATAAGCAACGTCGAGCCTGGTCATTATCTATTTTCCCAACCGCTTAGAAATACCAGATGCTGTAAGCTTGGATCTGCGGGTAAAGTAATGGATAACTGAAAAATTGGAGAGTAGAGTTCCAATTCCAGTCGGGTTCATTATATTTAGTTACACGCAAATAACTTTGGGAAATGTGTGAATCCACCTCTTCTCTCCTCAGCTATGGGCTAATTAGTAGGACCTATATCTGTAAGTCCTTATTATCCCCGAAAAAATCTGAGAACCCAAACATATTTCACGGGTTTCAAATGAAAAGCAATTGAAATTGAGACGAAATAAAATATTAGCCAAAAATTGATAATGGATGACAATGATCTTTATCTAATAAAAATTCAAATAATATTATTACTCATTGTTCTAAAGTGACGATCTGAGTAGTAGTTATAAAAAGCAATTGAAATTAAGATAAAAGAAATATTAGTTAAAAAAAGTAATAATAGAATGTTGTTGAATTTTTCTGTGCCTTTTATTGAATGTATAACCAGGAAGTACTTTTTAATATCTATCTTACACATTTATAAGTCTACTATTTGTTAATGCATTGAATATTGTTGTCAAATCTGGTTTGATACTTCTGCTTTGTATTTATAGAATCTATAAACCTATTAATAAGAATCTGCAATATTATTGGTTCTGACCTGGAATCTCGGCTTCAGTCAATTTGCCATCATTGTAACGTAGGTTACCTATGCCTTTTTTATAAATATTTTTATGGCGATTGTTTTGATAAACTTTGTTCTGTGGTGCCTAGACATTATGAACTTAAGCGTAGTACTAGATTGACGACAAGGTCTCATTGTTCTACAGCTGAAATGGCTTGATGTAACCGTAAGTTCTAAACTAAGAGTTTCTTCTCTCGACAGTTACGAAGGTAGAGAGAAAGGAAAAAAAAACAAAAACAAAAAAAAAACAAAAACAAGATACACGGGGTGATGTGGAAAAGGGCTGGAGTTAAGTGGATAAGAGATGGGAATTGACTTTGCATTTAAATTCTTAGAGGTTGTAGCCGTAGCCGTCAGGAAAGCAAATATATGGAAGCTAGTTCCACAGGCGAAAAGCACGAGAAAAGAAGCTGATGGGGTAGAATTGTCGCCTGCATTTGGTTGAGCTAACTGTAAAAGAGTGGGACCTAGTTGCTAATCTTGTTGCCCGAGGAAATTCATATATAGGGGGCACCAGGGAACTAAGTTCATCGGAGCAGAAGCTGTGAAAGTATTTGTAGCATTTTCTTATAATATGAACTTCCTCTATTTAAGTTTTTTCAACAACAATTTAGTGAAGCTTTAAATTATAAAATAATAATAATAATAATAATAAAAATAATAATAATAATAATAATAAAAATAATAATAATACCGGATTTTTATTTTTATAAGAAATACAGGTGGTTGTGCTACCTGGGGTTGTGTCAGGATGAAGTCACAAGTAATTGAGTATGGTATTTTGTGAGTACCTTGTTTAACTGTTAGTCAAGCCAGAAAGTGTAAGGTCGGCTTACAACTTAGCATTGTTGTAGTATAAATCACAAGTTATCTCCGCTATGGTTAAAAGATGTTGAAACTATGTTATGAAAGAGCAGGCACACAAGTGTTGATTACTATATCCAAACTGTGTATAACTATAAACCTTCTATTTATGATATTGAGTTGTCTTCTTATTAGGACCACCATAAAAATGGTCAAGGTTATTTCCTCTTGAAATTTAAGGGAGTTCATCTTCAGCTAATAGGTGCATGCTGGGATACAGGAAGGGACTTCCGGCGATAACACCAGGCACGCGGCGCGCAGGACTTTGCTATGCTCTCCATGAGCACGTCTTTATTTAACATTAACAATTGTTAGCTGTAACTATGTTCCAAATAAAAATAAATTCCCTAGTTTATTCCCAATACTCGGCGAGTGTGTTATTTTTCCGTAACAGTTTTATTTTGTTATGTTAAAAACACAACACTTCTATAAATATAATTTAAACAATATTATACATCGACACTTTAAAGCTATTGCCAGTTGTTCTCTTTGAGGAAAAAAATCTAATCGTTCCATCTTTGAAGTATTTTTTTCTATATCATTGTTCTGTCCTTGGATTTCATGCACCCTGTTGATGAGCATGTCTTTTGTTTTATTAGTTATCGTGTTTATTAGGCGTATCTGTTTTATGTTTAATACTCATTATTTCATTGGATATACCAAAACCTATTATTATTATTATTATTATTATATTATTAGAAACTATATATATATATATATTTCTTCGCAGATATAGTACAAAGATTTTTAGCAGACGTACTTGAGGTGCAGTGGATATCGTCTCGGAACAAGAAATCAGAGATCAGAGTGTGAATTACAGTTGAATTTCACTTACGCGCAAATACCCTTACAAAATGTATGAATCCCTCGTTTCTCCCTCCAGCTATGGGTTAAACAGCAGGACATATTGGGTTCTATAGTCTTAGTCACTCTACCACAGAAAGTAATGGCAACTTACTGCGGAAAATCTTTCGAGACATGATCGCCCAAGTGTTTATTACGTATGGTATTTAACTGACTGACTTAGTCGTCAAACACAGTCGATCTGATATATTACAAGAATGTTTCTCAATCAAATACGAAAGAGGCTTCTATATGTGGTCGTTTAAGGTTTACAATATAAAATAATTGAATAATATTTTCATTGTTTTCAGTTTAAATACAGGGTGAGATCCAGCCATTAATGACGACGTTGACAAAGGAGAAGGGGCGCATGCTTCAGGAGAATTCTTGCTCCAGTAAAATGGTATTTGTAACTTTGTCTTTCAATCCGATGCCAATGATACACCATAGACATCGGAGATGGTAACTTTCTAGGCGTTTTTCCTGTACAGTGTGCGAGGGATAAATTGTAGTCTAAATGGCATAAAAAAGAAAACAAAATTGATATCTCATCTTAACAAATATATATTTACCAAAATTACACTATAATATCTCTAAATATTAGAGCGTATATTTATTCAGTAAAATCGCCATTGGTTTCAACCACGGCCCAGACGAATCTCCCCCAACCCTTCTGGACGATTTCCTTGTTTAAGTTAGTGAATGCCACCATAATCCTTGCCTTTAGTTCATTTTTGGTGTTCCAAGAATTTTTGCTCAACTGCGCCCCACACATAATAATCAAGGGAGTCTGGGGAGTTTGGTGTCAGGTATAAGGGGGGGGATATAGTCGCAGAAATTATCAGACATCCATGACTGGGTTCTTCTGCTTGCGTGGTATGGTACAGAATCCTGTGGTCAGACATAGAGTCTTCCAGCAGCCACACCCTTGACCCGAGACAGCACTACCTTCTCAAGGTAGTTGATATAGGCCCTCGTGTTGCGTCTATGGCCCTGTGGGAAGATGAATGGAGGTATAACGTCGCCATCATTAGTGAAATCTCCAAACACCTTCATTTAATTTGGAGTAGATAGACTTAACTATCGCCCGGTTCACACTCCACCCACGTCTATTGAACAGGTGAAGAGGCTCATCCCTTTTTTCCTGTTTAGGATGTGGTTCCCGGATTTCTTTTCTATTTTTCCCCCAATCTTCTTTCACTTTTTTTTTCTTTTCTCTTTTTTTTTTGTTCTCAATTGGAGTAGATAGACTTAACTATCGCCCGGTTCACGCTCCACCCACGTCTATTGAACAGGTGAAGAGGCTCATCCCTTTTTTCCTGTTTAGGATGTGGTTCCCGGATTTCTTTTCTATTTTTCCCCCAATCTTCTTTCACTTTTTTTTCTTTTCTCTTTTTTTTTTGTTCTCAATTGGAGTAGATAGACTTAACTATCGCCCGGTTCACGCTCCACCCACGTCTATTGAACAGGTGAAGAGGCTCATCCCTTTTTTCCTGTTTAGGATGTGGTTGCCGGATTTCTTTTCTATTTTTCCCCCAATCTTCTTTCACTTTTTTTTTCTTTTCTCTTTTTTTTTGTTCTCAATTGGAGTAGATAGACTTAACTATCGCCCGGTTCACGCTCCACCCACGTCTATTGAACAGGTGAAGAGGCTCATCCCTTTTTTCCTGTTTAGGATGTGGTTGCCGGATTTCTTTTCTATTTTTCCCCCAATCTTCTTTCACTTTTTTTTTCTTTTCTCTTTTTTTTTTTGTTCTCAATTGGAGTAGATAGACTTAACTACGCCCGGTTCACGCTCCACCCACATCTATTGAACAGGTGAAGAGGCTCATCCCTTGTTTCCTGTTTAGGATGTGGTTCCCTGCTTTCTTTTTTTTTTTCCAATCATTCTACTCTTAAGTAGCCCCATGCGCATCAGTGGCGTCATCGCCTTGCTTGGGGTGATATGATTTAAAAATAATAATCACCATTAGATTCATCTAACTTTTTCTGAATTCTCTGCATTGTTCTCAGATTGACACCCAAACAATCTGAAATGTTCGCATTGGGGTTTCCGGTACGAATTCCAATCAGAACTGATTTTATTTAATTAACTCATTTTCTACCCGTATTCAGGCGGTTTTCTGTCGGTATAAGTTCTTGATTATTCTAATATCATTCCCAAATATGTCGACATCACCAAGCAGTTCCAATAGTTTTTCGTGACGCACTTAATCAAACACCTTTGCATAATCTACGAAACATGCACACATTCTTTCTGATATCATTTTGAGTATAAATATATCATTACTTGTTCCAGTGTTTTTAGCGAACTCTCATTGTTCTTGTCAAATTTCTGATCTGATTCTGCTTCGTGCTCAATTCATAAGAGTTCGGATGATAAGTTATGTTATATGGCTTAATAGGCTGTTTGTCCGATGAAGATCACTTTTGTTTGCAGATGATTTCTTAGGCAGTGTTAGGAAAACAGATCTACTTATGTCTTCCGGTATAACACCACTGTTATAGATTTAATTTATTATTTCTGTAATCTTGTCTATGCTGAAATCATCTATCATCATCATCAGCATCTATTTGACAACTCCACATGGTCTTGACACTTTGTTTCTGTTAATTTTCAAGTGCAAATTCCACTTCAGATTTTAATGTTTCTGTCTGTGGATATTTCTGTGTATTGCCAGTTGTTCTCTTTCTTTGAGGAAAAAAATCTAATTGTTCCATCTTTGAAGTATTTTTTTTCTATATCATTGTTCTGTCCTTGGATTTCATGCACCCTGTTGATGAGCATGTCTTTTGTTTTATTAGTTATCGTGTTTATTAGGCGTATCTGTTTTATGTTTAATACTCATTATTTCATTGGATATACCAAAACCAAGTAAATACTAAAGATTAAATATCAGGGAAGTGTTTTAGCAGAAGATGGAAAATATGAGATCCAAAGGCGCATTGGAATGGCAAAAGATGACTTCTAATCCCGATCTCACATGAGATGCATATATTCGTGTCATCGCAAAAGATGCTGGAAGGATGTTTGGTTCTCCAGAAAATACCCAATTTCAGTTCTATATAAGAACCAAATCGGGGAGCCGAGTTCAAATTCCAGTTGAATTCATTGCATTCACTTACGCGCAAATACCCTTGGGAAAGGTATTAATCCGTCTCTTCCTACCAGTTATGGGTTAAATAACAGGACAGATTGGGTTCTATAGCCTTGGCTGGCAACCAATCTACGACAGAAAGCAATGGCAACCTACTGCGAGATAATCTTCTGCCCAGTCAGTCATGTCTTTTTCGAGACATGATCGCCCAAGCGTGTTTCACGTATGGCACTTAACTGACTGATAAGAGCCAAATTCTACTAAAAATAGAGTATTGCTGCTATAACCAGGCTAGTGTTGCCCAATTCCGGTTGTCCAGCGAGAACAGAGTTCAAAAGCGCTAACGCGGCCCTGTGAGTGATGAATCATTCTAAAAAATGTTATCCTTATCCCACACGCCACGTGCCTTTCAATACTATATGTTTATTACTATGGCAGACATTCGGATGAGTTACATCCCTTATTGCCACGAGTTCGGACCTTTACAGCTAGGACGCCCCATGCAGTGTTAAGACTAGCAAACCATCTCCATCTTCTTACCCAGAACTGTTGCTTTGTGGAACAAACTCCAGAGACAATGCATCCTGACAGCTAAAATCTTGGACTCTTGAGGTCCGGGGTCAAACAGTATCTATCCTAGTATTTAGGTCAGGGGTCAACCAATATCTATCCTCGTCTTTAGGTCCGGGATCAACCAATATCTATCCTGGTTGTTCTCATAATACTCTTTCCCCTTACAAACACCCTCGGTATTTCTCTACCTTGGGCCTTGTATTGGTTGAAAAAAAAAAAAAAAAATAAATAAATAAAGTATTGCAATGGATATCGGCTCGGAATGAGAAATCGGGGGACCGAGTTCGAATTCCAGTTAAATTCCTTGCATTCACTTGCGCGCAACTACACGTAGAAAAAAATCCATCTCTTCTCTCTCCAGCAATGGGTTGAATTTCGATTAATCAGAATCCCTTTCTTCAATTATGAACTCCTTTGGTCACCATTTCGCTAATCAAATCTTACGTGCTGAAAATAATACGTTCGCCATTCCTAACCGGAACATGCCATGTCGCCATGCGCGAACCAATAAATCGCCTGCGTTCTTCAAATTAGAAGGAAAATTGGATGACCTCCTGAACAAAGTTAGGCTCTCTGTCTTTACTTGTCTTTGCATCTGCATTATTTTCTAAGGTTAATAAAATCTATCGTTGTGTCCGTGCAAATAAATTGAATTCATTGTGAAGACAACCTCTGTTTATACCCGTCGTGACATTAACGTATATCTACTTGTGCACTTTGTTCACCTGTGACGTGAACAAATAAGAAGAATATTTGGTATATATATATATATATATATATATATATACTGCCGAATAAGATGTGTGTTGTGATGTTATGGATATCGGTTGATATGTGATGGATATCGGTTCAGAATAAGAAATTGGAGTGCCGAGTTCAAATTCCAGTTGAATTCGTTGCATTCACTTACGCGTAAATACGTCTCTTCTCCCTCGAGCTATGGGTTGAATAGCAGGACAGATTGAGTTCTATAACCTTGGTCGGCAACCAGCCTACCACAGAAAGAAACCTACCGCGAGAAAGTCTTCTGCCTTGTGAGTCATGTCTCTTACGAGACATTATCATCCAATCGTGTATAACGTATGGCGCTTAGCTGACTGATTGATTAAGAAGCAGGACAATTTCGTTATATATAAAGAAAATGTTGTTGAGCTGTTATATAATATCGTTTCTCCTGTATGACAGTGGATGCTGGGAAATTTTCTCACAGATAAAGAAGAAACTTGAAGCAACTGAAATCTTGTTTCACAGGAGGATGCTGAGAATTCCATGGACCGATAATGTGAGTAACGAAGACGTTTAAAGAAAAATGGAAACAAACAAAAGATGCTCATATTTAAAATCAGAAAAAAATTGTAGGACCCATAATAAGGAAAGAAGGCTCGGAGAACTTGACACTTTTAGGAAATACTGAATGCAAGAGAGACAGGGGAAACCAGTGCATAAACTAGCTAAAGAGCTTGTAAGTGAGAGGACAGGGATTGGGAGAGGATGGTTAAGACAAAACTTACAAAAGCAACAAAAGATAAGAAGTTAGGGAGAGCTGTTGTCGAACGCGTCCTCAAGAGATATGGGATATAGTAGAAGAGGAAATTTCAAAATCACGGATAACATGGAAATGTATTATGATGATTGTCTAAACATAGCTGTGGCCCAAGGCCGAAAGTGAAGATCGAACTCACTGCTCAGTCATAATTGTTCTCTAGTGAGACCAGTTTGCTAACCGTTAAATCACGTCGAGGTGCCCAAACGGAAATGTATCATGCTTGCTTGCAATATTAATAGGTCTCTGTGATACAGTCAGTCAGTTAAGTGCCATACGTGATACATACTTGGCGATCATGTCTAGAAAGAGACATGAATGACTGGGCAGAATATTATCCCGCAGTAGGTTGCCATTACTTTCAGCGATAGGCTGGTTGCCAGCCAAGGCTATAGAAGCCAATCTGTCCTATTATTTAACCCATAACTGGAGGAAAGAGACGGATTAATACCTTTCCCAAGCGTAAATGAATACAAGGAATTCAACTGGAATTCGAACTCGGATTTCCGAGTTCTCGTTCCGAGCCGATATCCACTGCACCACTACGCACATCCTATATGATACAGATATCGTAATATAATTACTGGAATGGTTGGCTATAAGTAATTTAATTTTTGCACGGGTTGACGTATAGGATGAAGTTTTTAAGGTCTACTACAAAATATCGAAAAAAAAATCTTAATCCGTGAAATTTGGTGGAGGGATGAGCTAGTCCGAAAGTACGAGTACTGAACTCATTATTCAATTGCAATGATTATAGCGAGACAAGCTTTCTAACCAATATACCAAGTCGAGATGCCCTATAAGCTGTTGACGATATAATATGAACAAGAATTTGGGATGAAACCTAGGCTTTCTATAGTTATCTATCCTGCATGTAGTTTGGGCACTTCGAGGTAGTTAGCAAGCTTGTCTCGCTAGAATCATTACAAACTGAATAGTGACTTCGATCCTCACTGGGTGTCCCATATTTTTGGTCTTGTGCCACATCTAAGCTATGCCTAGAAAATCACCATAAGGCACTTCGACGTGGTGTAATGGTTAGCAAGTTTTTTCTCGCTAGACCTTATAACTGAGTAGTGAGATCAATCCTCACTGGGTACCCCATACTTTCGGCCTTGTGCCACATTTAGGCGGCACTTAGAAAATAAACTCTGGGCACCTCGATGTGGTGTAATGGTCAGCAAGCTTATCTCGCTAGATCCTATTAGAATTGAGTAGTGAGTTCGATACTCACTGGATACTCCATACTTTCGGCCTTGTGCCACATTTAAGCGGCAATTAGAAAATCAACTACCCTGCATGTAGTTTTACTGACAGTAGTTCTCTCTAAATATATTTGTTTTCTTTTAATGATTAATAGTAGGACAGACGAGGCACCTGAGTCTTAACCGGGATTCAGTCAACAAGAAAAAGAAGTCGGAAAGCAAAACTATAAAAAAGGCAACGGAAAATCAATCCACAATATTTCCCTCGAAGTTTTGGCAGTTCATAGAAAAAAAAAGATAATTATGTGAAGAACCATGAATGGATATGACATAAAAACAAAACAAAAAAACAAGGATAATAAATCAATCAAAATGTTCCAGAGTTAGAGATGATAAACGTGTATTTGGGTTTGGGCGTTAAGAACCCACACTTTTCTTCTTAGTCTGTGAAAGCCCCTTGTTTGGACGTAGATCTTTCCAGACTAGGGAGAAATAGGCTATCATTCTACTGTTCAGACCCAAAACTTGCTTGCTGTTAGGGGTGGATTAGACGATCATGTCTCTTTTCGATTCAGACAAAAACGTATAAAGGTCGATATAGAAAAATTTAGAGAGAGAGAGAGAGAGAGAGAGAGAGAGAGAGAGAGAGAGAGAGAGAGAGAGCTAGTTTCGAAACAAGGATAAAATTGGTAGAATTAAAATGACTGACAACATTAAATAGATATAGATAGATAGATAGATAGATAGATAGATAGATAGATAGATAGATAGATAGATAGATAGAAGAAAGGCTGAGATAGATATATGGAAACAGGCTTTGAGAGATATACACAGGCTGAGATAGATATGGACAGACTGAGATAGATATATGGAAACAGGCTTTGAGAGATATACACAGGCTGAGATAGATATGGACAGACTGAGATAGATATATGGAAACAGGCTTTGAGAGATATACACAGGCTGAGATAGATATGGACAGACTGAGATAGATATATGGAAACAGGCTTTGAGAGATATACACAGGCTGAGATAGATATGGACAGACTGAGATAGATATATGGAAACAGGCTTTGAGAGTTATACACAGGCTGAGATAGATATGGACAGACTGAGATAGATATATGGAAACAGGCTTTGAGAGATATACACAGGCTGAGATAGATATGGACAGACTGAGATAGATATATGGAAACAGGCTTTGAGAGATATACACAGGCTGAGATAGATATGGACAGACTGAGATAGATATATGGAAACAGGCTTTGAGAGATATACACAGGCTGAGATAGATATGGACAGACTGAGATAGATATATGGAAACAGGCTTTGAGAGATATACACAGGCTGAGATAGATATGGACAGACTGAGATAGATATATGGAAACAGGCTTTGAGAGATATACACAGGCTGAGATAGATATGGACAGACTGAGATAGATATAAACAAGCTGAGATAGATAGATGATGAACAGATAGATGGGGGATGTAAAGTAAATATTATTAGAGAGAAAAAATCGGGATATAACAGAAAAGAAGCATGTTCATCACTCGGGAACCGGTGTTTCAACGCTATATGGCCGTAAGGTCAAATATAGCAAGAAAGAAGGAGGAAGAGAGAGTCAAAAATATGTAGATAGATAAATATATAGATAGATAAACATAAAGTGCGAGCGTAGAAAAAAGGGGTTCGACCCTAAAATTGAGAGAAGGCTGTCACAGACCCTAAATAATAACACTGACTTGGCTATAGATTAATCAGTAGAACATGTATTAGTAAAACATTATTATTTTCTCCAAAATTCATGCAATTTAAAATGGCTTTAAATAACCTGCAAATGGTTGATAATCCGTAAAATAGTAAATCAATCAATATGTAAAAACCTTTGAACAAGAACGAGAAAGTTTCGAAATTTATATGAAATTATTAACACTGCTTCCCATGGCTGACTTAGGTTAAAATTCCAGCAGGATATATAAATAGAAACGGAAGTGTCACGGAATGGTAGATATATAATTTTAAAACTTTATTACTTACCATCTTAAAAAATCTCTTTTACTGATTTCCAAAACGCGACTCCTTCAAAGCAAAAAGCCCAGTCGATAAAATGTTTAACGTAAACTTTAAATTCAATTTTTTTTTTAAAAACCAGGTTACTTCCATATAGAATGAAATATTTAAAAATGTAGAAAACCGTTGAAAAGATGATTGTTTTTCATCGGACTATTTTCTATGTCGACAGTATTTTTTAGTCATTTAAACAATATGCATTTGTAGTTTGGTCATTTATTTCTCTTCCCCGATTGATTCTGTTCAAACGGACACTCCAATTAAATGATTATTATATCGCTGTTGTGTGTACGGTTGGTTGTTAGACAAAACTTGATTAATTATTAGATATACACATTGTTCTTTTGCATCTGCACGTGAGATATATGAGAAGGGTGATTGAAATGTGGGACTCTCCCTGTGAAGAGGGTGTCAGGCTATAAGCGTGGCTGCTGCAAGGAATAGATGAGAAATGCGGTGTGTCGATGATACGTGTGCAAAACATAACTCAAGTAAAAAAAACAAAAAACAAAAAAAAATCATGAAGACAGGTATGAAAAAGTTCAAAGAAAGAAAGAGACAGAGACAGACAGACAGACAGAGAGGAGAAAGAAAATAAGAGTTTAAAAGCAGAAGAGAAGAATTGATAGAATAAAAGGGATTAAGAACAAGAGAGAGAGAGAGAGAGAGAGAGAGAGAGAGAGAGAGAGAGATTATGTGCGTTTGGAAAATAGATGTTAACAGAGAGAAATATTCGAGATACAACTAAATAGATTGGGAGAGACAAAGATTGGCCAAAAGAGAGAAATAGAAAGATAGAGAAAAAAGAAAGAGAAAGATAATCAGAGAAAAGAGAGCGTGTGTGTGTGTGTGTGTGTGTGTGTGTGTGTGTGTGTGTGAGAGAGAGAGAGAGAGAGAGAGAGAGAGAGAAAACTAAAGCAGATGAGTAAATGAGAGCACATATATAGACGAAACTATAATTCGTGATAAAAGCTAAAAGTAAATAAAAAGAGAGCGAGAGAGAGGGAGATGGAGAGAGGGAGAGAGAGTGGGGATTTAAAGGTAAAAACATAGATAGATAGATAGATAGATAGATAGATAGAAAGAGCTACAGACAATTCGTAGAATAAGAAAGACCCTACCATAAAAAAACTTGGATGCAGCTGTCACTGATTCTAAAATTTTAAATAAAAACAACAAATATAAATGGTAAGTTTGGATGTGATGAGCCCGTTAATCAGAGTTCCAATATATGAATCCCTGTCAGTGGTTCGAAACCGATTGGAGAACTTATTAATATTCTAATAGATAATATGATAGGAATGTTAATGTTCCGTGTACAGGCAACTTCCAGCTATAGTCTGGCGTATATAAAACAGCGGGAATGCTTAGCTATGGGTTCACCGTTGTCACCAGTGATGGAATACTTTAAATAAATTGCTGTAGGACATCATCACTGAAGCCGTCAGTATGGATGACAGGATGAAATACGTAGATGGCACCATCATACTCTGTCTTCATTAGTCAGCTGTCCAAATACTACTGGACTATGTGAACTCAATAAGACGTTCGGTCCAATTCACAAAGAGAGAAGAAAATAATTTATTTATTTATTTATTTGTAGTTCGGACTGTTGTTCTCATCTTTATTGCCTTGTTTACGACGTTTCGGTCGTTGTACGCCCCGGCCATCTTCAGGTGCGAGGAATTTTGAACCGAACCCTTTATTTCGATCACTAAGGTATATCATTCTCATTCCATATGCGATACTACTTCCGGATGTCATGTTGTTATTTCCCTTTGATTATCACCACATGGCCCTGTTAGTTAGTTCCGGTGACTTGACTCAAAGTGTTGTGAGTTTAATACCTGGCTGCAGCAATATTGAACGAATAACTTAGAGAGTTGAGTTAAAGAGAGATAATGACGTCCGGAAGTGGCATCACACATGAAATGAGAATTATATACCTCAGTGATCAAAATAAAAGGTTCGGTTCAAAACACATAGAACCTGAAGGATAAAGAAAGATGAGAATCAAAGAGATAGAAAATGGAAATCGATGTTACATTTAAATTCTTGAAGATTGAAGCTATCAGGGAAGCAAGAATACAGATGGAAGTTCCACAGGCGGGAAGTGATAGAAAAGGAACTGTGAGTGTAGAAGTGGTGTTTACATTTGATTATTTTGACGGTGAAAAGTGGGACAGTTGCCAGTCTAGTAGCACAAGTAAATTCACGCAGTCGGGACAACATGGAAAGAAGCTCATCAGAGCAAAAGCCGTGAAAATATTTGTAGAAAAGACAAAGGGAAGCTACATCCTGTCGGCGAGAAAGTGACTGAAGTCAAGCTGCTAAATTGGGATCCATTACGTTGCATATCCTCATTGGATTTTATCGAGAACCTCGCGATGAATATCAGGAACACTCGACCAAATACATCAACAGTATCCAATGCACAGACGAATGGTAGATTTATAAATGTGTGGATTTTAACGAGAAAAACTTCCTGACCCAATACAGTGACCCAACCTTCTTAGCAGCAGTTGTAGCTGTTGATTTGATGTAATCATTCTATTGAAGTCGGTTGAGAGATTAGGGAGCCAAGGAGGCACAGTGTGTTGCTTTCTTTGAGACTAACGTCATCCATAACATCAGCTTCCCAGAAAGTCTGAGACCATGATGCCATTCTCTTATAATGGGTTTTATTTTCTTTCGGTCGTAGTTCCATAACTATTACCCTTTGTTTACAATGTATGAGTTTATTTGAAGTCTGTACAGGGGATTTTCAAATTTGAAATGTATATTTTTAGGGATTCATTTGTCGCTTTGTCAGTGTTTCCATTTCCGCGTATATCGATATGGCTACGTACCCGACGGAAAACAAGTATTTTTTTTCTTGCACATGAGATTGGGTCTGTTTAGTAATTTAGCTTCTTGTGTTTCTGCTTCTAATAAACAAAGAAAGATAAATGACAACAGACCTTCAACAGTAGCAGCCTGTTACCTCTGCTACTGTTTCTGCTGCTGTTTCTGCTGCTGCTGTTGTGAGTGCAGTCAAGCTTCGGTGAGTGCAGTTAAGCTTCGGTGAGTGCAGTCCAATTCGGTGTGTACCGTAACAGGCATTAGCAGCACTCATCAGCAAGCAAGTTAGGTTTATGGCTCCAAGTTCTCTAGACAGACTTGTACTGAGGATTAGAGCGAATTATCTGATTGGATTATAGTGTTGGTTCGTGAATTTGGTGACATAGTAATTGTGAGTTCAATCCCTGATTCGAGCAGTGTGCAGTTGGACTACCAACTAGACATATTCCTACACTTATTGTAATAAGAATAGTCTAAACCTGTAGATTAAATAGAGAGTTCAGTTCGGAACTCTCTGTAGGTTATTCGGATCAACATACAACTGATGAAGGACAGAGGGTATAACGACCGAAACTTTGTGACAACAACAAAAGAGACAGGGAATTGTAGTCCGCATGTAAATAATAACTCCTCATCACAGAACTTCAGATGGAAAACTTGTACTTATAACGTAGATAGGTAAATATTTGTAACATACATTTGTGTCAAAATATATACTTATTGGAGGCATCAAAGTAAAGTAAAATTTTAATCTTTTTTTTTTTAATCATTTCACCCCAAGCAAGGCATTCCACTGCCACTATAGCGCAGGGGGTTACATAGGGGAAGGTGGTGAGAAAGTGATTAGATATAGGAAATGTCAGAAGGAGGGTGATAGACGAGTAAGGAGGTACATAGGAAGAGTGTTTGAGAGAATGAGTGCGAGTTAGTGTATTAGGAGGTGTCTATTGACCTTACATTTAAACTCCTGGAGAATGTGTTTGGGGAAGCAAGTATGTGGAAGGGAATTCCACAGGCGGGAAGTGCGAGAAAAGAAGCTGTTGGAGTAGAAATTGCGGTTACATTTTATCGGTTATATTTTTATCGGTTTTAACAGAGGACGGAAAACGTGACACCGTAATCTGAAGACGTATTGGAATAGAGAATGATGCCTTCCAAAAGCTAAGCAAAGTATTAAGAAACAAAGGAATCTCGTTAGAAAGATAGAAAAAAAAGCACTGAACTGTTATGTAGTATCGGTCCTTCTATATGGCAGTGAATGCTAGTCAATCTCTTCACAGTTGAAGATGTGATTTGAGGAAACAAAAATGTGAATCTACAGAAGGATGCTGAGAATACTATGGACTGATCATGTAAGCAACTTTGTAGTTTCAGGGACAATGAAAACAAAAAGACATAATGCGAATAAGAAAGAGGAAATTGTAGTTTCTCGGCACATAATGAGGAAAGAAATCTTGGAAAATTTGACACTCACAGGAAAGAGCGAAAGCAGAAGAGACAGAGGAAACAGCGAATAACCTAGCTAATGAACATGGGTAAATCGGTGGCAGACCAGAGATGAGGAGAGATAGGAAAAAGAAACCTTACTTAGAGCTACAAAGGATACGTGGTTGTAAATGCTTAATATTTACATATATCCAAACCAAGGAGCTGCATATTACCTCTTCTTCCATGTGCTGTGCCTATACAAGACGTTGGCGATCATGGCGATCTTGTATAGACACAGCACATGGAAGAAGAGGTAATATGCAGTTCCTTGGTTTGGATATATGTAAATATTAAGCATTTATATTTGATTATATAAACATCATTGTGGTGCAGTGGATATCGGTTCGGAACGAGAAGCCAAGTTCGAAGTCCAGCTGTGTTCCTTGCATTCACTTACGCGCAAATACTTTTGGGAAAGGTATTAATCTGTCTCTTCCCTCCTGTTATGGCTGGCAACCAGTCTATAGTAGAAAATAATGGTGATCTACAGTGGGATAATCTTCTGCCCAGTCAGTCATGTCTCAAGCGTGTATCACGTATGGCACTTAACTGACTGATATAAACATTTATTTGGTTCGTCAACAGGCACATATTGTTCATTTACACGAAGGTGGGTTAAAAAGTTCATAGGCTGACTACGAATGAGGGGTGCTTGAATTGGAAAATCTTGCATTCATTTCAACTCTTCTTAATAACAGCATTGTGTCTTTAAGGGTAAACTGAGTGTTCAAAGAAGACTTCAAAAGTAACTTGTAGCGACTTCTCTTAAAAATGGACAAAATTTGTCATCGTGGTACCTACAGAAAAAGGGTTTGGCGACTAATGAGATTCATGCTACATTAGAGAATGACACTTTAGCTTTATCAACAGTACAAAAAGGGGGACAGTGAATTTAGGAGGGGGAAGAGAGAGTCGTGAAGATGACGCAAGGTCTGAAAGTCCCGCAACTGCCACCTCTGAGGAAAACAGTCATCGTGTTCACCACATAGAAAAACATAAAGAAGGACAATAAATAAAGAAAGAAAGAAAAGAAAAAGAAAAGAAAGATAATAAATAAAAAAAAGAAAAAGAAAAGAAAAGAAAAAAGAAAAGAAAGAAAGAAAAGAAAGACAATAAATAAAGAAACAAAAGAAAGAAAGAAACAAAAGAAAGAAAGAAAGAAAGACAGAAAGAAAGACAGAAAAGAAATAAAAAGCGCGCACCTGCTACAACGAAGTATTCCCCAAGTTGTCATGGTAACAAACTTCTAAATAACAAACAATGATACTTTTGGTGTTTCATTTGTCGTCGGTTATTGATTTATCCAGAGTGGTTTTATTTGTTATATTTTTCTTATTTTTTTTTTCGTTTTCCTGTAAGAACTAAAAGAGTTCTCCATAATTACTTACCTCGTATATATATATATATATATATATATATATATATATCCGAGTGAATACAGAACGAAGAAAGAATTCTTACAACGCCCAAAACATTAATTTAAAACAGTTCTCGATATACATAATATATAGAGCTGTGAATATTTATTATAAATTATATTTTAGAACATGTACATAATTTTTCTATATATATCCACGACAAAGAATATAGTCTAGTCAGTAGATAATAAAAACTTACAACTGTCTAGAAATCAAAGACTCTCATTAATCAACCACTTTAAAAAAAACAGCCTCTCCAGAAATTCCAACGGTCAGAGACTTATTCCCCTATCACTAACCCCCACTAACACCTCTAACAAAACTAAACAAATATAAGGAAAGAGGCTTTCCATTACTTTACACACCACCTGAGGAGACGTTGAAGTTTCAGTGTCGAAACAAACGTACCTTTGTCGTGGATATATATAGAAAAATCATGTACATGTTTTAAAATATAATTTATTATATATATATATATAATAAATTATATTATAATAATTATAATAATTTTATAAAGTTCTATTAAATACAACCGATAAGTCGGTCTTTTTCATTTTTTTATTCTTTATTTCCATTTTTCGAATAGAATGTTTTATATTGGAATAGAAAATGTTGATAAACAGCTCGAAATTTATGATTGTTCTCTTGTTTTGTTCAAATACCTTCGTTCACACGCATGACGTCACTATGGATTATTTTAAAATTTCAGTTTTTTAAAGAAAACCGGAATGTTCTCAACAGAATATTTACCTGTCCCACAGGTACCACATAGTTCTTGAAAATGATAACCTAGAGACCCAAGTCTGCATGCAATGCAGCACAGGGTTTCCTGTTGTCAGCTTCTTCTATATGCCTATGTACCTACACGATATAGGCGGTCATGGTTCTCCACTATTTCCGGTCCTTTTTAACCCTTCGTAAATCTTATCTTTTTGCTCTTTTCATCCCTGTTCTCTCAATCATTTACATAAGCTGGTTAAAAAGTGTAGAAGAAAAAATTCTGAATCCTAAACCACTTGGGTATGATAATTGTAAATCCATTTCCTAACAACCTAATTGCTACAGAAACGCCAGTAACAACATTTAGCGTGTTGAGGCTGCGTCCCTATATTACATAGGTCAGTCTATAGGGTTTGCATATATCGTCAAAATTAGCATATTTTTGTTTAATGATTACTGAACGAAAAGTGATTTGCGAAGTCTTATTGCTGAGCGACTGACGTCAATCAGATAGAGATATTACTTACGCTTAGCCTATTTGATAACATATTGACAGTATTTTTTTTTACAAATTGTATGCTGAACCAAATCTTGTTAAAAAGAGAATAATATACTTTGGAAGTTAGGCAACGTATACAAAATATCATATCAAGCAATGAAAACCATTTGCACCGTATTTTTAATCGTTTCAATCAAACAACGAGATAAAGTCTAGTAGTCGAGACTGTGCAAAATGTATGTAAATAGGATACTTTGCAGCAGGTCGTAGTCAGTCAACTTAAAAATGCCAGCTCATCTATGTACGTCAGAAACTTCCCAACAACAATGACGGAAACAAAGTGACTACAGTAAACTGCGATTTTGCTAAAATATATTAACCTTTTTTTTTATATCGCCATTGATATTCCTACGAATATTTGAATTAATAAGAGTGTTTACTATAAAAATATACACATAAAATCAACAAACACAGATCTTTGCTTATAGAAAGTTTAATTTAAATATGTTGGTTGGTTGTTTTGTTTTTATGGCAAATCAACCTCGGTGGGTCATTTATTGCCAACTAAATTATATTTATTTATTGTTGGTAATATATTTTTCTTTCAACAATTTATTGCTGTTTTTATATAACGTTTGTGTCTAGTAATACTTTTTTCTTTTTCGAGTATCAAGATTCATTGGGGTTTGTTTTTTAAGGGAAGGGTCCCCAAGTCCTACCGTTGTTATTTAACTCATAACTGGAGAGAAGGGACGGATTAATACCTTTCCTAAGGGTACCAGTGCTTAAGTGAATGCAAAGTATTCAACTGGAATTCCAACTCAGCTCATCGATTTCTATTTCCGAGCCGATATCCACTGCACCACGACGCACATTCGTCACTAAACGCTTACAGCACCTGGTATTCCCAAGCGGTCACCCATCTAAGTACTGATGAGGCTCAACGTTGCTTAACTTCGGTGATCGAGCGAGGACTGGTGTATTCAACGTGATAGGCCGTAAGCCTATTTAGATATGTAAATAAATAACAGTTTTACATTTTATAACAATTTTCTTAGTTCATTATATCAATTGTGATTATGGCTTAAACCTCTCATTGACTGCATTTTTATCGACTAGCTTAATTTTTACAATTTTGTTTCACCATTTCATCCCAGACAAGGCAATAAAACCACTCAGATGCAAGAAGTTACTGGGTGATTTTTTAAAATAATCATTTCACTCCAAGTAAGGCAGTACTGCCACTGTTGCGCAGGGGTGGGGGGTGGGGTTACATAAGAGGAGAGCGAGAAGATAAAGGATTAAGATACAGGGGGGGAAAAGGATAAGAGAACGATGAGAATCATTGAGATAAAAGATTGCAATTGACATTGCACTTAAACTCTTGCAGATTGTAACTATCAGGGAAGCAAGTTTACGGAAAGAGAGACCGATAGGCAGGAAGTGCAGGAAAAGAAACTGATTGTGCAGAAGTAGCGGTTACATTTGAGTTTTTTGATTGTAAAAGGGAGAGCCAAGTTGTCAGTCTAGTCTCCTTAATAAATTAATGTAGAGGGGGCACTAGGTAGAGCAGAAGCTGTGAAAACATTTATAGAAAAAACAGAGGAAACGATATTTCGCCACTACACCCGGTTCCGACGATCGATTTGCACGTCAGAGGCGCTTCGGACTTCCACCAGAGTTTCCTCTGGCTTCATCCCGACCGGGCATGAATCGTCATCTTTCGGGTCCCTGGCCACTCGCTACGCCAGAGTCGGCCGAGTCGTAGTTGGAGAAAATGGTTACTGACCCAGGGGTGATGCGCCCGCGCGCAGCGCCTAAACTCGACGACCTAAATCGTGACTAGTTCAAGCCGCGGGATCTTACCGGTGGGCGATGGGAGGACAGTTTAAGGCTGCACCAGGCCGTCGACGGCAACCCCTTGTTAGATTTTTTTCTCCACCACAAAGACGCCCGAGCCCCGTCATCTCCTGGTAACGGGAAAATCGGAGTGGATTTCTCTCCCTCGCCCGAAAAAACTGCTTTCGCCGTGAGACCTCTCCCGGCCCGGTGCCCTCCCAGTGTTTCAAGACGGGTCGGGTGGTTTGCCAATATACGTCGCGGATCCGAGGTGACTGGCGGCACAGACAGCACGCCGAGCTATCGCTGAGGGGTAAATGAGTCTTGTTGAGGGGACTTACGGCGACCATGCTCTGTCAAAGACAACATGCAGAGATTGGTTTTTAGACGATTCAAAATATTGATTTTGATGTTGAAGATAAAGAACTTTCTGTCGCACCGAAAAAGGTTGAAGATGAATAATTGAAGGTATTACATCATGAAGACTCATGTCAAGCGCAAGCTGAACTTGCGGAATCATTAGGAGTTGATGACACAACAGTTTCGAAACGTTTGAAAGTATGAGGAATGATTAAAAAAACAAGGACATTGGGTACCGTACAAGTTGAAGCCGAGAAACGTCGAACGGCGTCTGGTCACGCGTGAACAGCTGCTTCAACGGCAGAAAAGGAATGTTTTTTTGCATCCTATCATGACCGTCGATGAAAAGTGAATACACTATGATAAATCTAAGCATAGAAGATCGTGGGGGTAAACCCGGGAATGCAATAACACCGGCGGTAAAGCCGAAGATCTATGTTTCGAAACATTTTCTCTGCATTTGGTGGGATCAGCTGGGTGTAGTTTATTATGAACTGCTCAAACCGACCAAAACCATCACGGAGATCGCTATCGACTACAATTGATCCGTTTGAGCCGGACATTGAAGAAAAAAAACGGTCGCTATACGATAAGAGACACGACAAAGCGATTTTGCAACATGACAACGCTAGGTCACATGTTTCAAAACGGGTGAAAACCTAGTTGGAAACTTTTAAATAAAAAAGTTTTATCCCATTCGCCTCACTGTCGAGTCCGATTATCATTTGTTCCGATCGACGGCACATGACCTGGCTGTGCAGCACTTTCATGAAGATGCAAAAAAAAAAAATTGTTTGGCTCGGAGTTAGCCTCAAAAGACGTGTCGTTTTTCCGACGTGGAATTCAAATGCTGCCAAAAAGATGAGAAAAAGTAGTGGATAGCGATGGATAATACTTTCAGTGACATGTTTCTTAATAATATTTGTGAATAAGGCATTACTTTTCATAAAAAATCACTGAGAACTTATTCAAGATCCTAATAGTTTAAGATTCAAGACTTAAAGAAAATATTGAGTGGCATAAAATTTCTTTTATATACAAATTTCGATTGGAATTTTTCTATCGACATCCTTGCATTTGCTTCAGCCGTCAGTCAGTTAAGTACCATACGTGATACTCGTTTTGGGGTCATGTCTCTTCGATCCATGACTGACTAAGCAGAAGATTTTCTCGCAGTAGGTTGCCATTTCTTTCTGCGTTAGATTGGTTGCTGACCAAGGCTACAGAACTCAATCTGTCCTGCTATTCAAGGGAGAAGAGACATTTGCGCGTAGGTGAATGCAACGAATTCAACTGGAATTTGAACTCGGCACTCCAATTTCTCATTCCGAACATATATCCATTAATACCACAACGCACACCTTTGTCGGCATTACACATATACTAAATATTCCTTTCATTTTTTTCACGTCACAGGTGAACAAAGTGCACAAGTAGATATAATACGTAAAATAGATATACGTTAATGTCACGACGGGTATAAACAGAGGTTGTCTTCACAATGAATTCAATTTATTTGCACGGACACAACGATAGATTTTATTAACTTTAGAAAATAATGCAGACGCAAAGACAAGTAAGGACAGACAGCCTAACTTTGTTCAGGAGGTCATCCAATTTTCCTTCTAATTTGAAGAACGCAGGCCATTTATTGGTTCGCGCATGGCGACATGACATGTTCCGGTTAGGAATGGCGAACGTATTATTTTCAGCACGTAAGATTTGATCAGGGAAATGGTGACCAAAGGTGTTCATAATTGAAGAAAAGAATTCTGATTATTCGTAATTATTTTCCATTTGAATCTTGCTTAAGATACAGCAATCATGGTCTTGCACAGTTTTCTGTCCCTTGTATTACTAAGCAACGGTTTACCCTTTCTTTAGCATTTCCCGTTGTCCCTGTTCTGTTATCTATTCGAACATGCTCGTTACGAATATTACTTACTTTTATTATTGATTTTACACGTTTGCCTTCTATTCTCTACGTTTAGAAGGGCAAAGAAGTCAGTCGGCTTGCTAACTTATATGGAAATTAATTTCCCTTTAGCGGTCGTATTTCGTTTTGGCACGAGTGGTCCATGTTCGAAGTCAGGTAAAAATGATAATTTCGGATGATAGTTTTAACGGCAAAATACCTGTTTTCTAACGTTAACTGCGTAAATAACATGCGCTCAAGGCTTGTAAAACATACATATCTAAGCCTGTTCTATCTATCTATCTATCTATCTATCTATCTATCTATCTATCTAATCCGGTATTTCTTTAATTTCTTTCTTTCTTTCTTTCTTTTTTCTTTCTTTCTTTAAGCCTGTTTTTTTACTTTATTTCTAAGTATCCTATCTATCTATCTATCTATCTATCTATCTATCTATCTATCTATCTATCTATCTAAGCCGGTTCATTTTCTTTCTTTCTTTTTTCTTTCTTTCTAAGCCTGTTCACTATTCTATCTATCTATCTATCTATCTATCTATCTATCTATCTATCTATCTATCTATCTATCTATCTAAGCCGGTTCATTTTCTTTCTTTCTTTCTTTCTTTCTATTTTCTTTCTTTCTAAGCCTGTTCACTATCTATCTATCTATCTATCTATCTATCTATCTATCTATCTATCTATCTATCTATCCTTAAACGTTATCTAAGTCTGTTCATTACTTTCTTTCTTTCTTTCTTTCTTTCTTTCTTTCTTTCTTTCTTTCTTTCTTTGTACTATCTTAAACGTTATTTTTAGTGGATACTCATATTTGGGTAGACGCACTCCTTATTTATTAAACTATACATGTGCTTATTTTCGTCTACTGGACTGAATATTTGAGAAATCATAATAAAACTATGCTCTATCCTGCCGGAAGGCGCATATCTTTTTATAAATTTCTCGAATATTTAGGTCGGTTTCCGAAAATATATAAATAGACTGTTTAAATAGCACTTTCCAAAAATAACGTTTAGCATGATAAAAATTTGTCAGATTGATAAATAAAATCCTTTACCTTATCTATCTATCTATCTATCTATCTATCTATCTATCTATCTGTTTAAATTAAATTTAATATTTCTTCCAATCACCATGCCCATTTGGTTATTAAGTTAATAAGTGAAAATTGAAAAGTTTATATAAAAATTGAAAAGTTTATATAAAAATTGAAAAGTTTATATAAATCTTCACCCACCAATAATTAAAATTTTATGTGCAGATTTTAAAAAAAAAATTTTTGTTGTAGGTCATAAGTAGCATATCATAAATTATCAAGTTATTAAGTTATTAAATTTTAAAATTAATTTAAAATCAAGTTTTATATTATTTCAGTTTTGATTTTTCAGAAAGCATCTTCCGACGTTAGCTAAACTAACTAAAATTCTATAAAATATTAGATAATTGCTGAAAATATTTTGTTAGATTTTTAATTAAAAAAAAAAAAACAGAAATTAAACGTTTACTTAGGTTACATAAATTTATGTAAATTCTGGTCCACCATAGCTTTTTTGACAGGTCCAGCTGTCACTAATCAATTAACCCCCCCAGAAACATAGGACCACTGCGATTAAGAAACGCTTTTATACTACATTTCAGGCAGTAAGCAAGTAATATTTGTTTCAAATCAGATTAATATAACTTTAAATTTGCTAATTTTCCTAAAATAACGTGTCAGCTATGTATATTTCATTTTTGCAAGATTTTTAAAACCAATAATTAACTTTTGTTTAGAAATTTGTCAATCGCTCAAAAATGATCGAAAATTAAAATTTAAAAAAAATATCAAAATTTAAGATTATAATCAATACAACTTTTTTATAAGTTTTTTTTTATTTATTAAAATTTATTTAAACGTAGGTATTGAAAATGAGTGGAGGTGCTTACATAATGGTTTTAATTAATTTCTGAATTTCTTGCATAAAGCATTTTCATTATTAATTTTTGACTATCATTCATGATTTTGGTATTTTTATCGTAACGCCCAGATATTTTTATATCATATAAACAGCATAGATCTAAATTCTACCTGCTGATGGGCCTCATTGCTCAAATAGTTAAGGTGTCATTCATAAAAGACGGATTCCAAAGTATTCAAGCGGGGAGTTTCAAACTTGTCAGTGTCTACAAATAGTTGAATAAACCGATAAATCAATTAATCATGTGTATAATAATATTGTGCGTTGTGGTGTAGTGGATATTGCCTTGGAACAGGAAATCAGAGAGCTGAGCTCAAATTCCAGTTGAATTCGTCGCATTCACTTGCATGCAATACCCTTGGGAAAGGTATTATTAATTTATCTTTTCTCCCTCAAGCTATGGGTTGAATAGCAGGATAGCTTGGGTTCTGTAGCCTTGTTTGGCAACTAATCTACTGCAGAAAGTAATAGCAACCTACTGTGGGAAAATCTTCTGCCTAGTCAGTCATATCTTGAAAGAGACATGATCGCCCCAAACATGTATCATTGACTGACTGACTGACTGACAATAATAAAGGGAAATAATAAGAAATAAAAATGTAGAGTTACTTCCCATGTTAAACTATTTTAACAAGAATGATGTAATGATGGACATGAACAGGATAGTCGTCAATTAGAAACAGAGCAACTACTTCTACTAATAGTTAAATTCAGTTTTGTTTGAAAGTAATTTTTCAGAGAAACATCTAAAATCATTGTTTTTTGAAAAGGTGCCTTCAAACATTTCACTGTGACTCATGGTCTTTCCATTACTATTCGTATGTCCAGGAGGAGGACATTTTATTAAGGGCAGAATTAATTTATCCGAAAATTTGTTTCAGTTGCCCAGAAATTGTTTAATTCGTTTGCCCTGTTGAAGGAGGGGCGTTATGAACTATAGACCCTTCGGTTTATACTCATATACCACCATCTGAATAATATGTGCAGGTTGGAAAAGGTACTTCTTTATCATTTGCAGATTTCAAAAGATGTGTGTTTGTGTGTGTGAGCGCACGCGTGTGTATGTGTGTGTGTGTGTGTGTGTGTGAGAGAGAGAGAGAGAGTGAGAGAGGGAGAGAGAGATTGCGTGTTCAGGAGAGGAAGAACAACATAGTGTGTTAAATACCTGGAGAGAAGTGAAAGCCTTTGATGTGAACAACTCACACACACACACACACACACACACACACACACACACACACACACACACACACACACACGCGCACACACACACACACACACACACACTGGCCAAACAATTACTTACTCATTAGGTTATTCACTACTTTTCTTTGACTTTCTTGACTTCAGTATGTACTGTGAGCGTCAAATTCTCCAAACCCTCTTTCCTCATTTTGTGCCATATATATTTCAATTGTGTCTTTCTGATGTAAAGTACTCGTGTCCTTTTTTATTTTAAATTCCCTAAAACATTCTTAGAACCGGATTCCATAGAAAATTAAAAAAAAATATATTTATTAAGTTTAGCCTTAATTATTTAAATATAAATTTATTATTATAGTCATTAAGTTTAACCCTTCATTTCTTTCATAGGATAAATATCGAGAAAGACTAACATTAGGCAATATGCATGGTGTGAGGTGGTCAGTAGCAGTACAATTTTATTCTGTTCTTTTTTTTATGTAGAAGTGTCATATAATTTTCTTGTAGAAAAACATTATTTTTTAGGTACCTCCATTAATTCACTACCCCTCCAAAAAAACAAAACAAAAAAAAAACAAGCAAACAAAAAAAAAAACAAAAAACAAAAACAAAAAACAAGACAACATAGTATGAAGAAAAAAAAAAGGCCCGAAACTTAATAAAAACGAAGTTTTTCCATCAAAATGTTATGTTTACATTAAGGGAAAAGATCAAAATATTTTTTAATTATTTTCAAATTTTTAAAATCTTTTCTAAAGGAAAAAATTTAGACAATTATGTAAATTCTGGTCAATCATACTTAGCTGTCATATGACATCTGACGGTCATTAATCAGTTGGCACCTTACTCAGTTGGCACCTTGGTGATTAACAAATACTTTCATTCTAAATTCCATGCTATAAACAAGTAATACTTGTGCAAATCAGATTAATTTAACTTTATATTGATAATTAAAAAAAAAATAACGTGTCACAGGTGTATATTTTAGTTTTGTAAGGTTTTTAAAACCGAGAATTAATTTTGTTTACAAATGTGTCGATCATTCAAAAAAAAAAAAAAAAAAAATTGAAAAATTTTAAGATTTTAAAAATCTCAAAATTTTATATTCTAATGAATATAGTTTCTGTTTGAAATGGACCAGGGTATTGCTTACTGGAAATAGTAAATTGATCATTTAGCTTTCAATTAAAGCTAAAATAAAAGTTCCTAGAAAACATTTTTATTTAAAAAAAATCAATTTAAAATTTAGGTATAAAAAATGAGTAGAGGTACCTACTTTAAATTGAATTTTGCATATTAGAGGTGCAAATTTTCAAAGGTAAATGTCAGATTACAAGTTTCAAATGTTCATGAACAAATTCACCAAATCGCTCTAAAATGAAGCAATTGAAACAAATAAAAAGCCCAGCTTAATAAAAATATTTAAAATTAAGTATGAAATAAGTCATGCGTACTTTTTACTTAGGAAAAACACCACAGTTTTTAAAAATTTCGTGTCTGGTAGTGAACCATGTGAGATTAATTTCGTGTCTGGTAGTGAACCATGTGAGATTAAGACATTTTTCTTACTTGTTCTTTACTTATTCTATCATATATATATATATATATATATATATATATATATATATATATATATATATATTATATATATATATAAATGATAGGATAAAGAACAAATAGGAAACGTTTAGAAATTGAACATGTTTCGTTTTTATTAAATTTTCATTAGAGAATGAGATATAGAAGTATTTATTTTCATTTTTGTTCTGTTTGATTTTCATTGGTTAACAAGGTTTCACGTGCATTTAAATTGCCAAGCAGCGTTCTTGCGCATAATTTGCATGCAAGTGTGTCATAATTCTAGAATGTCTATGTGGGAATCGCTTGATATACGTCTGCATGTGTGCGCACGTTCATGTGTCTATTAGGCCCTATTCATGTTTAAAAGTTGTCTTTTATTTTTTTTTCTTAGTACATTGGTTAGCTTTTGGAAGTCATCTCTCGATCAACCAAGGCGCGTTCGGATTTTTACCCTCTACATTCTTCTTAATACCGTAAGCTGTAAAGTTCATACAAAATGTCCCTAAATGCAAACATCCATTCTGAGATCCATTGAAATTCCAGGTGCCTTTTAGATTCTTAGAACTGGGTACTCCCTGATTCAGCTTGAACGTCATGCTTTAATTTCGCTCAATTCTTTCCAGCGATTTGCTTCTTTATCCTATTTCGGGGAACGACTGAAAAGCAGGAAGGGAAAAAAGAAAACAGCATTACGCGGTAAAATGATGGTGAAGATGTTTACTTTGAAACATTTTGGAAAGAATCAAGAAGAGAGAAGGAAAAGATAAAAAATTTGAGAATAAATAGGTTAAAAAAAAAAACTTCGTTTCTTTCGTTCAATTTTCCCCCTTATTTTCGACTTCTGATTTCGGATTGGGTAGTGAATCTTATTTTTTGAGTAGGTGGGAATAATTTGGTTTCTGAATACTTTCGTGGCTGCGAAGCAGTTGAACAAAAAAATGTCCTGCTACAGTATTTCATGGTGTCGAAGATGTACCAGCCTTAAGGACTCATCCCAGTTTTGAACTGAATGAATAAAAATTCAAAATAGTCCGGACAGTAAAACTACAATAGATGTATAATGGAAGTTAACAAAAATGAAAAAAGAAAAAAGAATAGGAAAAAATAAAAATAAGAGAGAGGCAACAAGGAAAAAATAACCAGAAAATGATGGAAACAGAAAAAGATACATTATAAAATGTGTAGGGTGTGTTGCCCATGCCGGGTACAGAGCCATTTCACAAACATAGCCGACGATCCCCGCATTTAAAGGTATCAGAAGGTTGTTGAAAATTGGATAAATTAGAATTGTTTCATTCGTAAAATAAGTGAAGTTTTGTTAACTGAACAGAATAAAAAATTTGTAAGAAGTAAATGTTCGAAGAGAAAAATGTACGTAGTTAATTAATTTGTATGTGTTAAATGTTCAAAGAGAAAATGTAAGTAGTTAAATGTTCCAGAGAAATAGTAGTAAAGAGTTAAATGAATCCAGGGCTCATAGTTGAATGTGTGTATGTAGAAATATTAACAGGTTACTAATAAAGTCTGTGTTTCATTCCTTTTTTTTATGGCCGGAGAGAAAGTGAAAAGGTAGGCGAAGCAATAAAGGAATTTGTACTTATCGAATGTTAATATTTAGGATTCAGTTGAAGTATCTTGTTGTTGTTTTTGTCGTCGTCTTCTTCTTTGTTGACCGCGAGAATGTTGAGGATAGTGAAGAAGAGTTGAAATAAATTAGCATGAGTGAAGAAGGAGAACGAATGGGTAACGTAACTTTACGTCGGAGTCGGCAAATTAAAGTTTCTTTTGTCACATCTTGCGTGTCGTCTCTCTGTGCACCCATTTGACTGACTGATTCTGACTTTCTTTGTGTTTTTATAGCCATTTACTTTTAGTTTTTTCACACTAGATTGCTAACTGTTCTCAGTTTTGCAAATCGCTTCCTTTCATTGGTTAGAAAATAAATTTAACATTTGATCGAAAAAATTTGGCTTCGTCTTTTTCTTTCAGTATGGGGTAAATCCTTTTCCTATTTGTCAAAATTAAATTTCACACTTGATTGTGAATTTTTTGCTTTGGTCTGGGTTTTTCCAAAATGTTTTCAGTCATTCTGATCCGATTTTGCGGGTGTGCAATTTTGTTTTTTGCGTTTCAGTTAATTGTTGGCTGACATAGGATTTTTGTATCATATGGTGTAACAGGAGACGACATGCTCAGAGCCACTAGGGATAGAGAAACGTGGAAAGCCATGATCGCCTACGTCCTGAAAGGACAGAGCACATAGAAGAAGATCATATAAGTGAAAGAAAAATAAGTAAAAAATAAAATAAAATAAAATAAATAAAAAAAGGTAAAAGTAAAAGATAAAGAAAAACAAGCAAATAAGTAATAAAAGTATCATTAAATTAAGAAATAAAGTAAAATTAATAATTATTAAGAAATAAATAATTAAAAATATATAAATAAACAAACAAACAAGAAAATGGAAAGAAAGGAAAAAGAACGAAAAAAGTTATGATAAAAATATAATCAAATAGAAACGAAAATTGTAATAGAAGGAATAGAAAAAAAAAGAGAGAAGAAATTAAGGAGAGACAGAGAGAAAGCAAACAGAAAAAAAGACAGAAGAAATTGAAAAAATAGAAGAAACGAACGAAAAAAAGAAGATATATAGTAAGACAAAAGGAAATGAAAAAGCAAGACGAATAATAAACAAAGAAATTAAAATGAAGAATAAAGAAAAAAAGAAACAAAGAAATTAAAATGAAGAATAAAGAAAAAAAGAAACAAAGAAATTAAAATGAAGAATAAAGAAAAAAAGAAACAAAGAAATTAAAATGAAGAATAAAGAAAAAAAGAAGCAAAGAAATGAAGAAAAAAAACAGAAAGATATAAACAGAAAAATATTGCTAAAAAAAAGTAACCAAAAGTAAAAGAATACAAATAAAAATTCCGAAAATGCAGAAAAATCTAAAGATAGATAAATAGATAGATAGATGGATGGATGGAGAGAGAGAGAGAGAGAGAGAGAGAGAGAGAGAGAGAGAGAGAGAGAGAGAGAGAGAGAGAGAGAGGGGAACAAAAACGCTGAAAATATATAGAATAATCGAAAGAAAGTGAGAGAAAACGAAGATATAGAAGAATACAAATATGAGAGAGAGAGAGAGAGAGAGAGAGAGAGAGAGAGACAGATAAACACAAAATCACTAATATATAGAAAGAAAGAGAGAGAGAGAGAGGGGAGAGAAGAAAAATAAAAAATCTCGAAAATTTCGATATATATATATATATATATATATATATATATATATATTGTCATCCGCACGACAGATCTGTTTCGCTGTATCACAGCTCGTCAGTACGGTTAGACTCCGATATATATATATATATATATATATATATATATATAGAGAGAGAGAGAGAGAGAGAGAGAGGAGAACAAAAAAAAACGACGAAAATATAAAAGAATCGGAATCGAAAGGTGATAGAAAAAGAAAAAAAATGAAAATATAGAAAAATACAAAAATATGAGAGAGAGAGAGAGAGAGAGAGAGAGAGAGAGAGAGAGAGAGAGCAACGAAAAGAAGGTAAAATCTTTTGAATCCAACATACTCTCTTGATTTGTTTTTTTAGCATAAAAAGCAAATGGAGTCAGAAATCTTTCGACTTTGTAGCCAGTGGGAAAAATGGATGGAATAGAAGTTTTGATCGGATAATGGATCAGAGCGGCACAGGAGAACCGGGACGAGGTGAGGAAGACACTAAATTGAATAAAACCCACATATACGCACGTACACAAGCGAGCGCTCCCGTGTACTTTGTATTTACAAGATTTTAGAAGTATAAGGAAAAAAAACAAAGAATGAAAGAGAGAAAATAAAAGAAAAGAAAAAGTGTTAGAAATAAAATTAAACAAAAACGAGAGAAGGATAAAAAAGACAATAAAGAAAGTTGTTGTAATAGCCAAAATAGCTAACGTGTAAGGATTTCTAAGGTGCATAAAGAATAGGATTAAAATAAACGGTAATCAAAAGGAAAAAATCTTTCGAAAATAAAAATCTAAAATAAGATTTCAAATTTGCGCGCGTGTTAGAAAACACGCTCTCAATCTTTAACCAGTTGCCTTTTGTTTGTGTGCATTCTAAAATATTTAGGTTTGTATTCCCTAAACACCTATAAATACGAGACTTTGCAACAGGTCATAGTTAGCCAACTCAAAAATCTAGCTCATTTGCACAAATCAATGTCCAACGACTCCTTCACCCGAAAGCGGACAATGAATTGGCAAAAGGTCAAAAGTCCCACCGACAACCGAAATTACATGCCAGCTTCTCAATACGCCAGTACTTCCTTTTCTTCAGTAATTTCTGACATTTGCCAAATTGTATAAACGTTCTTTACATTAGACACATTTCAAAGACTTTTTATTATGAAAAGGTACTTCTGCAAAAATCAATTTACACAGCTTTACATACAAAATCTCTCACGTATAATCTAAATAAATTGAAGAATAAAGAAAAAAATAAACAAAGAAATTAAAATGAAGAATAAAGTGAAAAAAGAAACAAAGAAATTAAAATGAAGAATAAAGAAAAAAGAAACAAAGAAATTAAAATGAAGAATAAAGAAAAAAAGAAACAAAGAAATTAAAATGAAGAATAAAGAAAAAAAGAAACAAAGAAATTAAAATGAAGAATAAAGAAAAAAGAAACAAAGAAATTAAAAATGAAGAATAAAGAAAAAAAGAAACAAAGAAATTAAAATGAAGAATAAAGAAAAAAAGAAACAAAGAAATTAAAATGAAGAATAAAGAAAAAAAGAACCAAAGAAATTAAAATGAAGAATAAAGAAAAAAGAAAACAAAGAAATTAAAAGGAAGAATAAAGAAAAAAAGAAACAAAGAAATTAAAAGGAAGAATAAAGAAAAAAAGAAACAAAGAAATTAAAATGAAGAATAAAGAAAAAAAGAAACAAAGAAATTAAAATGAAGAATAAAGAAAAAAAGAAACAAAGAAATTAAAATGAAGAATAAAGAAAAAAAGAAGCAAAGAAATTAAAATGAAGAATAAAGAAAAAAAGAAACAAAGAAATTAAAATGAAGAATAAAGAAAAAAGAAACAAAGAAATTAAAATGAAGAATAAAGAAAAAAAGAAACAAAGAAATTAAAATGAAGAATAAAGAAAAAAAGAAACAAAGAAATTAAAATGAAGAATAAAGAAAAGAAACAAAGAAATTAAAATGAAGAATAAAGAAAAAAAGAAACAAAGAAATTAAAATGAAGAATAAAGAAAAAAAGAAACAAAGAAATTAAAATGAAGAATAAAGAAAAAAAGAAACAAAGAAATTAAAATGAAGAATAAAGAAAAAAGAAACAAAGAAATTAAAATGAAGAATAAAGAAAAAAAGAAGCAAAGAATTAAAATGAAGAATAAAGAAAAAAAGAAACAAAGAAATTAAAATGAAGAATAAAGAAAAAAGAAACAAAGAAATTAAAATGAAGAATAAAGAAAAAAGAAACAAAGAAATTAAAATGAAGAATAAAGAAAAAAAGAAACAAAGAAATTAAAAATGAAGAATAAAGAAAAAAGAAACAAAGAAATTAAAATGAAGAATAAAGAAAAAAAGAAACAAAGAAATTAAAAATGAAGAATAAAGAAAAAAAGAAACAAAGAAATTAAAATGAAGAATAAAGAAAAAAAGAACCAAAGAAATTAAAAATGAAGAATAAAGAAAAAAAAGAAACAAAGAAATTAAAAGGAAGAATAAAGAAAAAAGAAACAAAGAAATTAAAAGGAAGAATAAAGAAAAAAGAACAAAGAAATTAAAATGAAGAATAAAGAAAAAAGAAACAAAGAAATTAAAATGAAGAATAAAGAAAAAAAGAAACAAAGAAATTAAAATGAAGAATAAAGAAAAAAGAAGCAAAGAAATTAAAATGAAGAATAAAGAAAAAAAGAAACAAAGAAATTAAAATGAAGAATAAAGAAAAAAGAAACAAAGAAATTAAAATGAAGAATAAAGAAAAAAGAAACAAAGAAATTAAATGAAGAATAAAGAAAAAAAGAAACAAAGAAATTAAAATGAAGAATAAAGAAAAAGAAACAAAGAAATTAAAATGAAGAATAAAGAAAAAAGAAACAAAGAAATTAAAATGAAGAATAAAGAAAAAAGAAACAAAGAAATTAAAATGAAGAATAAAGAAAAAAAGAAACAAAGAAATTAAAATGAAGAAATAAAGAAAAAAAGAAACAAAGAAATTAAAATGAAGAATAAAGAAAAAAAAGAAGCAAAGAATTAAATGAAGAATAAAGAAAAAAAGAAACAAAGAAATTAAAATGAAGAATAAAGAAAAAGAAACAAAGAAATTAAAATGAAGAATAAAGAAAAAAGAAACAAAGAAATTAAAATGAAGAATAAAGAAAAAAAGAAACAAAGAAATTAAAATGAAGAATAAAGAAAAAAGAAACAAAGAAATTAAATGAAGAATAAAGAAAAAAGAAACAAAGAAATTAAAATGAAGAATAAAGAAAAAAGAAACAAAGAAATTAAAATGAAGAATAAAGAAAAAAAGAAACAAAGAAATTAAAATGAAGAATAAAGAAAAAAAGAAACAAAGAAATTAAAATGAAGAATAAAGAAAAAAAAGAAACAAAGAAATTAAAATGAAGAATAAAGAAAAAAGAAACAAAGAAATTAAAATGAAGAATAAAGAAAAAAGAAACAAAGAAATTAAAATGAAGAATAAAGAAAAAAAGAACCAAAGAAATTAAAATGAAGAATAAAGAAAAAAGAACAAAGAAATTAAAAGGAAGAATAAAGAAAAAAAGAAACAAAGAAATTAAAAGGAAGAATAAAGAAAAAAAGAAACAAAGAAATTAAAATGAAGAATAAAGAAAAAAAGAAACAAAGAAATTAAAATGAAGAATAAAGAAAAAAAGAAACAAAGAAATTAAAATGAAGAATAAAGAAAAAAAGAAGCAAAGAAATTAAAATGAAGAATAAAGAAAAAAAGAAACAAAGAAATTAAAATGAAGAATAAAGAAAAAAGAAACAAAGAAATTAAAATGAAGAATAAAGAAAAAAAGAAACAAAGAAATTAAAATGAAGAATAAAGAAAAAAAGAAACAAAGAAATTAAAATGAAGAATAAAGAAAAAGAAACAAAGAAATTAAAATGAAGAATAAAGAAAAAAAGAAACAAAGAAATTAAAATGAAGAATAAAGAAAAAAAGAAACAAAGAAATTAAAATGAAGAATAAAGAAAAAAAGAAACAAAGAAATTAAAATGAAGAATAAAGAAAAAAAGAAACAAAGAAATTAAAATGAAGAATAAAGAAAAAAGAAACAAAGAAATTAAAATGAAGAATAAAGAAAAAAGAAACAAAGAAATTAAAATGAAGAATAAAGAAAAAGAAACAACGAAATTAAAATGAAGAATAAAGAAAAAAAGAAACAAAGAAATTAAAATGGAGAATAAAGAAAAAAAGAAACAAAGAAATTTGGTCAAAGTTATTAGAAATTTATTTCTATATTAATTGCGACGATGATAAATTACAAATGCCTCTATGAAATAAAAAGAAAGAAAGAAAACCGAAGGAATAAACAGATAAACAAATTAAAACAAACATTGCTATAGACACGCATATAAAACTTTAAAACCAAGTTACTGACAAAAGAAAAAAAGGAAAGAAAGAAAAGAAAAGAAAAAGAAAAGGGTCAATGAAATGACTGAAATATAAAAAGAAAAGAAAGATGAAAGTAGAATGAATGAATTTGTGTAATGGAAGAAATAAGTACAAATGAACGGAAGAAATGAATGAAAGTTAAGTAAAAACACATTTCCACACACGAATGCTGCAGTTTATTAAGATAATAAATAAATAAAGAAATAAATCAATAAAGTAATAAAGAAAGACAGAAAGAAAGAAAGCAAAAAGAAAAAAAAAGAAAAGAAAATAGAACGTAAGAAGAAAAGAAGGGAAGAAAGAAAATGCTTCTTCGTTATATAAGTATACACAGACTTTATTACGATAGGAAAGGAAGGAATGAAAAACAGAAAGAAAGAACGAATACTTTCTACACGCATTCACAAAACTATTAGCATAAGGAAGGAAGGAAGGAAGGAAGGAAAAAAGACAAAGAAGGAAACACAATTCTTTGTAGGTGTATGTACATTTATTAGTATAAGAAAGAAAGAAAGAAAGAAAGAAAGAAAGAAAGAGGAATTAAGAGAGAAAGTAAAAAGAAAAGAAAGGAGACAAACAGAAGTCTAGTCGAGTTCGTTGATTTTATTAATGCGCAATTACTCTTGGGAAAAGTATGAATCCATCTCTTCCTAGCTATGGGTTAAATAGTAGGGCAGATTGGGCTCTTTAGCCTTGGTTGGCAATCAGTCTAGTACGACTCTGAATTCAAAACCTAAGGAGGATCGTTTGCAAGCATGGTGGTACACTATGTACACAAGTTCTCTGCATTCGGTTCCTCTAGAAATTGTAATTTATTAATTGATTTTGCAGGTTATTTAAATTTATTGTCTTTACTCCCAGTTATTAAACTTTACTACCAGTCATAAAAGTTTTTGCTGCGTGTTTACTCTTTAAGAGCGATTTATTATTTTATTTTTTGCAACAATTATATAAAAGATGTTCAGTCCGTAAACGGTGAGGATAATCCACCAAGATCAACTTAATATAAAATATTAAGTGTTATATCTATATTGAGAGATCAATGGATGTTATCCAGAGCAATATGATATTTATAAAGGAAAACTCAACACGTCATTTAAGTTGGTTATAAATTATAGTTCATTTCAATGAGTTAAATTAGCTCATTTCATTAGACCACACAATATTCGTTCCATTTGGTACAAAAATGGAACAAATATTGAAATGAGCTAATTGAAATTTATTTTAATTAAATGACGTGTTGAGTTTACCCTTATATATATATATATATATATATATATATATATATATTATCCTACGTTTTAAGCATGATTCGAAGTTTCATGCATTATACAATCATTAGGTGCATATTATATATATATATATATATATATATATATATATATATAATATGCACCTAATGATTATTATATATATATATATATATATATATATGTGTGTGTGTGTGTGTGTGTGTGTGTGTGTGTTCAAAATAATTCGTTACAAATTGTCGGTTGCTTATAACCAAGTTTCGTTAAAATTCGTTAATTTCTGTAACATGTTTACATATATATATATATATATATATATATATATATATATATATTCATCCTGTCATTTAGCATTGTTTTTTTCTTATGCCTTAATTTAAGATGTTCAATAGTAGGTACATCAATATATATATTGCCGTCATTTTAGATGGCATATCGATATAAATATTTTGCCGTCATTTTTTACGGGACTGGCCCACTCGTTTTGGTAAATATTATTAATCAGAAATTACAGGATACTTTACTGACACGACTCAGCGTTCTTTAACTATGTTTCAAAGTTATATGACTGTAAACCTCCGAAAATCGTAGATGGGGTTTGCAACGACAACCTAATCATATGTGAGGATAGTGTAGCTAGATCCTCATACATCAAAGGCGACGAGTGAGTCCATTATATTTGTTAATACGTTCTTTTCTGCGAGTCACTAATGACTAAATTCTTAATAGCTTTTTTAAAAATTTTGTTTTCTTTTTTATACTATATAAAGTATTATACTCTATTTTTTTCTCTCTCTTCTGTTAATACATTTATTAATTATTGTTTGTTTGAATTCCATATTTTGCACTTACTTTTACCTGGACTCACAGGAGTCCATCAAACATTATTTACGGAACAAATGTACGTTTTTTTCCTATGTACCGTGTCCCTTCAGAACATTGGCGACCAACGCTCTCCAAATTTATCTGTTCTTTGTAACTCTTAATAAATTATATATTTCTGTTATCTCTCCTAAACCTTACTCTACTTTTCTTTTTCTAGTTTTAACTATCAGTTTCCTTTTTGCTTTCATCTTCCCCAAACCTCGTCGTTGCTCACATGTTCGGGCCATGGTATCCTCAACATCCTTCTGTAGAACCATTTACTTAAGCGCGAGAGGTATGTTATGCGTTCTTTTTCACTGTCTATCTTCAATCTGTCTTGCTAGTATCAAATTTTCCAAGCCCTCTTTCCTCGTTAAGTGCCCAAAAAATTTCTACTGATCTAAAGTATAAATATCCTTTTGGTTTCCATTTCCTCTAAAATTTCATCGTTGCTCACATGTTCTGGTCAATGTATTCTCAGCGTCCACATTTCAGTTACCTTAAAATGAATGACTTCCACACCAAAACAAAGTAAGCTCACCGAATATTAACAATATTGCAATTTGTGACTTGGAATCGCGAAATTTCCATTGTTTCAGGCTAGCCACATAGATTTTAAGATGTTATTAATCGTTCTATAAATATAACGTCAAAAATCTTATGCTTGATTTAACTACGAGCTCTCTGGTCGATGGAGGAGAAAATAAAAACTTAATACGATTCCCATTTCAACTTGCAGACGTTATCGACGAAGTGTAAAGAGAGGAATACTTTAGATAGTAGAAAGGGAAGTTTGTTTTTGTTTCGCTAAAAACGATTTGAAATAAATTAAATCTGGTCAGAGAAAAACGCGCAGTTTAATCAGCCAGTGACGAGCAGAAAATTTCGTTTCTTGATCGTCTTGTATTTCATCTTACTGATAACAACATCTGCTATATTATTTATATTACTATAAATATTATTTTCAGTCGGTACACGTGTTTGCGTTGTTGCCCATGTTTTTCGTTTAATCTTCTTTTTCTTGTTGTTGTTGTTGTTCTTCTTCTTCTTCTATATACAGTAACTCTTTAGGACGTAGGCGATCATAGCCCTCCACGTCTCCCTCTCTGTTGTAACTCTTAAGACCCTTTCTCTTGCTATCTCTCCCAATCCCTGCTCTACCATCCATTCGTTGCTTTTTCCCGTCTTTCTTTCCCTCTATCTGTCCTGTGCGTATTAGATTCTCCAAGCTCTCCCCCCTCAGTATATGTCCCAGAAACTTCAGCTGTCTTTTCCTGGTGTTAAGTATCAGTTTCCTTTTCATTTTCATTCTCTCCAAAACCCCGTAGTTGTTCACATGGTATCCTCAGCATCCTTCAGTAGAACCACATTTCAGATGCTTTAAGTCTTTTCTTCATTTTTGATGAGATTGTCCGGCATTCACTGCCATATTGAAGGACAGACATCACAGAGCAATCCAGTAGTCTCTACGTTGTTTCTAGTGAAATGTTCCTGTCTCTCAGTATTCTTTCTCAGTTTCTGTAATGCGTCTTTGGCTATTCCAATTCGCCTTCGGATCTCACTTCGCATTTTCCGTTCTCTGTTAGAACACTTCCCAGGTACTGACATTTCTTTAATACAATTAATAACAACCAGCCTACATTGAGGAATCGCACAGAAATCGAACCGGCACCATGCCTTTTTTTTTTTTTTTTTTTTACATCAGGGAAACCTTTTTTTAGCCGAAGCGTACTTGTATCAGTCCGACCACGGAACTTGACTGACAGGACAAAGTCAGAATAACCTGTTAAACAAGACAAAAAAAGGGATGCAGGTTCGATTTCTGTCAGAGGCTGAATTTTTCTTTAGTAAGACTTTTCAATTTATGCCGGTTCAAATACCCTCCAGTCAGTTAAGTGCCATGCGCGATACACGCTTGGGCGATCATGTCTCGAAAGAGACATGACTGACTGGGCAGAAGATTATCCCACAGTAGGTTGCCATTGCTTTCTGTGGTAGACTGGCTGCCGACCAAGGCTATAGAACCCAATCTGTCCTATTATTTAACCCATAACTGGAGGGAAGAGACGGATTAATACCTTTCCCAATGGTATTTGCGCGTAAGTGAAGGCAATGAATTCAGCTGGAATTCGAACTCGGTTCCCCAATTTCTCGTTCCTAGCCGATATTGACTGCGCCACAACGCACATCCACATCCATCTCTTCTCTCTCCAGATATTGGTGGAGTAGCAGGATAGATAACCTTGTTTGGCAAACAGTTTACCGCAGAAATAAATGGCAACCTATTCTGGTAAAGTCTTCTGCATAGTCAGTCATAGATCGGAAGAGACATGATCACCAAAGAATGTATTACGTATGACACTTAACTGACTGATTATTAATTTCGCTATTTAATAAAATGAAAAATAGGAATAGCGACTCAAACACGCGTCCTCACTAAAAATAACGTTTATTGTAACATGAAAAAATGTAAAATAAAAATCCTTTAAAAAAATTACTATTTAAAGATATGTATCTATTAACAAAAATAAAATGTCCTACCAAGGGCAATGACACCTTAGGTCTCTTGGAATATTACGCCCTTATCACAATGTCTCTCTAACATCTTTCAAAACAGTTTGCAAAAGTCCTCTTTTGGGATAACTATCGGATAGAAAATGTAGCCCCCAAATTCAAACACGCATTGGAATAACAAAATATGTCTTCCAAAAACTGAGCAAAGTATTAATGAACAAGAAAATTTATTGGAAACCAAAAATAGAGTGCCGAAATATGATGTAATATAAATACTCTTGCATAGACTGGCATCAATGTCTCACCCTTTTACAGTTAGATCAACCAAATATCGGCGACAATTCTACTCCATCAGCTTTTTTTCTCGCGTTTCTAGCTGTGAAACTCCCTTCCACATACTTGCTTTCCTGACGGCTACAACCGCCAAGAATTTAAATGCAAAGTCAATTCCCATCTCTTATCCACTTAACTCCAGCCCTTTCCACATCACCCCGTGTATCGTGTTCGTTTCCTTTCTCTCTACCTTCGTAACTGTATTCACATCCTTTTGCCCCTTCTCTTTCACCCTCTGTAGTTAGTTTGTCTTTGTCTTCACTCTCCCCCTGTCTAAAACTTTAATTCTCTTATGTAGCCCCCTGCACATCAGTGGCGGTACCGCCTTGCTTGGGGTGAAACGATCAAAAAAAGAAAA
The DNA here is from genome assembly GCA_037127315.1 of Ascarosepion bandense. Classification (NCBI taxonomy): domain Eukaryota; kingdom Metazoa; phylum Mollusca; class Cephalopoda; order Sepiida; family Sepiidae; genus Ascarosepion; species Ascarosepion bandense. Next base: position 1,233,412 of record JBBBDQ010000991.1, read on the forward strand.
TTAGCAGTGAATGCTGGACAAGAAGATTGAGACAACAGAAATAGAATAACGCTGAGAATATCATGTATGAGGCACGTTAGCAATAAAAAAGTCTTAAGTAAAATAGAAACAAGACAGAATCAGAAAGAGACAGCAGAAATAATGAGTTAGGGGGGCTTGGAGAATTTGATACTCACAAGAAGGTAGCGGGGCCGCCCAAGTGACAACCTTGTATGAATGGATGGCGGAACAAGAGTAGAGGTTCAGAAAAAGCGGCAAATTTTGCTGTGGGCAACAAGGTATAGAAAATAGTGAAGAGACAATATCGCCCACGTTCTGAATGGATATGGTGCATCGAAGAAGATCACATATCTCATGACTTCCACGGCGTATTGAAGCGGCTAGAAGTTACAGAATATCATATTTGGACCGTATTGCGACCTGAAAGAGTTGGGTCAGAATATCATATTTGGACCGTATTGCGACCTAAAAGAGTTGGGTCAGAATATCATATTTGGACCGTATTGCGACCTGAAAGAGTTGGGTCAGAATATCATATTTGGACTGTATTGCGACCTGAAAGAGTTGGGTCAGAATATCATATTTGGACCGTATTGCGACCTGAAAGAGTTGGGTCAGAATATCATATTTGGACTGTATTGCGACCTGAAAGAATTGGGTGATACGGTATTTTGCCAAAAAACCCTACACCAAAAGAAATGAATCAAATCGTTCGGTCGTTTTGAAGACGACTATTACACAGTACATAAGCTCACTCAATAATTTATCTTTATTGATTGAGTAATCGTACGGGAGAGTGTCTGCTAAGACATGAGCACTAAGGTATTCTTTTATAGATTACCACATAACAACCCAGCTGCGCAACCGGCTTTTGAAATATTCAAAATAGCCGGAAAGAGAAACATTCTTGTCTACCATCAGAATGGATAGCATTAATCTCCTAGAGAGCAACACGCTTCGCCTCTTTGGCTTTACTCTCTCAAATGATCTCAAATGAAGTGACTGCCTAACTGCATCTACTGATAGGAAGGTTGGGTCGCTATGTCGGGCCAGGAAGTTTTTCGTGTCAGAATCTATTTTGCACATTTATAAATCTAACATTCGTCCTTGCATTGAATACAGTTGCCATCAGGTTCTTGACAAAATGCAAAGAAGGATCTGCCATATAATCGATCCTGACTTAGCACTTTAGTCACTTTCTCACCGACGTGGTGTGGCTTCCCCCTGTCTTTTTTACAAGTATTTTTATGGTGACTGCTCTGACGAGCTTTTTTCCTGGTTTCCCGATTCCATGCATTTACTCGTGCTAATACATATGCACCTAGATCCCACCACTTTACCGTAAAAATAGTTCAATGTAACCTCCTCTTCTACTCTAACAGTTTCTTTTCTCGCACTTACCGTTTGTGGAACTCTCTACCGCTTGCTTGCTTCCATGATAACTACAATCTTCAAACGTTTAAATGCGACGTAAATTGCCATCTTCTATCTACTTGATTCTCATCTATCTCTTACTTTTTTCTTCGAGTTTCCATCTACTTTGTTTTTTTCTCACCGTAACCCCCTGCACACCAGTGAGGGTCCTGTCTTGCATGAGGTGAAATTACGATAAAAAAAGTAACAGAAAGAAAAAAACTACCCCCCTAAAAACGTCCAAGGAGACTTTGTATATATCTATAAGTGGATACAGGTGCAAGTTTTACGGCCTATCACGTTGAATACACCGGTTCTCGCTCGATCACCGAAGTTAAGCAAAGTTGAGGCTGGTCAGTACTTAGACGGGTGAGTGCTTAGGAATACCAGGTGCTGTAAGCGTATAGTGACGGATGTGCGTTGTGGTGCAGTGGATATCGGCTTGGAAAGAGAAATCGGCGAGCTGAGTTCGAATTCCAGTTGAATATCCTGCATTCACTTAAGCACTGGTACCCTTGGGAAAGGTATTAATACGTCTCTTCCCTCCAGTTATGGATTAAATAACATGAGTAGGACTTGGGGACCCTGCCCTTAAAACAAATCCCAATGAATCTTGATACTCGAAAAGAAAACTGTATTACTAAACACAAAAACTTATATAAAAAAACAACAATAAATTGTTGAAAGATAAAGGTATTACCAGCAATAAATAAATAAAGTTTAGTTGGCAATAAATGACCCGCCGAGGTGTTGATTTGCCATAAAAACAAAACAACCAAACCAAACCAACCAAGATACAGGTGCATGTTCTGCGTTTCTATTAATTTAGTAAAGAAATTCAATTTTTATCTTTAGGTGGTACTAGGAGTGTTTAGTTACAAGAACATTCATAAAAAAAGATCGCCTTTGTTTAGACTGAAGTAGCTAAATAAATAGATAAAATACAAAGAAGAATCTGTAATGTTATTGGTCCTAACCTGGCATCTCCGCTTAAGTATCTTCCCACCGTCGTAACATAGCTTCTCTTTCTTTGCATTATCTATAAATATTTTCATGGTAGTTTTTCTCATTTAGTGCCTAGCTGCGTAACCGTATTGAGAGAGAGAGAGAGAGAGAGAGAGAGAGAGAGAGAGAGAGAGAGAGAGAGTACACATTTTAACAACTATTCGAAAATAAGTTCATTTTCGTGTGTGTTTTGCCTTATATATATATATATATATATATATATATATTATAAAATAGACGTCATTATACTTATAAATGGTTAATACAGTAATACAGGACACCACCCTTACGTTTTAATGAATTTATTGATTAAAGTTTATTTTTAAACGAACGAACATCTTTCCACCCATTTTTATAAATAATCTTTTGTTTTCCTTTGTCCTGTATTAACCATTTATAATAATGCCAACGTAAGCCCTTGAAGAGTGTTGGCCGAAAGGTTCCTAGGGTTGGGTCAAGTATAATGACTTCTATTTTATTTAAAGTTATTAGTTCTTTCTGTGGGTACAAATCTTTGTTTATATATATATATATATATATCCGCAGTTAATCCTGTTTCGCTGTATCACAGCTCATCAGTACGGTTAGACAACCAATTGTTTATAGCCAGTATTGAAACCCAACCAAATTGACATCAGTGGCGATTCTACCACTAAGCTGTGTTGGAGGAAGGGGAATTTTTAGCGTGTTATATACGCAATGTGAATACACACCAGTAGCCAAGAGTGTTCAAATTCATTACTGAATGAACGATGCGTATTAATAAATATGTATATTATCTTAGGTCTATTGCACGACTCGGAGTTTCATGTGTTATGTAATCATCAGGTGCATATTTCAAACCGACATTTTAATATATTTGAATTTAAGTTCACGCGATGTTCATGGGAATTAAATCTTATAAATTTAAGTTACTGCCTTTTTAATAACAAGATTAAAATCTGAAATAAATTACGGTTACTTGTAGCCAAAGATTTAAAATTTTTATCTACATAATACAGCTCTGATCATACATTGACCACTGTTTTATTAACACCTGAATAATAATACTATACATATGTACACCCATCTCATATGTATATTTCCTAATTTACGTCACTATATATATATACAAAATTACAATATATATGTATATATATTATAATTTTACACACACACACACACACACACACACACACATATATATATATATATATATATATATATATATACAGTAGCGGCCATAATATAAGGAACGGAAACAATAAAGACATAAATATGTGTATTACTTAAAAAAATGCAATGAAATTTTTACCGAATAAAGTTTAGGGTGTAATGCATAAATATTATACAAAGTTACAAAAATTTACATAAACTTTTTTTTAAAAATATAGATTAAACGGAACAAAGGAAATAAGCTACTGGACAAAAGTTAAGGAACGATCTTGTTAATACTTGATTGTGAATAAAATATCAACAAAATTTAATATTTGGTAAACATCTCCTTATTTTCAATGACCTCTTTGCATCGTCAACCACATGATCTAATTAATTCCTTGCAAAAATCAGCAGTAATTCCCTTCCATTCGTCTTTCAATAACTCCCACAGGTGATCCTGGTTTCTGGGTTTCTTTTCTGAGCCTTTTCTCCAATTACCTTCCAAACATTTTCTATTGGATTCAGGTTGGGGTTCTGAGCTGGCCACTTCATTAGGGCGATTCCTTCTTCTTCAAATAAAGCCATAACCTTCTGAGCCTTGTGGCAAGGTGCATTGTCCTGCATGTAAATAGGAGATTCATAAAGATTAAGCTGTAATCTTGGTACCACATGCTGCTGAAGAAGTCTTTTGTAAATCTCAGCATTGATATTGCCATGTACACGGATGATAGGGCCAACTCCTGTAGATGAAATCATTCCCCCACACCATCACACTGCCGCCACCAAACTTAACGGTTTTCTTGTCACATTGAGAAAACAGTCTTTCACCTGTTCTACGGCGTACGTAAGTTTTGCTCTCAGAACCAAATATAGTATACTTGGACTCGTCACTGAAATGAACTGTATCCCATTGTGCGTCAGTCCAAACAACATGTTTTCTCGCATACTCCAGGTGTGCCCTTTGCTTTAGCTTCGAAGCTGGAATACGGGCATGCAATCTTGCATTTTTTTTTGCCTGCGAGAAACCGTTTTCCTTGAGATTTTATTATCTGTCTCTTAATTAAATTTACGGGCAATTGATGTAGCAGTTTCAAAACGGTTTTTTTTTGTAGATATTCTAGCAATTCTTCGATCTTCTCTTTGCAGTGTTTTTGGAGGTTTGCCGGTTTTTCGTTTTGCATCTAACGTTTTATCGGTTAATTACACGATGAACGACACTTTTAGATCTATGAACAATATCAGAAATTTCTGAAATTGACTTTTTTCTTGATAGTTGGCGATAATGTTTTTTTTTCTTCAAAAGAGAGCGTTTTACGTGTAGAATTTGCCATATTGGTTAAAATTAAAGTCTTAATGATAAATGAACTTTTACTTATTGTTGAAAAGCTTCATCGATTTTGTAACAATGTAAATTAAAAGTTATTTAATTATTAACATCATTCCTTAACTTTTGTCCAGTAGCTTATTTCCTTTGTTCTAGTTTTTTAGGTGTGCCAATATTGTTCAATCAAAAATGAGATTTAAGTTGAAATAGGAAGTTGAAGATTTGGGTCGCGAAAGGAAACAGATTTATAAATGTAAATGCAGTGGGTTTTAATCTACCTGTTCTTTCACTTCCTTATAATATATATATATATCAGAGAGAGAGAGAGAGAGAGAGAGAGAGAGAGAGAGAGAGAGAGAGAGAGAGAATGTTAGGTTTATTTAATTGTTTCCAAAAGTCGGTTCAAATTAGATTTATTGTTTATCGATCTAATTTGTCATTCAGCTTAATTTTCTTGTTCGACCTTTCACTTCTCATCGGATAATTAAAATAAATGGCTTTGAACAATTTAACGAAACAGCATTTGACCGAAAGAGGCGTAAGGCAATCGTCAGTCCGCGCATGCGTTCGATAATCACGTGATACAATATGGTGTAGCAAATATTCTTTAGAACAAAATCACAAACATATTTTCGTTTTATTTTGATTGGAAAAAGAAATCCCTGTTAAAAAATAAAATTTTAAATTAATTGCCAATAATTTTTTTAGGTTGCTATTTGAAATGATTTAGTATTTTCCATGATTTATGATGGATGCTGATCTTTTAAGCTGTGGACACTTTTTGATACTCGCTGAGTCCAACAAATTCTTGCTTAATTGATTTTTAATTCGGCCGTTGGCGAATTTCACATTTAATTGGTGTGTTTCTTGTATATAAGATTGTGCTTATTCGTAGAATTCTATTGTACTGAACTTCGGGTTCAAGTTTATCAGTTGGGTTTAAAAAACCAGCACTTTTATTTCATTCATCAAAGGTTAAGCGGCAGCTAATGTTCTACTCAAGAATACTTCTTGATGAAGCACCAAAGATAATTTATATTTACTAAATATATCTGAGTCTGGCATAGTGAGAAATGTGTAGAGCACCCATCGAAGTTCTCACTCAATCTGTCAGTAATGATCTGTGACACAAGTTGATGTGCCAAAGACTCCATAAATATATATCTGATATTTAAATAGAATTTATTTTAATCTGGCATCATTTTTTAAAATTTTCTCTTTTTATAATTATTTTATCACAAGCCAGCAAGACCGCCACTGGTGTGCAGGGAGTTACAGTTGAAAAAAAACACAAAAAAAACAAAAAAACAAAAAAAACAAAAAAAAACACGGATGTTGAAGAAAGGATAAGAGAAAGATGGGAATTAAAGAAATAGAAGATGGTAATTGACGTTGCATTTAAAATTTTGGAGATTGTAGCCATCAGAGAAGCGAGCAAACGGTAGGGAGTTCCAGAAAAAGGAAGCGCGAGAGAAAAAAAATCCTATTAGAAACTCGCTAAATTTTTATTACAATTTTTGATCGTTGATTTGTGATTTGTGATTTTGATTAAAAAAAACAATTGTAAATTCAATCCCTGACCCGGGCATTGGGTACTTAAACTTAAGGCTGATAAAAAGAATGAAGGCTCCTCGAACACTCAATATAACGTTTTGTATCTACTAAAAATAATGTTAAATTAAAAAGAAATGCAATATATCTAATCTAAACTTATTTATAAATGTAACTTTGTCTGTGTGTGTCTGTGTGTGTGTATGTCCGTTACCTATAGACTCCGAAACGGCTGAACCGATTTTCTTGAAAATTTACACAGTTGTACTATAAGCGTCTGCGAGTGTTCTTAGCTAGGCTTTGTGTCGAGGTACCCCCGATAAATATCGAAAATAGATAATCGAAAAAATCGTGTTATAGAAGGAGTGGTCCGATTTTAATCAAATTTGATACACTCATAGACAAAGACATAAGAAACGATATTCAGAACTTACAATAGTGCAGAAAATCGGTAATATATATATATATATATATATATATATATATATATATATATATATATATATATATAAAGGCAAGATGTTTGTGTGTGTGTGTGTGTGTGTGTGTGTGTGTGTGTGTGTGTTTATCTGCATGTATGTCTGTATTTTTTCAGCCCTTTTATTTTATGATGCCATTTACTCAGAGGACTTATTTAGCCTTCCAAATTTCACTTTACGACGAAAAAACTTATTTGATATCGATACCAGGAAATCAAAATTTGACTTACATTCATTCATTTTTTCTTTCAGTCTACGGTTTCGCTTTAACTGGAAACAACTCTTGCTTTTTAGTCTTTCGTGCCAACGTCCAAAGAGTCTGAGCTCCAGGACCATGAATTAGTTTTAAAGTTTTCATTACACCCGAGCAACGCCGGGCTATACTGCTCTGGGCACATGGCTTTGAGGTGATCCCCCCACTCACACTACTGTCTGTTACTGCTTACTTAAAGGTAACTTAAACTTTCCAGAACTGAATAGAAGAAACAAAATGAAGATAATTTTTGAAATTTTCTTAACTTTTTTCTGTCAGTCAGCCTGCAACTGGTAAGTTTTAGCCAGTGTGATCTTATTTTTTGAATTTATTTATTTTATTTTTTTTGGTTCTTATCTTTTCTGCCTAATTTTTGTTCCTGTTTTGTTACTAACCTAAGTTTTCTACTTGTCGCTTTTGTAATGCACTGCGACTATGTTTGTGTAAATTGTTCTTAATTATCAAATTTAGGTTTGACTTTTACTAAGTTAAAACTTAGTTAACTTCAGTCACACATTTATTCTTTTTTTTTAATTGGACATGAGTAGAGGTGATCGCCTTGTTTCTTGTTTAGGAAGGGGTTCCCGGATGATCTCTCTCTTTTTCGGTCTTTATGTCGGTTCGGCTGGAAGCTTTTTGCAGTTGGTGAGTATGGTGGCAATGTCTCTTCATTCTGAGGGTACCGGGTTGGCAGTTTCCTGGTTGCTGCTTCCGACTGGTAGTTAGGAGCCCGAACTCTTGCGTAGCGTCTTGAGAGGCTGCTCTGATCAACAGTTGAATAATATCGGGGTTCCTGTAGTGCCATTTCGCGCATGGACGGGCGTTCCTGCATGAATTTCCGATGGGCAACCCCGAGGCCACATTATGCTGCAGGCGGCGCCATTCACCATCCTTCACCTGCTGCAATTAACGACCATCTGACCCTACTCTAGACCTCTCTCTATCCACAACTATAACCAGCATGAAATTAAACAAACAAAATAGCAAGCCTAAACCAGCTAGTCGTAAATCGCCCAAACCTATCTGCGTTACGTTCACAAATATACGAGGTATTCGCAGTAACTTTAATAGTGTAGAATCTTTCCTTCTAACTAACTCACCCGATATCTTAGCTATATGTGAGACTAACCTTGACCCTTCTATCCCCTCTTCAGAGCTGTTCGTTCCTGGTTATCTTCCTCTCTTCAGGAAGGACTCCAATGTCAATATGCATGGGCTTGGTGTATATATCAGCGAACAACTCCCCCTAGCCAGGGTCACATCTCTTGAATCCCTTGATCATTCCTTCATGTGCTTTCGCCTCTCACTTCTAAGCTCGGTTAGCTATCTCTTCTTCCTATACCGCTCCCCCTCCTCCTCTGACTGTACGGTACTTGATTGCATCTCTACTAATATCGACAGGGCCATTTCTTCTCACCCATCTGCCCATATATTTGTGTTTGGCGATTTTAACGCCCACCACAACAAGTGGCTTGAAAACTCAGCCACCGACCTTGCTGGGATCCGCACCATGTACTTTTCAATAGCCCAAGCTCTAACGCAAGTGGTGGACTTCCCCAAGCGTTTCTCTAAAAACCCTAACGGAAGGGACTCTTTACTCGACCTTTGCTTTACCTCCATCCCAGACTCCTGCACTACCAGGCAACTCTGCCCCCTCGGAAACTCTGACCACGCCGTAGTCTCCGTAAACATATCAATCCACACTAACTCTACCCAAGAAAACCAGACCAGCAGAATATCATACTGCTACCAAAGAGCCGACTGGGACTTGTTCAGGGACTTCCTCTGCGACGTCCCCTGGAACAACGTCTTCGATCTTCCTGTCGAAGACTGTGCCTCCGAAGTCTCCTCTTGGGTTAAGTCTGGCATCGTTGCTTTTATTCCGGCCAGGAAATTCCAACTAAAACCAAATTCGTCCCCCTGGTTCTCACCCGCTTGCTCGGCCGCCATTGCCCACCGGAACCATTTCTTCCGGCTCTATCGAAGCTGCTCGTCAAACCAAAACAGGCGCCTTTTCACCTCAGCACGGAACAAGTGTAAAAAAGTACTGAACGAAGCCAAGAGGGCGTTTGCTACCAGAATTAGGCAACGCATAGCATCCTCTAAGTTTGGCTCCAAAGATTACTGGCGTCTCTGCAAAAGCGTGCTCAGCAGGAACAAGACTTCAATACCCCCACTAATCAATGAATTTGAAGTTCTCACCTCCCCAGCCGACAAGGCTGAATGCTTTGCCCGTAGATTCTCAACCAATTCGACACTGGACTCGTTAGGAATACCTACACCAGACTTCCCACCCAGAACTAAGGCTCAACTAAATAACGTCCACATAACACCCTCGCTGGTCGCCAAGATAATTGCACAACTTGACCCACACAAAGCGAGCGGCGGTGACGGAATCCCAGTCATAGTACTGAAGAAATGTGCCCCAGAACTCTCCTCTGTCCTCTCTAAACTCTATAACCTCTGCCTATCTGCTTCCTGCTTTCCTGCCTGTTGGAAGTCCTCCTGCGTAGTTCCTATATTTAAGAATTCTGGCGAACCCTCAGACCCCGCCAATTACCGTCCTATTAGTCTCCTTCCAATCTCTGGCAAAGTTTTCGAAGCCATTATTAACGCCGAGGTGATTCAGCATCTTATGGCCAACGGGCTTCTCTCTGACAAACAGTACGGGTTTCGCTTCACCAGGTCTACTGCTGATATGCTAACGACCATTACCGAGTACATATACCAGGCACTCGACAAGAATGGTGAAGCCCGAACCGTTGCTTTGGATATCTCCAAAGCATTCGACAGGGTCTGGCATGTTGGCCTCTTGTGCAAACTGCGGAGCTACGGGATAACTGGACATCTGTTTGAACTCATCCAGTCTTTCCTCTCTAACCGCACATTGAAGATGGTATTAAATGGGCATGCCTCCCAAAACTACCATACGAACGCGGGCGTCCCTCAAGGTTCCATCCTAGGTCCCACGCTCTTTCTGATCTACATTAATGATCTTCCCGACACCATTAGATCCCAAGTTGGCATGTATGCCGACGACACAACAATCTACTCTCGCATCGATCAGAAACCAGGTCTGGACGACAAAGTGAACCTCGCTGCCGTACTTGAAAGTGACCTCCAATCCGTAGTGGCCTGGGGTAGGAAATGGTTGGTAAATTTCAATGCCTCTAAAACAAAGCTGTTATCAACTAACCACCATAGACAATCGCATCTACCTCCCATTAGCATGGGACAGGCTAGCCTCCCAGAGAGTAAAATACTACGCCTCCTTGGCCTTACACTCTCGGCGGACTTCAAATGGAATGACTATATTGAATCCATTGCCAAATCTGCTGCTATGAAAGTCGGCTCCCTGTGCAGGGCCCGGAAATTTTTCCCACCTGAATCTATTCTGCACATATACAAATCTACCATCCGCTCGTGTATTGAATATTGCTGCCATATCTGGTCGGGTGCCCCTGCTGCTCTCCTTGGGCTTCTTGACAAAATACAAAGGAGGATCTGTAACGTGGTTGATACTGACCTGGCAGACCGGCTGCAGCCGCTCTCTCACCGGCGTGATGTGGCTTCCCTGTGCCTCTTCAACAAGTACTTTCATGGCGCCGCCTAAGCACGAATTTACACGAGATACTAGATTAGCAACTAGGTCCCACCCTTTTACAGTTAAACAAATAAGATGTAACCGTAAATTCTACTCCAACAGCTTCTTTTCTCGCGCTTCCCGCCTGTGGAACTCCCTTCCACAAGTCTGCTTTCCCGACAGTTACAATCTCCAGGTGTTTAAATGTAGGGTCAATAGACACCTCCTATCACACTAACTCCCAACTATTCTCAGAACACTCTCATCTACCCAACCCTCATTCTCAGTATCCTTACCCGCCTATCACCCACCTTCTGACATTTCCTATATTTAATCAGCCTTTCTCCACTCTACGTAGCCCCCTGCGCAGTAGTGGCAGTGACATGCCTTGCTCGGGGTGAAACGCTATATATATATATATATATATATATATATATATATATATATATATATATATATATTCTAAACATATACTGTTAAATATGAATGTCTTTATTGACTGTCTATTATGTTTAATCATGAGCCGTTCTAAACATCGTATTTTGGCTTGAATTTCAGTTGAAAATAAAGACAAAATTCTCCAACATTTGGATAATTTTTTATTAATTTAGTTCTAAGCTTTTGGCTCACATGAGCCATCTTCAGAGAGGTTATTAAGACAGTAACACAATAACATCACCGACGGTTTTATTTTGTGTTGACATAAAACTCCGCTAGGCAACGGCAATAGTTACCAAAAATAACAAACGCAGTTCGCAAATTTGCAATGCGGTTCTATGACGTCACACTGCGTGATAGCGCGAAATGACAACAGAACCATGTATTCAAATTCAATGTAATGTACTATGGCCAAATTTAAACGTGATTTTATTAAGTTTCATTTTATTATTTTAAAACATAATTTTTAATGCCTTTCCTTTTCAAATTTCTTCTCATCTTTTCATTCATTTCTTGATAATTTCAACAGTTATCATCCAGTTAGTAGTCTCATTCTTCTTCCTTTTTCTTTTTCTATTTTTTTCATTAACTTCACGAGGCCTCCGAACAGCTCCATCTACTTAATTTCACTCGCAAGGCTTGAGTCACCCTGTAGTAATGTCTTCAGAGACTTTTCAAAAGTTCCCCATGATGAGACTTCCCTTCTTACGCCAATGATATCAAGAAGTCACCTACTTGATTAGACAACAAGCTTTTACGAATTCACAGAGCGACAAACGTAATACACACTGTTTTTAAAAATAAATATAGTATCCACTATAATAACATTTGATTATATTTACGAAATTTTAAGAAATCGATGTCATATTTTTAATTTATTTGTTTAAACATTATTTTTAATGGATACTAGTATTTGAAATGATTTGTTTAAACATGGTGGCTTCCAGATCACATGATGGCATTCCTATGTGGATAGGGGTCGCAGGTTCGAATCCTGCCGAATGACACACATTTTCGCAACACAAAAATTTATCGTAAATAATTAGGCCGGTAGAAATAAATATATAATACTCTTTGATAATAAACAGAATATATACTTAAATACGATTAACGATCAAAAATAATGTTCAAACAAATCATTCCAAATATATATATATCTGTGTGTTTGAGAGAGAGAGAGAGAGAGAGAGAGAGAGAGAAGAAAACCTGCTTGCGTTAGTGATAGAGCTTTCTTTTTTAAGGAATATATATATAAACACATTTTGGAAAGAAGTCAAACACGGCATTACTATGGAGCATATTAGTGATAGTTTGAGTTTTGTTTAATAGCATATCAACCTATGTGGGTTATTTAATGCCAAAAAGGTGGGGTTTTAAGGTATTTTTTTAATGTTCAGTTATAGTGAGAAGGTTGATTTAATGAAATTTTTTGTTTTTATTCTTTTTTATTTTAGAAAACTGAAAATGTCTTCTAGTTTGTATTCAAAAATGTTTTGCTAAGAATATTTTTTTTTCTTCAAAAATGTATTATGGTCATCATTTTTTCTTGAAAAATGTATTGTTGGTAATATTTTTCCTACTAAAATGTATATTTTTCTATAAATGTCTATTTTTAAGTATATATCTCTATAAAAGTGGATTTTTATATTTTGCGGGGGTGGGGGGTTTAACTATTTGCCCATAGCCGGGACCTTAACAGGTGCTACCACTCCGGGTTGGGGTGGACCTTGGAACAACAACAATTAAGAAGTGGTTCCATGCTTCTCAACAGAGGCCTTGCTGCCGGATGCAGTTGACCGTCTTACCCAGGACCGATTAGTGATAGTGTAACGGTGTCAGCCACTCTATATAGGCACGTGGCCTTAGTGGTTATAGAGACCCTAATTGTTGTCTAATCAGGTAGGTGACTTCTTGATATTATTGGTGTACGGGAGGAAGTCTCATCATGGGACACTTTTGAAAAGTCTCTGAAGACATTACTACAGGTTGACACAAACCTTGTGAGTGAAATTAAGTAGACGGAGTTGTTTGGCGGCCTTTGATATTTGGGCTACAATGAAGTCACAAGTAATTGTGACCGAAAGATTTGTTCAAACTGTTGATCATATCTTGATTCGGTCCCAGAAACCGTTATGTCCGCTCAGCATAGTTGTAGTATAAATCTTAGATGGGCTCAGTTGGTGTCTGAGCAGGCGTTTGCACCAGAGATTGTTTAGTGCCCCTAGTAGACGGAAACGATCACAGAAGTAGCTGAGCAGGCGTCTGCACCAGGGGTTGGTTAGTGACCCTAACAGGCGGAAATAATCATATTACAGCATCACGCTAGATGATCCCTATTAAGCTTTTACACATGGTTTGGTGTCTGTTCGCTACTTCTTCCTTCTTATGGATATTCTTGTATTTTTTAACGATCATCACTTTCAGCTCAACTAACTATTTTTGTAACATTTCCACCCTGATAGGAATTAACCCTCTCGCGCGACGGTTTTATGCGCCATTCCACTTGACGACCACAAACCCAAAACTGCTTATTCCTCTCCTAATCAATCTGGACGCTAGTCATCATATTTCAATATTTTTGCTCGATCCAATTCTTTCAGCTGTGTTATCTGTTCTAACAGACACGAATCTCAGGAAAATCCTTACCAAGAGAAAGTAACTTCAGCAAATTCTTACCAACAGAATAGGCACTTTGGGTAAATTTTGCCCCTTATACAGATAATTGGTCGAGATATCGTATTCAGAGCAGGAGTTATTCTGAGAACAAGTTCGGAGAAGATCGAAATTGAAAATGTTGATTGTGACAAACAACAACAACAACAACAACAACAACAACAACAAAATGGATATTTTAGGACGTTCGGGAAGGCCAATGTCGAAGAAATTGTCATTGTATTCTCTTCTACAATGATGCTCGGATCAACAGAAATAGTTATAAGATCAACAGCCTGATTTACTCGAAATTTCCTTCTTGTGTCAATGATTTAAGGCAAAATAACTGAGGATCGATAAGACAGACCACAAACCTCACTCTCTCTTTCACGTTTTTTCTCTCTCTCTGCTACACACACACACACACACACACACACACACACACACACACACACATATATATATATATATATATATATATATATATATATATATATATATATGCCTAAAGTTTGGTGCCAACTTCTGAATTTTGGAGACTCGCCTAAAAATTGTAGGTTGCTTTTTCAAAACTAATTTAAACTAATTGGAGTAGATAGACTAAACTATCGCCCGGTTTACACTCCACCCACGTCTATTGAACGGGTGAAGAGGCTTATCCCTTGTTTCCTGTTTAGGATGTGGTTTCCGGCTTTCTCTTTTCCAAACTTTTACTCTTGTTTTTTATTTTTTTCAATTGGAGTAGATAGACTAAACTATCGCCCGGTTTACACTCCACCCACATCTATTGAACAGGTGAAGAGGCTTATCCCTTGTTTCCTGTTTAGGATGTGGTTTCCGGCTTTCTCTTTTCAAATCTTTTCACTCTTCCGTAGCCCCCTGCACGTCAGTGGCGTTACCGCCTTGCTCGGGGTGATATGATTAAAAAAAAAAAAAAAAAAGAAAGAAAAAAAAGCTCAATTTAGGCCAGAGGGACATTCTCTTCTTTAAGGGTTTTATCATATATTCGATAATACTACGACTACTACTACTACTACTACTACTACTACTACTAATAATAATAATAATAATAAGAAGAAGAAGAAGAAACGATGGCAAGATAAACCTCCTCATGGTCAATATTCTACCCGTTCTAAACAAACTGATGTTGACTAACCCCATACCCATGAGTGTTAACGTAGCGCAGTATTAAAAGTTGAAACAGAAGGTTTTATTCTGTAAAGGATCAATGCTTGCTGACTAGAAATTATCAAGCACACATACTGAAAAATTGTGGTAACCCGAAATGCGGGTCTTGTGATAAATATCCAGAAACAATTGACCAGCTTGGATCGGGTTGCACTGTATTAGCACTCACCAAATATAAAACTCGTTATAACTGAGTGGGACTATAACGTCAATGAAAAATTTGCAACCTTTACAGGAAGGAGACTGCAAAAAACTAGTATGATCACACCCGACCCGTTTACAGACAAAGGATCTGTAACAATTTGATGGGATTTACAAGACAGAACAAAGTTAATCGCCTGGACATTGTGACCAAAGACTACAAAAACAGAATGTGCTTTCTTGCTGATATGGCAGTCCTTGTAGACTGTAATGAATCTTTGAAGATCTTCAAAAGACTATTCAAGTACAAGGATCTTGAAACGGAAATCTCAGAAAAGGTGGCATACGCGTAGGCGATCATGGCTCTTCACAACTTTCTGTCGCTTGTAGCTCTTAAGTAACTTTGTCTTTCTGTTATTTCTCCCAAACCCTGTTCCGCTATCCATTTACTCAAGCTCACTAAGTATGTCATGCACTGTTTTCCTCTGTCTCTCTTGTCTTCCATCTGTCCTGTGAGTATCAAATTTTCCAAGCTTTCTTTCCTCTTAATACACCCCAGAAATCTCAATTGTCTCGTTCTGGTGTTAAGTATAAGCTTCTTCTTTGTTTTCAAATTCTCTAAAACCTCAACGTTGCTCAGAAAATCGGTCCAGAATATCCTCAGCATCTTTCTGTAGAACCACATTTCAGTTGCTTCAAGACTCTTTGGGAGAGTCTCACTGCCATACGAGAGGACAGATGTCACGTAACAGTTTAGTATTCTTTTTCTTGTTTTTAGCGAAGTTTTTGTATTTCCTAATAGTTTGCTTAGCTTTTGGAATGCATCTTTGCTTATTCTTCGGATTTCAGTGTCACACTTTCCGTTCTTTGTTAAAAGACATTTAATATATTGAAATATCTGCACTTGTTTGATTCTGGTATTTCTGATCTGCAATTCACTTTTTGAGGTCATCCTTTTCCTAACAAACATGCATTCTGTCTTCATTCATTTGATGTTTAGTCCTTTCTTCTCTCTTTCCTTCACTACCTTCTGTATGGTTTCTTATAGTTTTCTTTCCGTGTCTGCTTTCAACACTGTGCCATCTGCATATCTTATGTTGTTAAGGTTATGACCGCCAATAAGGAATCCTGGTAGAACTTCTTTTCCTCTATCCACCTTTTCAGTATCAGATTCGCCAAGCCCTTTTTATTACGGGACTCAAAAATTTCAAAGGTCTCTTCCTGATTTTAAGTATAAGTTCCCTTTTTTGTTTCCATTCTCTCCTAAACTTTATTGCTGCTCAGCATCCTTCTGTAGAATCACATTTCTGTTGCTTCGAGTCTCTCTTTCATCTTTGAGGAGATTGTCCAGTATTCGATGTCATATAGGAAGATAGATATCATGTATCACTTCAGTACATTTTTCTTTGTCTCCAACGAATTTTTTCTGTCTGCTTAGCTTTTGGAATGCCGATATACCTTCAGATCTCAGTGTCGCACTTTCCGTCCTCTGTTAGATTTTAGCATCCCTCACTTGGAAGTTTAGCCTCCTCTATTTCTTGTAATTTCTGTTTAACACTTTTTTTCTTGCTTTCATTCGCTACATTCAGTAGATAGTTTTGTTGGTTCCTTCCATGTCTGCTATCAGCACTGTGTCATCTGCATATTTCTACATTGTTAAAATTATAGCCGCCAATGATGAATCCTGACAGGAGTTCTAGTTCTCTAGTTCTCTCAAGTAAGCTTTATCAGCACTGTGTCATCTTCATATTTCTACATTGTTAAAAAGCCTCCCTTCCTCATTAAGTATCCCAGAATCTTCAGCAGCAGTCTCTTCCTGGTATTATGTATGTTTACCTTTTGTTTCCATTCTCTTCGAAACCTCATCATTGCTCACATATTCGGTCGATGGTATCCTCAGTATCCTTCTGTAGAATCACATTTCTGTTGCTTCGAGTCTCTCTTTCATCTTTGAGGAGACTGTCCAGTATTCGATGTCATATGTAAGAACAGATATCATGTAACAGTCCAGTACTATTTTTTTTTTGTTTCCAACGAAATTTTCCTTTCTCTTAATACTCTGCTTAGATTTGGAATGCGTCCTTAGCCATCCCAATATACCTTCCGACCTCTGCTAGAAAATTTTAAGGTCTTTAATTTACTGTACCTGCTTGGTATTTGAACTACCCTTTTTGCTCATGACTATGCATTTACTCTTTTTGTAGTTTATGTTTAGTCCTTTCTTCTCACTTTCCTTCGTTAAATTCTGTAGGAGATCTTATAGTTTTCCTTTCTTTGTTCGCTATCAGCACTGTATCATCTGTGTATCTTATATTGTTAAGATTGTGGCCGCCAATGACGAAAAAATAAATAATCTAACAGCTGCTAAAAGCAAAAATAAAATTTGTTGATGTTAGTGCCCCCGACCTGTAATTTGCAATATTGGGTTCCTCTTTCTGATGATGACCATGCATTCAGTTTTCTTGAACTTCTTGTTTAGTCCTTTCTTCTCGCTTTCTTTCGCTACCTTTTATAGGTTTTGTAGTTCTTTTCCAAGTCTGCTATCAGCACTGGGTTATCTGCGTATCTTATATTGTTTGCTGACAGTATAGGGTACTATTGCCTGAACAAGCTTAAACAACCAAGGATTGAAAGGAACTTTCCCTTCAGCCAACACTGTTGATAAGATGACCGGGTGCCTTTTCAATCCACTAATGCAAATTGTTTTCAACCCACTTATTTATTCCGTGTTTCCCTTTTATCTGTTTGTAAAGTAAATATATTTAAATAGTACAGATTGTTCTGTTTCTTTTCATAAACTGTCGCCCTTTATATTTGAGGTTTCGTGGATTTAGCACTTACTCTCCGTAAGTTTGGGGTTGTAGTTTGACGTAGTATCGCGGATACAATCACCACGCACAAACAAATGATTTTTTTGTTCTCATAAAATCACCGGTGTGCTTTGAATTCCCTTGTCTGCATCCTGATATTCTTTGGGAAGCTGGACATTTTAATTGGTCCCCAATAGCGGCTATACATATTCAAAAGTTTAGCTTCTCAAAGAATACCAGGATGCAAACAAATGAATTCTAACTACAACACAGACATCGCATCTGTTTTGATAATGACTGCGAAAGTCAAAAGTACTTGGACAAAAATAGCAAAATATGAACTTCGGA
The DNA here is from genome assembly GCA_037127315.1 of Ascarosepion bandense. Classification (NCBI taxonomy): domain Eukaryota; kingdom Metazoa; phylum Mollusca; class Cephalopoda; order Sepiida; family Sepiidae; genus Ascarosepion; species Ascarosepion bandense. The sequence goes on from JBBBDQ010000991.1 coordinate 1,251,734, forward strand.
CAGTTTATACACAATTTTGAGCATGTAAAAATTTGAAAAATTAAAGAAACTTTGTTAGTTCTTTTTAATCAAATTTGGATATATATATATATATATATATATATATATATATATATATATATATATATATATATATTGTCATCCACATACAAGCCTGTTACGTTGTATCACAGTTCATCAGTATGGCTAGACATTTACTAGCATTCTGGCAGGGATCGAAACTCGACCGATTTGATGTCAGTCGGAGTCTTTACTCCCTAAACTATAGAATGGGAGCGTGAAAATTTTATAGTGTTATATTTAAGCGGTGTATACACACGTCAGTCACCGGAAGAATTCAATTCATTACTAAAGAGTAACGTGTAAAAGTGGTAAAAGTTGTCTTTTTTTAAATTTTCCTCTCCAAAGAGTTCAATCGTAATGAGAGCATAATATATTTGTCATCCCCATACAAGCCTGTTTCGCTGTATCAAAGCTCATCAGTGTGACTAGACCTCTACTTGATTCTCGCCTAGGTCGAAACTCAACCGATTTAGTCTATATATATATATATATATATATATATATATATATATATAAAAACAAAAATCTGAGTTGATCTAATTGCAATATTTGAATTAAAACGAACCAGCAGTATTCACCTTTTTTATGATGTTAGTAGCTGAAATCTTTAAAAGATATGACTTTTCATACATATAATGGGCCAATTTGGCAGAGCATAAAGCCCATTATACTCAGCACTGGACTGAAAAAATGGCTAATATGAGTGAGTGAAAAAATATATATAATAATAATAATAATAAACTTCATATACTTGTATATTTATTATTTTGTATAGTAGAGACATTAATGAATAGGAAGGATTATTTTACTTTGATTTGACCTTTAAAAATATACTCCTTGACAGTTACTCAGTTTGTTGTAAAAACACAAGAAAAATAAGATAAATAGAAAGACGTGACAATATATGGCTTTGATTCAAATCTGACATTTAATATATATGTATACTTGTTGGCAATTACACAATTTCCTATTAAAATGCATCACAATATACAAGAAACATAATATGAGTTAATAATAAAAAAAACAAAAACATTATACCTGTTAAATAGCTGTTACATCAAGCTGGACTATTTCAAACATTCAACCTCCCAAAGAATATCAGGATGATATCTGAAAAGTGGAAAAATTCAATTTTTCCAATCATCATCCCAAAGATTTTTCAACTCATTATTCAAACTTCTTACTTTACCTGACCTGGAAGAATTTGGAATGATTATTTAATTTGTAAAATGGCGTGGGAAGGAAATAAATATTGATTTGATTAATTGCATCAAGCTTATTGGGGATTTCCTGAATTTTTATGAAACTGGTACAAGATCACAAATGTAGAGCGTTAAGTAAGGATAGAATTCACTGCAGCATTAATTGTTAGTGGAACAAGCTTACTAAAAATTTTCTCACGGCGATGCATTCTTATTGATACCCTTTAAACTTAGTCTGACACAAGGCCACAATTATGAGATAAACGAATTCATTATGGTAATGACTACTTGTGCTGATTGATTGTTTGTTTTGTCTAGTGACGTATCAATCTCTATGGGTTATTTAATGCCGAAATGTAAATATTTTGTACGCAAATTTATTTTATTTTTGGAGATAATAATGGTTTAGTGATACAAGTCTTACTAATTAACCCATAGCTGGGAGAGAAGTAGATTCATACCTTTTCTCAAGGTTATTTGCGCGTAAACGAATATAACGAACTCGACTGGAATTGGACCTCGGCTCTCTGATTAACAATTCCGAGCACTCGTATATTCAAGCTTACAACACCTGGTATTCCTAAGCAGTTACCCATCTAAGTACTGACCAGGATCATGTTGCTTACCTTCGATGATCGTACAGGAATCGGTGTTCATCACGATGCTGACGTAAACCGTAAGATGACTACTTGGAAATACCAGGTGCTGTAAGCTTGGATATGCGGATGGTGTAATGGGTAACGTCTTAGAAATCTGAGTTGGATTTTCAGTCGGGTTCATTACTTTTGAAGCTATAGGGAGATGGTTAATGTTTCTTAAATTCAGCCTTGTGTCATACATGATCGAACTCCCTACAGCTTACAGGATTATTCAGAATTATCAGAAGGTTTTTATCAAAAGGTTGTTTGTCAGCAGGTTGGAATGTGTGAATTAACGTGGCAAAATTTGGAACAGCGGAAGAATAAAAATATACATTTTTCATGTAAAAATAGAAATTTATTGATAGAGAAGGATAACATGAGTTGTAGCAGTTAATGGTCAATGAGAAAGTTGAGGGTATCAAGCGTTATAGAATGTTCGTAGTAGTAATATATCGGAAAGAGTTCATGCATACATATGTATGTATATATAAGCGTTTGTTTGGTAGGAATGTCTTTGGATGGAGAAGAAGAAGTAAAAGTAATCAGCACACGAGAAAGAAGGAGAAAGAAGACGATGTGTGATGCGACCTTATGTCCGGGTCGACTTGAAGTTTCTGCCTTTTTACATTTTAGCTTGTCGTCTCTCCTGCTTCCATATGTCTGTCTGACGCTGATCAGAGCCTTTTATAGTAATTTAAATTATTCGTACTGGATCGCGAAAGTCTTTTTAGTCTTGCAAATCGCTCCCGTTGGTTAGAATATCAATGTAACATCTACTTGCGAAATCCGACTTTGACCCTTTCTCTAAGCACACGGTCAGTTACTCCTCTATCTGGGAAAACCAGGATTTCACACGGCATTGTGAATTTTTGTAAAAGTGAAGAAGAAAGCTGCTTTTTATTCTTAATTTCCTATCTACTACACTTTCACTTACACGCAAATATCCTTGGGAAAGGTATGAATCCATCTCTTCTTCCAAGATCTATTGGTTAATTAGTATCTGAAAATTATTATTATTATTTTTTTTAATTTTATTTAATCATATCACCCCGAGCAAGGCGGGAACGCCACTGATGTGCAGGAGGCTACATAAGAGTAAAAGGATTAGAGGAGAAGGACGAACCAGTTAGAAAGGAGCAAGAGAATGATGGGAATACAGGTGTAATGACAGTTGCGAAGGTGAGAGAAAGAAAAGGATCTACAGGAGAGTGTGGAAAGAGGTAGAGTCAGTAGTTATGTCTAAAAAATGTTTAATATAATATTTATTCGCACAAACAAAAGAATTATTCTTACAATCCAGAAATATGTTTCGACTTGAAATATAACTCATAAAAGGTTGATAAACCGTAAAAACGAATCAATCAATCAATCAGTCACAATGATAGTAACGGTATGCAAATTGCTATTCTACGGCAAGGCTATATTCATAAATACATACCGTCTTATTCATATGTAAATTTATATGATTAAATATCGACCAGTCTTCGTTCCTCAATGCGCTTGCGCACACAGAGAAATAAGTTAGAAGTGAATCAATGACGACTAGGTAAACATTTCTAATTCAGTAAAAAAAAAAATCTGTTTTATTTTGTTCTTTAACAAATGTTTTATCAGATAAGATTATTCCAACAATTTTCACTAAAGATCTTTTATTTTTCTTCTTTTTTGCGTATTATCAAGCGCATGAGGAAGAAGAAAGTTATTTAAACGGATAAAAAGTCATAAATCCTGATTTGTAATTCTCTTTTAGCAACGAAACAGACGTTAACAAGAAGATAAGCAGAAAGTAAAAACAAATATCACTCATTTCGATTTGTGTTTAACGAACAAAGAATAGAAAAAACCATTTGGGGGGCTTTTTTTTTTTAAAGAAATTAATAATTTGGTTTTAAAAAAAGATAATATTTTTAGTTTTAATTTTCTTCGTCTTCATGCTTTAGAATTGTTTTTTTTTTATTTATGCTCGAATCGGATCGATTACGTTTTGTCTGTGTTTCGGTGTAAACTCAGCATTAGATAGATCTGAATTGACAACAAATAACATATCTCACCAATAAATTTTCACCTGGTCAATAGACGTGAGTGGAGTGTGAACCGGGCGATAGTTTAGTCTATCTACTCCAATTGAAAAAACAAAAAAACAAAATGAGAAGATTAGAAAAGTGAAAACCAGAAACCGCATCCTAAACAGGAAACAAGGGGTGATCCTCCTCACCTGTTCAACAGATGTGGGTGGAGTGTGAACCAGGCGATAGTTTAGTCTATCTACTCCAATTGCAAAAAATCATATCACCCCAAGCAAGGCGGTAACGCCACTGATGTGCAGGGGGCTACATAGGAGTGAGAAGATTAGAAAAGAGAAAACCGGAAAGCGCATCCTAAACAGGAAACAAGGGACGAGCCTCTTCACCTGTTCAATAGATGAGGGTTGCGCATGAGGAAGAAGAAAGTTATTTAAAAGGATATAAAGTCATAAATCCTGATTTGTAATTCTCTTTTAGCAATGAAACAGACGTTAACAAGAAGATAAGCAGAAAGTAAAAACAAATATCACTCATTTCGATTTGTGTTTAACGAACAAAGAATAGAAAAAACCATTTGGGGGGGCTTTTTTTTTTTAAAGAAATTAATAATTTGGTTTTAAAAAAAGATAATATTTTTAGTTTTAATTTTCTTCGTCTTCATGCTTTAGAATTGTTTTTTTTTTTATTTATGCTCGAATCCGATCGATTACGTTTTGTCTGTGTTTCGGAGTAAACTCAGCATTAGACAGATTTGAATTGACAATAAATAACATACCTCACCAATAAATTATATGGAACAATATATAAACGGACTGTCGTCAACAACTTAATGGTAAGCTGAATAAGCTGTGCGCGTTATGAATGAATAAAGGGGTAAAAATTAAGGCTGTAATTTTTTTTTCTTAATCATATCACCCCGAGCAAAGCGGTAACGCCGCAGATGTGCAGGGGGCTACGTAAAAGTGAATAGATTGAAAAAGAGAAAGCCGGAAACCACATCCTAAACAGGGAACAAGGGATGGGCCTCTACACCTGTTCAATAGAGGTGGGTGGAGTGTGAACCGGGCGATAGTTTAGTCTATCTACTCCAATTGAAAAAAAAAGAAAAAAAAAAGAAAAGAAAAGCGAAAAGATTGGAAAAGAGAAACCCGGAAACTACATCCTAAACAGGGAACAAGGGATGAGCCTCTACGCCTGTTCAATAAACGTGGGTGGAGTGTGAACCGGGCGATAGTTTAGTCTATCTACTCCAATTGAAAAAATAAACAAAAAAAAAAAAAAAGAAAGAAAAGTGAAAAGATTTGAAAAGAGAAAGCCGGAAACCACATCCTAAACAGGGAACAAGGGATGAGCCTCTACATCTGTTCAATAGACGTGGGTGGAGTGTGAACCGGGCGATAGTTTAGTCTATCTACTCCAATTGAAAAAATAAACAAAAAAAAAAAAACAAAAAAAGAAAAGAAAAGTGAAAAGATTTGAAAAGAGAAAGCCGGAAACCACATCCTAAACAGGGAACAAGGGATGAGCCTCTACACCTGTTCAATAGACGTGTAATTGAATGAAGAATACTGACTATTGAAGAGGATCAATTGCAAACTGGCTCTGGTCAGCGTCAGACAGACACATGGAAGCAGGAGAGACGACAAGCTAAAGCAAAGATGTAAAAGTATTCTTCAAAAATAGCTCTTTCGAAAAATCTGCCTAACTGAAACTGTTTTCGCCAATTTTGGAACAAAGAGGAAGTAAATCTGATTCAACCATGTGCAGGTGACGTGATGTTTTTTTTTTTCGTCTGAAAATATGTGAAACTAAATAATGCAGCTCATATAAGGAGTCTTTGTCACTGAGTTGACAATATTGACACGTTTATGCAAAATAGAACAAAGTCATATTTGAAATACAGGTTGCATATAAACTATTTATTATTTACACTATTTACAGTATTCGGACTGTTACCGTCATCTTTGTTGCTATATTCACGATGTTTCGAACGTTGTACGCACCGGTCTTCTTCAAGTGATTAGAATTTCGAAGTGAACCCTTTGTTTCGTCCATGACCCAGTGGAAGAAAAAAAAAGCTTTGGTTGAAGTAATCTAGTATCTTGACACAAAGAGTTGTGAGTTCAATACCTGGCTATAGCAGAGATGGAAAAAAAACTTGAAAAGTTGAGTTAGAGGGAAATAACTAATACTGAGATATCTGTAAGAGGCATGGCACGTGGAACTAGAGCAATCTGCCCCGGTGGACGAATTAACGGGCTCGGTTCGAAATTTCAATCACCTGAAGGAGGAAGGAGCGTACAATGACCGAAACGTCGTGAATATGGCAACAAAGATAAGGACAACAGTTCTAACAATGTCAGTCAGTCAGTTAAGTGTCATACGTGAAACACGCTTGGGCGATCATGTCTCGAAAGAGAAATGACTGACTGGGCAGAAGATTATCCCGCAGTAGGTTGCCATTAGTCAACCAGACTGGCAACCAGTCTGCGGTAGACTGGTTGCCAGCCAAGGCTATAGAACCCAATCTGTCCTGTTATTTAACCCATAACTGGAAGGAAGAAACGGATTAATACCTTTTAATACCGTTCAGAGCCGATATCCACTGTACCACAACGCACATCTAACAATGTAAAGAGTGTAAATAATTACAATACTTCATCTAAGAAATATAGACATATAAATAAATAACAACAATTCAATTTTTTTCAAGTTGCCGGCATAAACAAGGACGGGTGTCCTTCAAAAATATGCAGTTATATGAGTAGATAGATCCACTTATCGTCCGGTTCATACTCCTCCCAGTCTTTTGGACAGGAATAGAGAGTTTATCTCTTGTTTCTTGTTTAGGATCGGATTTCTGGTCCCTTCGTAAATCTTTTCGTTTCCTTTCACGCCCAGTAGCCTCTTGTGTCTTAGCGGCATTATCGCTTTGCTTGGGGTGAATTGATTAAAAATATATATTTTTCGGTAATTTCAAACCATTTTAGTTCCAGAGTAATCAACTGAGAATCAAAAGTCAAAAGAGGACCCTCAACATCAACTCCCAAGAAATAAATTTTGTATATAAATTCGTTTGTGGTTTAATTGCTTTCCACATTAGTAGGGTTTACTGTCTCTAACCTCATATATATGTGTGTGTGTGAGGAGCGGTTAATATGATATATAAATTGCTATATACCAGGGCAATGTTAGGCAACCGAATGACAAAGTGGGAAAATTCTGTGTAACGCGTTTCATCTTCTAGAAAGACTTCATCGGAATAAACAAAGTAATGTTTTATTGATCGATTTGTGTATGTGTAGGAAGGGGAGGAAAAATGTAAACGTTTAAATAGAGCACGACAATTTTGTGTCCTGGTCCTTACAACATTTCTCTTTTATTGGTAGATCTTCTGTTATCACAATGTTGGATACTTGAAAACAAAATTGTAGGGAAGCTGAATGTGATCGGCTAGATTATGTGTCAAGACACGTCTGAAAAAAACAAACAAACAAACAAAACAAAAACAAAAAAGACAAAACAAAAACAAACAAAACAAAACAAACCAAAAATTCAAAACAATGTAAAATTTAAATTTCTGCATTTCATCTCAGTACATAATTATAACTGACGTTTTCTGTTCCTAGGATGTTTATTGTTGACGAAAGAGGCATCAACCACGCAGGCCATTGACACTAAGTTCAGTCAACAGCAGGTCCCCTTGTTGTCTTGTGTCGAACTGAATTACTTTGAATGAATACTTGCATGTATAGCTAAGTTGTTCGGGCTAGAATTTATTGCCACGATTGAGAGAACTATCAACTATTATATTTTATTTTCCCCCGATATGAGTAAATGCACATTTTAAAATTCAGAATCAATTTTCGATCGATAATACGCAGATTACAGTGAGTACAAAATTATATTTTAACTATTGGGCTGCTGACCTCAATTTCTTTTTTGGAGCAAATGATTTTGGCGCATAGTTCTGAATCCGGGTGTGAGGAAACTTGCTCAGAATAACCCTCAATTACGTTTTTTCTGTCTATAGGAGATGCATAGTGCAAAGTGGGTATAAAGCATCAAAAGAAATGTTAGAAAAAAAAATCAAGTTCATGCCTTTCATTAATGGGCCGACACGAAATGATAAACGCATTCAGCATTCAGAAATTAAAGATTCTGTTTATCGATATGCGCCGGGAAAAACACAAAGGCATTCGCTGAATAAATAGGTTGCAAATAAGCGCATATATATAATCAAACATAACATTCATACACTTATATATATATATATATATATATATATATATATATATATATATATATAAAACTTTAATCCAAAAGGAAAAGCAGGAAAGTAAATCCCAAAGACCCGATCCTAATTAATATTAATTGCATTAATATTAAAACTGATCAAGGTGGAGGGCTCAATGTAATTGATATTTAAATTAGAGAGCCAAATATAAAGTTTATACTTTATTTATATTTTATTTTATTCTATGTTTTTATAAATTTTATTAATTTTCTATAAATTTTATTTTTTTAATTTAAATCTAGTTTTATATTTAAATTATATGTTAAGATTCCCCCACCCCAATTTTTTTTCTGATAACTTCATCCCATTTATTTAAACCAAAAACCGCTATGATTTATTTGTCAACATGTCTGTTAACGTTTCTATGGAGATTAATTTTTTCTATTTTTCTTTCCTTTTCTTCCTTTTTTTATTATCTTACTCCCCTGTTAACCACCCCTTTGCACTTCTTTCAATTCTTTCTTTCTTTCTTTCTTTCTTTCTTTCTTTCCTTTATCCTTTTCTTAGAGTCAGACAAAGTTAAATTTTAACTTACAAGTCTTAACTCAGTTTAAAAGTAAGGTTTTGCAAAAATCTAAAAATAGACATTGATTTCTGTCTACTTTCTTATTAATCCCACCCCTTTAATTTTTCTGTGATGTATATTTTTTTGAATTTCCGTCGGTAAAATATCTCTGTTTATTTTGAAATAAATGAAGTTGCCGAGGATGCGTGAAATTTCTCTGAGGGATTTCATGTAGAAATGGCCATAAAACTGATTTGAACATCGAAATCTATTATATATATATATATAAACATGCAGTGTGGGTATAGAAGAATCCAAAGGAGTATCCTGTACATACAGTGGTAGGATAACTCTCTAAGAGAGCTCTAAATATATATGTATATAAATACATATAGAGCAAATATAAGAAAAATTAAGGCAGACACGTCATTTCATGGAAAATCGAAAGTATAGGCCTATTTTAGGCGAACCATCATCAGCTTCCGTCTTTATTGTACAAAGGATTTTACATGAATGAGATTCACAAAAACCTGAAAAAAAAAAAAAAAAAACGAATAAAAATAACGGTCGCTCCCTTAAAAGAGAAAATTTAAGAAAAAATACATCAGTTCGGCGAAGACACACACATATTCCTACATAAGTATATATATACACAACATATAATCAGAGGACACGCGTAGCAGCAGATGTAAACAAAAGTTCGAAGATACATTCAACCTAATAGTTGGATTGCAGACCCGTAGATTTGAAACGTAAAGAGAGAGAGAGAGAGAGAGAGAGAGAGAGAGAGAGAGAGAGAGAGAGAGAGAGAGAGAGCGTAAAAAAGAAAGGGTAAGTATCTTAAAGCGTAAACGAAAAGGGAAGAAGAAGAAGAAGAAGAAGAAGAAGAAGAAGAAGAAGAGAGGAATAAATTTAAAAGAGAAAGAAAAGATGATAGAAGAAAATGAGAAAATAAAAATAAATAAATATTATAAATTAACAGTGAAAGGATAAGAAATTGGAGTCTACAAAAATAAAAATATATTTAAGAGATAATAATTAGTTAATCTGTTGTGAGCACAAAATACTCACACGACGATATAAACAAAATTTTACTAATTATACAATCCAGAAAACAAATATAATACAATATAAAATTAAAAAATTAACCCACTTTCTTTACGTTTCAAATCTACGGGTCTGCAATCCAACTGTCAGGTTGAATGTATCTTCGAACTTTTGTTGACATCCGCCGCTACACTTGTCCTCTGATTATATGTTGCGTATATATGCTTATGTATGATTATGTGTGTGTGTGTGTTCGCCGGATTATTGATGAATTGAAAAATAATATCTTCTGCAGGATAAGTTTTGAATGAATATATATATATATATATATATATATATATATATGAAAAACTACTAAAAAGTTGTAAGTTTAAAAATGTATTTTTTTGACAGTATTTAATCATTTCTATTATATATATATATGTTTGATATTTCAGACCAGCCTCGGCCTTTCATCAGAAACAAATGATTTTAAAATTTAAACTAGGAGCGTTCATCGTGAGGAGCGTCTTTCGCGAGATGTTTACATCATGTGACGTAGAAAGCGATAGAGTTTTTGGATATTTTTAAACGTAAACCTAACTGTAATAATACGTTTAAACGTTGTTTTAAAGAACAGTGTGTGATCCCTTGCCGTCAAAAATGACCGCAAAATATATATGGATGCACTTACTATCGAGTATCTTACATTAAGACACAAGAAAAAAACAATGCATGATATATATATATATATATATATATATATATATAGCTGTCTGCGGATGACTATTTACGCTCTCACACCCTGATTGAGCACTCTGGAAGAATGATAGAATTTGCAAAAACAGTAGCTACTCTAGCATCTACGCATCGTTCATGCAGTAATGAATTAGAACACTCTCAGTTATTGGCGTGTGTATACATGATATATCACACGCTAAAAGTCTGACTTCTTCTACCGAGCGCCCATAGCTCAGAGGTATAAACGCCAGTTCAGTCGGGTTTTAATCCTGGGTAAAAAGCAATCGGATGTCTAACCGTACTGATGAGCGGTGATACAGCGAAACAGATCTGTCTGCGGATGACTATATATATATATATATATATATATATATATATATATATATATATATATGAACGACGGTATTTATTATAATACAGAGGATATATATATATATATATATATATATATATATATTCTTCACAAAGCGACGACATAATTATTGCAAGAAAAAATGAAATAATAAGGCACTGTTAAAGTGTAAACTCGCAATATGAGCTTTCATAACTGGTAGTGACTTTTAATAACTAAGTAAAGTGAATGAAATGAACCGACGCTGCATCGCTATTGTTTCTCTCTCCACGAGCGTGACAGAAGGGAAATATACATATACAAATAAATGCACACCGGGCTTTATTATAAAAGTGGGTATATATATATATATATATATATATATATATATATATATATATATATATTGTATCGAGGCAGCAAATAATTTTCTAAACATATGCTGTTAAACATAAGAGACAATGAATGTCTATTATTTTTAATCATGAGCCGTTCTAAACATCGTATTTTGGCTTTAATTTCAGTTGAAAATAAAGACAAAAACCCTCCAACATTTGGATAATTTTTATTAATTTGTTTCTAAGCTTTCAGCTCACATGAGCCATCTTCAGAGAGGTTATTTAGACGGTAATATAATAGCATCCACCATTACCGACGATTTTATTTTGTGCATTTGTAAAAGAGTTATTACGCGACCTAGGTTTCTACTATGTGGTATCTTTAGGCGATTTACAATAACTGATTTTGCCGTTTTTTTTTAAGAACGCTCACGTAACGGGTATTTTTTTGAAAGCACACGTAATGGGGAATTTTTGAACGCGCAATTTTTAAAATTAGAAGAAATTATAACTGGCCTGAATATTCGAGAAATCTTATCTGAGAAAAATATGCGCTCTCCGACAGGATTAACCTGCATTGCCCTCGGAGAATCCGTCATTAGATTTACATATATGGGATTAATACAAATATAAAATTTGTCACTGAGTTGATTGATGTCCTATTCAAAACCCCACCAGAGAGTTTCATAGACGAACCTTTTTTTTGTAATCGTTTGGTCCACTCATAAATAGCTATCAGCAATTGTCAACCAGTTTACTCATTTTCCTTATTTTGTGTGTGTGTTTACGCGTTTGTATGTGTGTGTATGTGCGGATGTGTAGAATGTTGTGATTATTTCTGTTTTTCATAATATTCTTGTCTACTTCTACTCATTCTTCCGTACTTTCACTTCTTTTTTCTCTCTTTCGGCTCTGAGTTTCAAAGATAATGTCGCAATGTCATTTCCAGTGTCACAAACAGGACGTTTTTAGGGTGTCTAAATTTATATATATATTACTAACAGTATAGCCCGGCGTTGCTCGGGTGCAATAAAAGCTTTAAAACTAATCCATGGTCCTGGAGCTCAGACTCAGCCTAAAGAATATTTCTGAGAAGTTTAGTGAGAATCGTGGATTTGTATAAAGGACATACAGACAGATAAACAGACACACACACACACAAACATCTTGCCTTTTATATTTATATTATCGATTTTCTGCACTATTTTAAGAACTGCAACCTTGAAACTTCTGAATATCATTTCTTATGTCTTTGTCTTTGACTGTATCAAATTTGATTAAAATCGGACCACTCCTTCTATAACCCGATTTTTTCGATTATCGATTTTCGATATTTATCGGGGGGTACCTCGACACAAAACCTAGCTAAGAACACTCGCAGACGCTTATAGTACAACTGTGTAAATTTTCAAGAAAATCGGTTTGGCCGTTTTGAAGTCTATAGGTAACACACACACACACACACACACACACACACACACACACAAAGTTCCATTTATAAATAAGTTTAGATTTAGTTTTCAGAAAGATTTGCTTGTTCCTATATATGCTTACATCCTATAAAGCATCAAAATGTATGTGTAATGTATTTTGCGGTGCTACCTCTACGGTGGCAACAAAATTAATCATTGTTATGCCAATAGTAAACTCTCATCTTTTGATTAACAGGCTTGGCAGTATTTACCAAAGACTTAATGGAAAACGTGTAATACATAGCCTTCATACAGCACAATGACCCTTGACCTTGGGGCTGGATAAAAGATGGACTGTTTATTGGTGCTAACTATGCTGCCTACACATTTAGTTTGCGCAGCAGTTTAGCTCAAGGATGGTTTGAACAATTAATGTGAATAGCTGTTTTCCGGTAGGACTGCAGATGTTCATCAGTCGTGTAACTCTAAAACCTATTAAAAGAGGCACCAGTCCTTACGTTGCCGTAAAAGCGATGGTCTGCCTCTATAATTACATTGAAACACGAGAGAAATTCAAGTATTAATGTCAAAGTGAAAAATGATAAGAACAAATTATGAAAAACGTCGTTTCGTGATTGGGCGACTGGCGTAGAGCGTATGGAATTTAACAGGTTGCGTGTTTGTGTGCATTTTAGGTGAAAGTGTGTCTTCAGTATGTAAACAATGAATTTAAAAACATGCAAAATTGTAGTTTCTTCAAAGGGCGTTTATTTTTTTCAGGGTGACTGTAGGAAAACTACGTTCTCATTGTCTCTTGGATATATCCGTTTTTCTTTTTGGTTCAAAAGTAAGTTAGGATAACAATGGTTAAAATGGTGGAGGTCAAGTCAGCTTTGCGCTGAGTTGGAACGACCAATTCACTTATTTCATGAGTAGGGCTGCCAAAACACGCCCAAACGATATCGTTGGAAAAGAGAAAAAAAAAGAATTCAATCGTCGGTGAACCGGGGAAACCAACATCTCCCAGAGGGGAACGTGATTATCACGTGGTTTCAATATTAGAGCAAGGAAGAGAAAGGTGAGTGATGCAGGAAATGTTCGCTTTTTATAGGCTTCAACAACGCCTCCTAAAGAAATTTTCGTAACTAAGTGGAATAATCCTTTATTCTTAACTTCAGGATAAAATATATTTATGGTGATTATCAGTCAGTTAAATGCTATACATGACACAGGCTTGGGCGATTATGTCTCGAAAGAGACACGGCTGACTTGGCAGAAGGTTATCTCGCAGTAGGTTGATATTACTTTCTGTGGTAGACTGGTTTCCAACTAAGGTTTTAGAACCTAATCTTTCTTGTTAGTTGACTCATATCTGGAGGAAAGAGAAGGATTAATAACTTTCCCAAGGTTATTTGCGCGTAGATGAATGCAATGAATTCAACTGGAATTCGAACTCCAAACAAAATTCCAAATGTCTCTTCGGTATGCCCATTTTTTATAGTTAAATTAACTGAGCACAAGTCAGCTTTAAGCTGAGTTAGAACGACTAATGCACTTCATGAGTAGGTCTACCAAACCGCGTGTGAATGACATCGTTAGAAAGTGAGAAAGAGAGTTCAGTCGTCAGTGAACTGGGGACCCCCCCCCCCCCATAATGGGAACTGTTATATCTTTTAAAGAGGTTACAAACAGACACGGTGGTACTCGAGTGAAAGAACAGCAACACGTGCGTAGATGAAAGAAGAAAGGTTTATTGTAAGGAGAATACACTATAGAAAGACAGGGAATCTAGTAGCAGGCTAGTAATTGCCAAAGTCAGTCACAGATATTTCCTGTGCTCACTATATATGGCTACTAATATAGTCAGTCCATATAGGCGATAAGGAGCGTGGGACATTTCATGACGAGAGGAACGTAATTGCCACGTTGTACTACATGCTGGAGGAAAGAGGAGAAGAAGAGGGAGGTAGGAACTGTAAAGCGTTTTCGTATTTTCGGTTTAAAGAAACCTTAGTAAAACTCTTAGTATCAAGGGAAAATGTATATTTTTCTTTGTTTTTTTATTACTCATTATTAAGAAAAATAGTCCCGCAGAAACGTTTGTACAATGAGTTCGATAAGGGATCTAAAACAGTGATTTTAAGATTGAATCTATTGTACAGACTTCTGTCTATATTTATGAGATGAGGTACTGTAACTATTTACACTATTTACTATGTTGTCCTTATGTTCTAGTTTCCCATGGCTAAGTAGATCAAAAACGTTAGTTGAAGCAATCCAGCGACTTGACCCCAAAAGTTGTGATTTCAATACCTGGCCATAGCAGAACTCAAAATAAAAGAAAGAAAAAAAAATTACAGAGTTGAGTTACAAGAAATAGTTAAACCTGAGAAAAGACACGAGGCACGAAATTTGAAAATTCCTTTCGTTTGAGATTCCAAAGTGTATAACCTAAAAAAAAATAAAGAATATGACAGTGAAGATGAAGACAAAATCTGAACAATGTAAATTAGGTTTACTTTGGAGAAAGGCATTTTCCAGGCTTTAATTAAGTCGATAAGCAAGCGTTGATCGGGTTTATACTTGATTCTACAGGTTTATATTTGAGTCTGTAGCTAAATATTTGATGGGCTTATACTTGAGCCTGAAAGCATCCATCTAAAAGTTGGGCCTTTTTGTTGTGTGGTCTTACTTCTACTTTTCTAGCCCCATGGGCTATTCGATTTTCTAAACAAGATTTTGGCCTTATTCGCCTGTGTAAGCATGACTTTGGCCTAATTCGTCTCTCTATACAAAGCTTTATCCTTATTCGTCACTATAAAGAAAACATTCGAATTTCTAAGCGAGAATTTGGCCTCATCCGCCTCTCTAAACAAGACTTTGGCCTTATTCGCTTTTCTAAACCAGGCTTTGGTCTTGTTCGCCTCTCTAAGTATGACTTTGGCCTTATTCACCTCTCTAAACAAGACTTTGGCCTTTTCTACTCTTTAAACAAGACCTTTGCCTTTTCTACTCTCTAAACAGGACTTGAGCCTTATTCGTCTCTCTAAGCATGATTTTGGCCTTATTCGCCTCTTTAAACAAGACTTAGGCCTTATTAGTTTCTCTAAAGAAGACTGGCCATATTTACCTCTCTAAACAATACTTTAGCCATATTTGCCTCTCTAATCAAGTCTTTGACCTCATTCGCCTCTCTAAACAAGACTTTGGCCTTATCGCCTCTCTAAGCATGAATTTGGCCTTATTCGCCTCTCTAAACACAACTTTGACCTTATTCGCCTCTCTAAACCTGACTGTGGCCTTATTCGCTTCTTTAAGCACTACTTTGGCCTTAATCGCCACTCTAAACGGGACATTAGTCTTACTGGTATCTCTAAACAAGATTTTTGCTTCCTATTGCGAAATAGAATTAGGGTCAATATCAATCTCTCTCATAAGTCGTGCCGCATAAAAGGAGGAAAGGAAATGCGTAAGATTCAAACTGAAATGTTGCTTTGTATTTTGTTTTTTCCAACTTTATTAGGAATCAATAGATATTTACAAAGCCTGGCAATATGAGAGGGTGACTAACTGATCAGAATGTTAGCATTTAGTTCATGAAATCCTGGTTTCGAATTTCATCACTTTTTTATAATAACGTCCCAGCGTATTGGAAAACTGACTGAAAACCATATCGCGGGTTATCCAAAGCCTTGGGAGTGAAATTGGGTTGACGAAAACTGTTTAGAAAGCTTTGAGGGTTGTTCTAGCGCGAAGTCACAAGTCACATTGACATTTTGTTCATTCTAGCCTTGTTCAACTACTAATCACGTCAGACTGCACTCTCTCCCAGAAACTGTAACTAAAGTCTGCTCAACATGGTCGCAGTGTAAACTACAGGAAACACAAATGTACTTGAGGAGGCGTCTTCAACAGGGATTATCTTGCTACTGTAGCAGACGGGTATACTTGAAAACGAGCAGCCAAATAGTGTCTGGTACAAGGCTATAAGTGTGGAAAACGAAGTGAAGATCAAGTTCATTACAGTATTAATGAACTGCGAAACAAAATTCCTAATCATTCTTTTTGAGCGAGATGCAGATATGCATTTACCAAGAGTAGCCTAGCTTGGTACAAGGCCACAATATGGCGCACCTGTTGATGCAAAACAACATAACAGTAGGAATGGCCTGCAAGTCTAGCTTGCTAATTACTAAAAAGTTTTCGGCCCAACCACCAATCTCTTGAAAAAATCCTGATTTGGTAAGATTTTGGGAGATGAGTCAAATCAAGAACATTTCAGCATTCGTATTGTACTGCTTGTTTGCATGCGTCCATTTTTGTTTAGAATCCGAGTGTAAAATCTTATATCGGTCGGACGCCTGGCGCTTGTGAGCTGGAATATGCCATTATGTTATTTGAACGAGAATCTATACTATTCTATTGGTTGTAAGTAAGACGTATTTTAACGTGATTCTTTCTTGTATTCTAGAAATATATTTTATTTTGTTGCTTTATGGCCCAGTCTCTTGATTTTTCTTTATTCCTTTCCTTTTTTTTTATTTATCTTCCTTTTCTTTTTAATTTCTTTAGTGTTCTCAGTTTTCGGAGTTTTTCATTTGTTTTCTTTTCTATATTTTCTGTTTTTTTTTTCATTTCTTTCTTTCTTTCTTTCTTTCTTTCTTTCTTTCTACTCGGATTTTTCTAATTCTTATTTACTTCCTTTCTTTTTTTCTTTCTTTATTTTGACTTTTCTTTCTTTCTTTCTTTCTTTCTTTTAACTTTTCTTTTTTTAATCTTTTCTTTCTTTTTAATTTTTTTCTTTGTAATTTATATTATGAATTTTCTTACTCTCCTGTTTCTAATCTCTTCTATCTTTCTTCAACCATAATAAAAACCTTAATCTGCATAATGAATAAAAATAATATTACATTGTCTCAAAATTACAGACGTCAATAGGAAAAAGCCAACAAGTCAACCTACGCTGATCAAGGCAATAAAAATGAAGATACGTGTTATGCTATTACAGGAATATGTCCTCTTCGGAGATCGAAGAACATTTAAACTATTATTCATATTGTGGCTGAATTTTTCTTTGAGCCTTGCGGGTTTTATAAACGTCAGCAAGATGGCCACATGAACGTGACTTCTCTATTTCCCTTCAGGGTTCTCGACAAAATCCAAAGAGGGATCTGTAATGTAATCGATCCCGACTTAGCAGCTCGACTTCAGTTCATTTCTCACCGATAGGGTGCGGCTTCCCTCTGTGTTTTCTACAAATATTTTCATGGCTTCTGCTCTGACGAACTTTTTCGCTGCTGCCCATGGATTTACTCGTGCTACTAGATTGGCAACTAGGTCCCAATATTTTACTGTCAAAATAGTAAAATGTAACCACCACTTCTACCCTGGTAGTTTCTTTTCTCGTACTTCCCACCAGTGGAACTTCCTTCTGTATACTTGCTTCCCTGATAGCTACGACCTCCAAAAGTTTAAGTGCAATATTAATTACCATCTATCTCCTTGATTCCCATCTTTCTCTTATCCTTTCTTTAGCATCTTTAGTACTTTGTTTTTTTTTCTTTTCTTATTCCTTTTCTCTCATTGTAACCCTCTGCGCAGCAAAAGGTGCAACCCAAAATGCCAAATACAGGTGGGGGATACCAGAATCAAGCAAGTTCAAAAATTTAAATACCTAGGAAATGTTCTAACAGGAGACGGAAAATGCGACACAGAGATCTGAAGGTAAATTGGCATGGCAAAGGATGCGTTCCAGAAGCTGAGTAAAGTATTAACACACAGGAAAGTTTCACTAGAAACAAAGAAAAGAGTGCTGGATTGCTATGTGATGTCAGTTCTTCAATACAGCAGTGAATGCTGGACAATATCATCGAAGATGAGGACAAAACTGGAAGCAGCGGAAATGTGGTTCTACAGAAGGATGCTGCGGATATCGTGGACTGAGCGTGCAAGCAACGATGAGGTGTTGGAAAGAATGGCAACACAAAGGAAATTAATACTGAGCATCAGGAAGAGACAACTGAAGTTCCTGGGACACGCAATAAGGAAGAAGAGCTTGGAGAACCTGATACTGACTGGCCAGATAGAATGAAAGAGAGACAGAGGAAGGCAGCGGATAACAAATTTGCAGGGCTTGATCAGGTGGATGACGGAAAGAGGATTGCCAGGAGTAACAGAAGCAAACATACTAAGAGCCACAAGGGATAGGGAGACGTGGAGAACCATGATCGCCTACGTCCTAAAGGGACAGGGCACATAGCAGAAGAAGAATTCTCTGCGCACCAGTGGCGTACTGCCGTGCAAGCAAAACGTGAAACGATCATATATATATATATATATATATATATATATATATATATATATATATAATTTCACAGTTGTTGATTATTAAATTTGTTACTTCTTAATGACTGTTTCTGATTGTCTGTCTGAAGTTCTGCTCGTATTGAATTTATGAAGGTATGAATATTTCCTCCTCAAGGTTTTATTTATGGTCGGAAGATGCAGACGACATAGCGGCCATAGTTTTCCATTGAGACTGTATTAATATTCACACGATGAAAGCGTCAGGAATATCTTACTCGATGATTTAAAAAATAGAAGGAATAAGGAAAAATGAGAACGGTGTCACATAAATAATAATAATAAAGAAAGAAAGAGAAAAACAAGAAAGTAGGAGAATATAAAATAAAGAAAGAAGCATAGGCAAAAAGAAAGAGAAAAAAGAATAGACGAACAACATTAAAGAAATAAAAAAGAAATAGTGTGATGGAAAATAGACACAAATAAGATAGAGAGAGAAGCTAACAAAGGAAACGAAAATTGATAAAAGTTAAAAAAAAAGGAGCACGAAGAGAGAAAGGCGGAAAGAGAGAAAGAAGGTGATGGGAAATATATTCAAATAAGAAAGTTTAGATAATATATATATATATATATATATATATATATATATATATATATATATATATAATACGAAGGTAAGTAAAAAATTATCCGAACTTTCGCCATAAATATCTTTAAGTCTGCCAAATTGCCTTCTCTTGTTGGCTGCTCATAGTGAGTACTGATCGAAGATTAAGCCTGATCGCGCTAGTTTTCTTACTACCGTTACAGTGTAGACCTGGCCGCTCCGCTAGCAGTTTGCACCAAGGAGGAACAAAGAGAGCAGAGATCCAAATTCGCCATAGACATGCTACCTCGTCGGTTCGCCATTACAATCTCTTGAGCTTGCTGAATATTCTCGTGAGTGCTCGAGGTTGAAGGGCGTCTTGCTCTTTCTTGGTTTGTCACGTTTGTCAGGCCACTTTTAAACTTTTTAATTCCCACATACACACTTCTAGGCATTAATGCACTTTTGATTTATTGCGTGAAAAGCCTCCGGTGAATATCAGCCTTTAACAAAATCGGAGCACTGCTCTTTGTTACTCCTTGATGTACACTACTAGTGGGGTGAGCATGTTTTCACTGTAACAACAGCAAGAAAACTAGCACGATGAAGTTCAAACTTCGATGACAAGCATATAGTTATACCAAGTATAAGCACGCATGAGCAGAAGGCAGTGTGACAAGCATAAAGATATGTTATGGCGAAGATTTTGTTTAGCATCGTAATGAAGGATAACGGTAATCTGCAAAGGTTATACTATCTTTAATATATATATATATATATATATATATATATATATATATATATATTGACATCCGCACGACAGATCTGTTTCGCTGTATCACAACTCATCAGTACGGTTAGACTCCGATTGCTTTTTAACCCAGGATTGGATTGAAACTTGACCGAATTGGCGTCAGTCGGCGATTCTACCTCTGGGCTATGGGCGTTATATGGGCTATATATATATATAGTGCCTCTGAGACCCCATGGATTTACACGTGCTACTAGAATGGCAATTAGGTCCCAATCTTTTACTGTCAAAATAGTAAAATGTAACCACCACTTCTACCCTGGTAGTTTCTTTTCTCGTTACTTCCGCCTGTGGAACTCCCTTCTCTGAATAGTTGTACAGAAAATATTCTATTACACAAGGACTTCAGCGAAGTGGACTCATAATTGTTTATTTTGTATAATATATTATAGCTACAATGAGAACAATTTGTTTGCAACGAATAATATTGATTCAAGGCAATTTGACAGACCTAAAGATATTTTATGGCGAAAGTTCGGATAATTCTTTACTTAAATTCGTAATATATATATATATATATATATATATATATATATATATAAAACCAGTCCCAATCCCTGCCGCTAAATCCTTTTGACACAATAAGGCAACAGTGCATTACTGCCTAGAAGTGCGTATGAGTGGATCAAAAGTTTAGAAATGGCCTGACAAACGTGTGTGTGTGTGTGTGTGTGTGTGTGTGTGTGTGAGAGAGAGAGAGAGAGAGAGAGAGAGAGAGAAAGTGTGTGTGTGTGTGTGTGTGAGAGAGAGAGAGAGAGAGAGAGAGAGAAAAGCGTGTGTGTGTGTGTGTGTGTCCACAGGTGCGTTTTCTTTACCTGATCGGTATGTTACGGTGAACGAGTAACACAACACGAGATTTTTACCCTCCACTTAGCTATCTTCTCATTTTTGCTTTTACTAGTTGTATTCGCGTTTCTCCTCAAGGATAAAGGAGAGGCTTGAGATGTGCTTTTACAGAAGGATGCTGAGGATACCATAAACTGAACAAGTGCCTCACGACGAAGTGTCGGAGAGGATGAAAACGAGGAGAAAATTGAAACTTGATATAAGGAAGAGACAGATTAGGTTTCTGGGACATGCAATGAGGAAGAAGGGCCTAGAAAATTTAATACTCGCAGGACGGATAGAGGTAAAGAGAGACAGGAGAAAGTAGCGTGAGACCTACTTAACTGGCCTGAGCAAATGGATGATAGAACGGGATTTTGGAAAGATACCAAGAGGAAGAACAAGAAACAGACAAGTGGAAGTCCATAATCGCCTACGAACTAAAGAAACACGGCACACGAAGAAGATTCGCGTTAAATATGAATGCGACTGAGTTTTGATCTGTCATTAATTGAAAGAGTCGCCCGATCAAATAATGCCTCTATTTTCTAAGTGATTCGACAATAGCATCGGCTTCACAATTAATTTTCTTACGCAATGTTTGCGTTAAGGAAGTTTGCTGTCTTCTCCGCGTCAATAATGCTTTTAATGGCTGTTCGTTAGCCTTGACCTCTAACGTCGTAGTTGACGGACAGCCAAGTGCATCCACTAATGCTGAACGAAATACAGTTTCGTTCCCCTTTATGCTTCTACAAACTTTAGCCCAATGTCCCTGCTTTCCGCGTGTATAGCATTTGTCCCTTCTAGTGGGGCATAATGACCTAGCATGTCTCTTGCCACCACATGAAAGACAAAACAAAACATGTGCTTTTAAGGCTGTTTTTTTAGACCTTAGTTTTTCATACGATGGGAGTGGGTGAGGGAAAGAAAATAGGTAAAGAGATCTCTGAAGTTACTGCATTTGTATCGTACATTTTAGAGCATTTTGTTTTGCCAAATCTAATACTCTTGTCAGGTCAAGGCCTGATGTAACGCTAAGGGAATATTTTCGAGTATTCTTTGTCGGATATCCATGGATCGAAGCCCGTTTATGAAGACATCGCGTATCAATTCGGCTCGATGTTGTTCCGCTTATAGAGAAGAAAATGGAAGTTCTTGGTTTTAGCGTGGTTTGACAGAATCCGCCAATTGAATCTGAAGGCAGTTGACGCTTCGCAGCCAGTACGCGTCTAGAGACCATTTCATTTCTCTTTTTATAATCGTTTCATCCCAAGCGGCTTACGGCCATATCACGTTGAATACACCGGTTCTCGCTCGATCACCGAAGTTAAGCAACGTTGAGCCTGGTCAGTACTTAGATGGGTGACTGCTTGGGAATACCAGGTGCTGTAAGCGTTTAGTAACGGATGTGCGTTGTTGTGCAGTGGATGTCGGTTTGGAAAGAGAAATCGGTGAGCCGGGTTCGAATTTCAGTTGAATACCCTGTATTCACTTAAGCACTGGTATCCTTGGGAAAGGTATTAATCCGTCCCTTCCCTCCAGTTATGGGTTAAATAACAAGGGTAGGACTTGGGGACTCTGCCCTTAAAAAGCAAATCCCAATGAATCTTGATACTCGAAAAGAAAAATGTATTATTAGACACAAAACTTATATAAAAACAACAATAAATTGTTGAAAGAAAAAGGTATTACCAGCAACAAATAAA
This sequence comes from Ascarosepion bandense, assembly GCA_037127315.1. Classification (NCBI taxonomy): domain Eukaryota; kingdom Metazoa; phylum Mollusca; class Cephalopoda; order Sepiida; family Sepiidae; genus Ascarosepion; species Ascarosepion bandense. The sequence continues at coordinate 1,274,545 of JBBBDQ010000991.1, forward strand.
TTTAATTTAGTTGGCAATAAATGACCCGCCGAGGTTGATTTGCCATAAAAACAAAACAACCAACCAACAATCATCCCAAGCAAGGCAGTTTCGCTACTGGTGCACAGGGGGTTACAGTGAGAGAAAAAGAAAGAAAAAGAAAATGTTCTTAAAGACAATTCGTATTGGCATAAATGTAGGTTTTAATGAACTCTGAATACAAGCAGAATTCTCTTGAATATATGCATTCAGAACAGAACCATTAATGCGGAATAAACTCATCAGTACTCGAAGTTGCTTGATCTACAAGCATTGAGGTCCTTATTATGAAAAATCAACTCCGTTGGACTGAACATTACATGCGTATACCTGATGTAAGGATTCCAAAGAAAATATTTTTTGGAGAATTACAGTCAGGTCGACGTCATAGCGGTGGTAAACGGAAACGCTACAATGATACATTGAAACACTACCTGAAACATTGACCCTCAATTGACGCTCAACTTTGGTAAGTTTGCTTGCTTTAGGTGTGGTAAAACCTTTACAAAGGGATTGCTAATCTCTAACTGAACTAAAAACATTGGAATTACCATAGATCTAACAATTTATACCACTGGTCTTATAATTTTGATCATGTGTAAATCGCCTCATTTTATAAAAATGTAAATTTCTAAAAAAAATGTTTGGAATATAGCTTTTTGTTTCCATAACCTTTTAGATTGTAGTATTGGTAACCTTAAGTGGGAGGAGTTTAAAATCTATCCGTAAAACCATATTTCTTTTTAAAGATTTTTAAATGGTCTTAAAATTTTGATCAGGAGTGTATTATAGCTGCAAATAGAACAATTTGATTCAATTGTATTTTACATGATTGAATTATAATATTTTTTAAAATTCCCAAGTTGTGTTCCGTGTGCTTCCTGTACCGATTTCATCTGTTGTCCCATCAGTCAGTTAAGTGTCATACGTGATACACGCTTGGGCGATCATGTCTCGAAAGAGACTTGACTGACTGGGCAGAAGATTATCCCGCAGTAGGTTGCCATTGCTTTCTGCGGTAGACTGGTTGCCAACTAAGGCTATAGAACCCAATATGTCCTGTTATTTGACCCATAACTGGAAGGAAAAAAGGGTATTTGCGGGTATATGATTGCAACGAATTCAACTGGAATTCGAACTCGGCTCTCCTGGAGACACATATGCGACCTAAATCACTATAATTACCAACTGATTGAAATTTTAAAAATGTTAAACAATAAAGATTTTCTTAGAGATGGTTCACACGTTTTAATAATTTAACAAATTCATGAATAAAAATGTTTCTATATCTATTTCCTTATATTGGTAATTGATAAATATTGCATTGCATTTATTTGTAATTGTATTAGTTTTTAGAATGCGGTAAATATTAAATTATTCTTGTAAATAAACAATCTAATAAATATTGTTTAATACATTTGTTGTATATTCTCAAGAACAAAAAATGTCTGCATTCATTTTTCATCATATGTTTAAGTTTTATTCCATTTCTAAGAATTGCTTTTCTAAAACAATAAATATTACCAAAGCATGAAGGTAATTTAAAAAGCGGTGTCATGGGAAAAACCGTCCTTTTGACACTAAATCTTATTGCGGGAATGTATCTCTATGTTTGCCGAGAAGATTTTAATTAGGTCAGTCAGTTCAGTGCCATCCGTGAAACACGGTTGGGCGATCATGTCTCGAAAGAGACTTGACTGAATGGGCAGAAGATTATCACGCAGTAGGTTGCCATTGCTTTCTGCGGCAGATTGGTTGCCAGCCAAGGCTATAGAACCCAATCTGTCCTGCTATTTAACCCATAACTGGAGGGAAGAGACGGATTAATACCTTTCCCAAGGGTATTTGTGCGTAAGTGAATACAATGGATTCAACTGGAATTCGAACTCGGCTCTCCGGTTTCTCGTTTCGAGCCGATATCCACTGCACCACAACACACATCCATTAATTAGGTACCTTCACTAAATCGCTGAAAAATAGCATAGTATGAAGAAAAAAGGTCCCAAACTTAATAAAAATGAACTTTTTTCATAAAAATGTTTATGTTATTATTCAGAGGAAAGATCAAATTATTTTTTAATTATTTAAAAAAAAATATTAATCCTTTCTAACACGTACGAAGTTTTGCTAAAATCTTGTTTTATTTTCGCTAGTAGGTAGCGAAATCGTTATGAGAGTTTATAATAGAAAATGTATTATTACGTAACTCAGTTTTCCGAGAATTCAGAAATTCTTGCAAAAAATCAAATAACTGTCGGATTCTAACGAAACTTTCAGAACTTATTCACAAATTAATTGAATTATTTTTTAAATCATTATTTAAAAAAAATCTTTGAAAAATATATTGATATACATCTGTTACCCGCCTCCACGTAAATTTATGAATTTTCAAGAAATTAGATTTCGTAGGCAAAATTGGTTTTATTAGTTAAACGCAGGACTCATTGGGGAATGCAAATTATTTTTTTCAACCATTTGGCCTCTCTTTCCGAAAATCTGCTCCCAATAGTAAAACAAAAAATGTAATAAACTATGACAATATTTAATTAGATAAGCATTTAATTGCTTTAATAAATAATATAAATTGAGGACATTATAGTCTGAAGAATTTTTTTCGATTAATTAAATAAGAAAACAATTGTTTCAAACAATTGATTTCATTATTTAAAATTATAATTTATAAAATTTCAAAAAATATTTTAAAGATATTTCAAAGACTTGTAGACGTTTGATTATTAAGATATTAAGTGAAGACGATATTTACTAGTCGAAAATTGAAAAGTTTACTACAAATCATCGAACTATCGCATTTTTAAAATAATTTTTAATATTTTTTGTGTATTTGTTTTTTTGTATGATAATTTTTGTGTATACATTAAAAGGTTATGTATTTCACAGTTTCTTCCCCTTACAGGAAAAACATTTGGACAATTTTGCCAATTCCGGTCGTCATACACTTCTCATCTCGCACCTGTCTAGCTGTCATCACATGTCCAATACAAGGGAAAGGCCAGAAAGATTAACACTGTGTTTAAGAAATAGTTTTATTCTAAATTTCTTGCTATAAGTAATACGTGTATAAATCAGATTAATTTAGCATTAAATTTGCTAATTTTTCAAAAACAATCTGTCACAGATGTATATTCTATTTGTGCATGATTTTTAAAACCGAGATTTAACTTTTGTTTAAAAATGTGTCGATCGTTGAAAAATGTCCGAAAAATAGAAAAATTAAACAAAATTCTCAAAATTCTCAAAATTTTGGTCGCTAATCAATATAATTTCTGTTTGAAATACACCAGAATATTTTGCCTACTGGAAATAGTAAATTTAATCATTTCGCTTTCAATTAAAACTAAAATAAATGTTTTAAGAAAACATTTTTATTTTTAAACATTTAATTTAAAAGTTAGTTATCGAGTATGAGTGAAAGTACCTACATTTAATCTACTTTCGGAACAAAAAGTTAACTCAGGTGCCAAGAAAATTTGGCTCGCTGAGACTTGTGACTTTTCTTGAAGCTGAAATCGCCGTTTCAAATGGAAACAATATCAGACCGTAGGCGAAAGAAAATTGAAATAAGTTGAACAGAATGAGTCAGCAGATCACGATTCTGTAATGTATGTTGTTTTGAATAATGGAAAGGATGCTAGGACATATATATTTGACTTGGGCAATATTGTTATAGGTTAGATCTTTTTGTTATGTTCGTTACGGTGCAATGGATATCGGTTCGGAATGAAAAGTTGGAGAGCCGAGTTCAATATTCCAATTGAATTCGTTGCATTCACTTACGCGCAAATACCCTCGGGAATGGTATGAATCTATCTCTCCCCCCAGTTATGGATTAAATAGAAGGACAAATTGGGTTCTATAGCCTTGGTTAGCAACCAGTCTACCACAAAAAGAAATGACTATCTACTGGCAGGATAATCTTTTATTTAGTCAGCCATAGATCGAAAGAAACAAAGTGTATATCACTCATGGCACTGGCCTCGATAAAATAACTGAATAGCTGTACAGGTTGGGTTAAATAGCCTTGGTTGTCAACCAGTCTACTACAGAAATAAATGGCCACCTACTGCGGGAAAATCTGCTGCTTAGTCAGTCATGGATCGAAAGCGACATTATTGCCCAATTGTGTATGACGTATGGTCTTTAACAGACTGATTTTTTGTGTGTTGATATAGAGTTGAAGTAGACTTTAAATTGGGTTTCCGGTTCCTTCTAAAGTCTGCCCCATCTTTATACTTCTAATTTCTTCGTCTAAACTCTAAAATTTGATTTACTTTTTTTCTCAATAGGTGTAGATAGGTTTACTTATCGCCTGCATGACACTCTTCCTTGGTCTTTTAAACAGGAGTAAAATGTTATCCTCGTGAAACGTCTCCACCAAAACTCAGAATTTTATTTACCATTTATTTTTTCCTCACTAGGACTAGATACGGTCACTTATCGTCCCATTTACACCCAACCTCGGTCTTTCGAACAGGTGTAGTGGTTTATCCCTGATTTCCTGTTTAGGATTGGTTTTCCAGTTCCTTCTAAATTATTTTCATTCTTTTTCACTCCCAGTGGGCATTGCGTTCTAGTGGTGTTGTTACCTTGCTCGGGGTGAATTGATTTAATAAAATATAAATAAATAGACAGTGGTGGAAATATCTGAAAAGAGATTGAATATGCCTTTTTTTATCATTTCACCCCAAGTAAGGCAATAAAGCCACAAAAGATGAGTGTGATGAGCGCAAAAGAATATGAAAAAAATAAAAACATTAAGGAGTGAGAATAATGAAAGAAGAGGAATTAAGAAAATAAAGGATAACAACTGATGCTCCATTTAAATTTTTGAAGATCAAAATTTACTTGTAATGACGAAGCCGGAATTTAACTCCACAAGCGTAAAGTGCCAAGAAAAAATAGCATAAAAATTACTGTCATATCTAGCAATTTCAACTTTAAAACGATGAGACCGAACAGCCAATCTAGTACGGCGCCTAAATTCGTAAAGTCGAGTTATCAAAGAGGAAAGCTCATTATAATAATTTCCATGAATATATTTATAGAAAAAATGCAGGGAAGCTACGTTACGGCGGTGGGAAAGTTGAGATGCCAGGTCAGATTCTTTTTCGGATTTTATCAGGGATCTGTAAATACATTGCAGAAGCACCAGACCAGATGTAACAGCAATATTTAATGCATGAACGATTGGTAGACTTAAAAATATATAAAAGATTATGTCAATTGAAAATTGGCACGTTGAAATAGGAATGGAAGCCTTCCAAATGGTAAACAAAGTTTAAGAAACAAGAAAATTGAATTAGAAACAAAATCAAGAGTATTGAAATACTACTTAGGATCAGTCCTTCTATATGGCAGTAAATGATGAAGAATTTCTTCATAAATGAAATGGAAACTTGAAGTAAGAGAAATGCAGTTCTACAGAAGGATACTGAGAATACTATGGACAGTATTGAAATACTACTTAGGATCAGTCCTTCTATATGGCAATAAATGATGAAGAATTTCTTCATAAATGAAATGGAAACTTGAAGTAAGAGAAATGCAGTTCTACAGAAGGATACTGAGAATACTATGGACAGTATTGAAATACTACTTAGGATCAATCGTTCTATATGGCAGTAAATGATGAAGAATTTCTTCATAAATAAAATAGAGACTTGAAGTAAGAGAAATGCAGTTCTACAGAAGGATACTGAGAATACTATGGACAAACCCGTAAGCAATGAGCCAGTTTTAAGAAAAATGGAAGCAAAAAGAACGCTTATGGTGAGAATAAAAAAGAGACAGTTCTGCGACGCATAATATAAAAAAGAAAGCTTGGAAAATTTGACATTCACGGGATACCTCTTTGTTCAAATTGAATATTATTGTAAAGGAACACTATTTGTTTAATTATTCGAAGGACAGAGGATAGCAACAAATAATAAATTTGACGATAGATAAAACAACAGTAATGAAATTGATCCTCTTCAGCCCGGTCAAAGAGTCAAAGGAACGGTCAGGTGGTCAGGTCGCACTAAGATAAACCACACATAGAAGCAGACTGATATCAACAGACCAAAAAGGCCCGAACTAGAACACACACACACACACACACACACACACACACACACACACACACACACACACACACACACACACACACACACAGCAGTAGCAGCAGCAGCAGATAGCCAGCCAGGAATAGCCATTCTTTGAAAGGCCGAGAACACACTCGGATAGAAAAAAAGCTTCTCTGCCATTCTAAAGATGAGATTTTGATCTCGAAATATTAATGTTTAATAAATAGGTAATACCCAAACACTTCTTTACCTTCCTTGATTTTACTCAACGCATTGTGACAGCCTTCAAGACATAACCATATAAATTTGAAGATGTAAAAGGATCGCAGAACTAGGAATGGGGAGGACAGTAAAGAAGACAAACATTGTTCAGAGTTATTTTAAGAAAATAGTAATGGGGAGGTTCAGATGCAAAAATAAAACCACGAGATTGTAATTCCAAAACACATAAATCAGTTTCGCAAGTTTAAAGTCGAAATACCGGCGGTTTAAATGCAAAGATGCCAAAAAACTGTATCCCAAAACTCGCAACGCCCAACTGTCTTCACACACAAAGGACCAAGTAGTAGCGTTCTTTTATTTGAGTAATAAAGGTTGTGTTTTTGTCGAGACTGGCAGAGAAGCGCAAACAGTTACCATGTAGTGAACAAAACAAGATCTAGATTTAAAATTCAAATGCTAAGCACTGACTTATTGATTTTGTTAAAAATTAAAAAAGACTCGACTTTACGAACTTTTCTTAGCACACATGCAAAAGCGAATCCAAAACAAAACTTATGAAATTTCACATCTTGATGCAAAATGTTTTTCGGTCAATAGAAAACTAGGAAACTTTCAAAAATAAAATTCAAATAATCTTCAACTATCACAAACAAATTCTTTTACGGACCTTTTCGCTAAGTTTTTTCGTCGTTCAATGGAAAGGCCAGAATCAGCGCCGGGAGTGAATTCCCAAATGACCTTTTTGAGCCCCACAAACTGAATAAAAGACGGACAAATTCACCTGTCATCAGAGAGAAGGAGGCGAGCGTATTAACACGTTCCCTGACAAATGTCACGCGATCATTATTATTATATCTTTCCCTCACACCTCCTTCCTCTTCATCGGTCACCCGTTTGTCTCTTTTTATATTTGATAACCGAACGGACCCCTATAAGACTGAGCGATTACTTCAATGACATTCCTACTCAAACCATAACGCTCACACATACATAAACACAAGTTACACTACGAACTCTTGATATTTTTAACTTTACTACTCTTTCTCATTGAACGTTTAACTTCTACCAATTCATGTTATTCTGTACTATTTATAAATTTTTATTTAAACATTCAAAAGATATACTTTTATTCTTCCACAAATCCAACTTCAGATAACCTTCTGATAATTCCGATGATAATTGTAAATAATCTCAAGTTGTGGGGATTGTCTGATATGTTTCTCAATTGGCCTTGTACCTGACATGGCTGACCGTCCCTACAACTACAGTGGTGACCTCTTACTCAGTTAGTTAAGTGCCACGACGATCATGTCTCGAAAGATTATCACCCAGTAGGTTGCCATTGTCTACGGCTATATCATGTTGAATACACCGGTTCCCGTCCGATCACCGAAGTGAAGCAACATCGAGCCTGGTCAGTACTTAAATGGGTCACCATTTGGGAATACCAGGTGCTGTAAACGTAAGGGCCAAGAATGGTCCATCGGTCCTCCAGGTTTGGGGGTTAGGTGCAAAAAACAGTTTGTTACAGAAACAGCAACAAAAAGTTGCTGCCCTATGCACCATCTGGGTGTGATGGATAAATGATGATGATGATGATGAGGTTGCCATTACTTTCTGCAGTAGACTGGTTGCCAGCAAAGGCTATAGAGCTCAATCTGTCCTGTTATTTTACCCATAACTGGAGGGAAGAGGGGAATTAATGCCTTTCCCAAGAGTATTTGCGCGTAATGGAATGCAGAGAATTCGACTGGAATTTGAACTCGGGTCCCTCAAGTTCTCATTCCGAGACGATATCCACTGCACCACAACACACATCCTGACCCCCTTATTACCTTAACCCTATTCCGAGGCCTATCAAAATCGGCTTGATCTTCCTTCTAATTTTCTGTTCTGATAGAGAGAGCGAATAGCGCTAATTCTTTTTCAAGGTAAGATTTTCTTTCTTTCTTTTTAACTCCCTTCGTCACCACAGTTATAAAGGATACGAAATTGTGGAGAGCCATGATTGCTCATATCCCGAAAGGACACGATACAGTGATGACGAAAAATAAATAAAAATAAAATAAAATGGCTGGATACATTCAGGACGGACATAGCCTAATTCTGTCTTCTCTGAACAAATTGCAGCGATCGATAATTTGAGTTTTGCGTGCAACCTGGTGGATGTAATACTTTTAAATAATAGTCCGAGTTCGTTTAAAGATTACACGTTGTGTCGATGTGTGCGTATTACACAGATAGAACCTAAGGGAGAAGTATGAATAGCAACTGTTTTTCATCCCGACCAAAAGAGATTGCTCAGGGCGACTGAATATTTTTGTCTTATTTAGCAACAGAGCAATGTGTTATTACATTGTGATTAGCTCAACATGGCTGCTGAACAGATTTACTGTGTAATTATAAACACGCCAGTTAACTTTCATTGTTGGTTATTTATGCTTGCTCCCATCTGTGTGTGTGTGTGTGTGTGTGTGTGTGTGTGTGTGTGTGTGTGTGTGTGTGTGTGTGTGTGTGTGCAAGGCAGGGGTGTCGATATTTACTGAGTAGAGCTTAGTGGTTGCAACGTTTGCTTTCCGACCACGAAACCCGGGTTCCTATCACATCATGGTCGATTTTTCAGAAAGGTGACTTCTTGACGTTATCGAGCTGAGGGAGGCGTTATAAGGCGCAAAACTTTGAAAAGTACCCGAAAACAATACCACATGTTGGCCCAAATCTTATAAGTCAAAATTTGTCAGACGGAACTGTTTGCCGATGGTTGTGCTAGCATGAAGTCACAAGTCATCGTGACCGATCCTGGCCTTGTTCAAACTGTTGATGAATCCAGATAATGCCATCTCCCCACCAAAACTGTAACTAAGGTTTGCTCATCATAGTTACCGCATAAACCATGCACACACACACACACACACACACACACACACACACACACACACACACACACACACAGAGATTATACATCGTCCGATTAATTTGACTGGGTAGAAGATTAATTTGTGTGGTCGGAAGATTAATTTGACTGGTAGAAAATTAATTTGAGTCGTCGAAAGAGGAATTTCACTAGGTAGATAATTTCATCTGAGTGGTCAGAAGATTAATTTGAATGGTCGAAAGATTAATTTGACAGGGAAATATATATATATATATATATATATATATATAGGTAAAGAGAACTGAGGTTTTACGATTTTGAGTTGCCTGGCATTTATTTCGTTATAAACAATGCTCAATACAAGAAACATTGCAGAGCATAATATAATCATATAATTATGAATTTAAAGTACATTGCGACACGGAAATTTCTATGTTTCGAGATAGGATCTCGTCACCAGGCAATATTGAATGAAAATTGTGAAAATGATTTAAATAAAGGAAAATAGCACGCAAGAAAGAAAAGAAGAGGGAATGTATGTCATCGAGCTTTCTACCATTAAACGACTGAAAAAACCTAGCAATTTTGGCACGAAGAGTTATTATAATTTTATATTCTTTGTGCTAAAATTGCTGTTTTTTTTTCAGTTGTTTAATGGTAGAAAGCTGTTTTTGTCATAAAGTTCTCGATATCGAGATAGAGCGTTAATAGAATTTATGTAGAGTAGTTTATCACTTATCTGAGCCGTGCGCGCGCGTGTGTGTGTGTGTGTTTACGCATATATACACAGACATGACAGATTTCAATAGAAACCAAGATAAATTTCATTTCTGATTTTTTTATAATCAAGATAAATTAACAGATTATTTGATTGCAAATAACAATACTGGAACATGCCACGAATCAAAGGAGTATCAGACCTATCGGAATTTCAGCGAGGACGTATCGTGCGCCAACATGAAGGTGGTCTTAGTCAAAGAAAAATATCTGAAAATCTTTCAATATCTCTTTCTACTGTTAATAGAATGATCGTACACTTTACCAGAGAGGTTGAGACAAAATGGGATCAATAAACTTCCATGGCCAAGTTAGTCCCCGAATATTAACCCTATTGAACACCTTTGGGGTATATTAGATCGAAAACTCCACAAAAAGAACCGAAAGCCATCTTCTAAGCCCGAACATTTAGGATTATTGCGTGAAACATGGAAAGAAATCTCTCAAGATGATATTTGTGAACACATAACTAGCATGTCTAGAAGGGTCTTTGCATTAAAAAAAAGCAAAAGGGATGTGAACCAAGTATTAGTTATTAAATTTATGAACATTTATAATTACTTCATTTGTATAAATTACTTGTTTAATAAAATAATTACTTGTTTAATAAAAGAAACAATTTCTATGAGCGTCTATTCAATTCTGACATGTCTGTATATATATATATATATAACAAAATTTGTAAATATTATTAAAGATAGCTTTACGTTTACAAATATTTAAAAAAAATCTGTCGCTTTCTGCGTCACGTGATGTAAACAATCTCTTTCCACGGACGCTCTCGCAAAATACGCTTCTAATTTAAATTTTAAAATTATTTGTTTCTGATGAAGGACCGAGGACGGTCTGAAATATAAAATATAATAACAGAAATAAACAAATACTGTTAAAAAAATACATTTTTAAACTTACAACTTTTTAATAGTTTTTCCTATACATATTAAGACAGTGTACGTGGATCATCACTCTGTTTTATATATATATATATATATATATATATATATATATATATATATATATATATATACGGCAACACAATATACTACATCGGTGCTACTGAGGGACCATTTAAGAAAAAAAAAACACAATCTTTCATTCTCCAACAGAAATTATTTAAACAGCAATACACTATCAACATACGTACGGCATCTGAAGGACACAAATATTTCACCAACAATAAACTGGAAAATACTGAAAAAAGCACCTGCCTACAACAACATTACAAAAAAATGCCTACTTTGCCTACATGAAAAAGTAGCAATTATATCTCATACCCCACAAAAGAACTTACTAAACATAAGATCAGAACTAATTTCAAAATGCAGACATGAAAATAAATGCCTATTATCACAATTTATACCAAACGGATAAAAATAGAAACCGCTGATATAATCCTGTCAATTATTCTCTAGTTTAAACTACCACCATAATAATTGCATTTATTGTTATTATCATTACACCGCCATTACTAATCACTGCTACCGCTTTACAATAGCTATTTGCTACCACAACTGCTATTATCATCAAATATTACTATCACCGTATTACTACGTAATCAGCGTTACACTAAATTACTCCTCTCTGCCGCAGTAAAATTTATACCACCACATAAAAACTAACAAGCATTACAAATTAGAATTACTACCATTTAAATATGCGCAACCACAAAAAAAAACAAGCTAATAACCGACTTTAAAATAAGAAATAACAATATTGCCTTAAATAAAATAATAGCACTTTTTACCTATCATAGTTTCACACAGACCCCATCATACGTACATATGTACGTACGAGAAATCGACAACTGTCCGCGCGTTGTCACCGCGACACTATTCGAATACACCAACCGAATGCGTATCTATATGCGCAACGGCACACATATACATATATATGTCGAACCCCATACGGTTCGCATATATGTTTGTGTGAGCCCCGGTGGGCGGACACGCGTGTGTGTGTGTCTTTGCTCACGTCAATGGGTGTACAAATTTGTATATATGTCTGCGTCTTTTACAACGACAAACTTTTCTCCCACTTCCACAAAAATACACCAATATACGCCGCCCTACATATAACCAATTTTTAAAAAAATGATTCAGTTTGTCTGACGATCGCAACAGCGTCAAACCCAGGGTCACAAACTCACATCTATCTATCTATCTATCTATCTATCTATCTATCTATCTATCTATCTATCTATAAGATAAATTTGTGATGGGATAAAAATAGACATAAATGACATTGCTCTAATTTTTTACGACAGAGCAGAAACATTATTCAATCTTATAATTGACTAGCAGTATAGCCCGGCGTTGCTCGTGTGTAATGAAAGCTTTAAAACTAATCCATGGTATTGGAGCTCAGACTCTTTGGACGTTGGCACGGAAGACTAAAAAGCAATAGTTGTTTCCGGTTAAAGCGAAACCGTAGACTGAAAAAAAAATGAATGGCTGTAAGTCAAATTTTGATTTCCTGGTATAGATATCAAATAAGTTTTTTCGTCGTAAACGGAATTTTGAAGGCTAAATAAGTCCTCTGAGTAAATGGTATCATCGCTGAGACTAAGAACTACAATTATACCTACTTAGATCCAAACCCGAAGTAAAAACTAAAATAAAAGGGCTGAAAACATACAGACATACAGGCAGACACACACACACACACACACACACACACACACACACACACACACACACACATCTTGTCTTTTATATATATATCGATTTTCTGCACTGTTGTAAGAACTGCAACCTTGAAACTTCTGAATATTGTTTCTTATGTCTTTGTCTATGAGTGTATCAAATGTGATTAAAATCGGACCACTCCTTCTATAACCCGATTTTTTCGATTATCGATTTTCGATATTTATCGGGGGTACCTTGACACAAAGCCTAGCTAAGAACACTCGCAGATGCTTATAGTACAACTGTGTAAATTTTCAAGAAAATCGGTTCAACCGTTTCGGAGTCTATAGGTAACGGATACACACAGACACAGACACAGACACACACAGACAAAGTTCCATTTATAAAGAAGTTTAGATGTTTTTTTTTTCTTATTTTCTTGCTGGACACCATATCTAGGAGTTTTACGTTCGTCGAAACAAACATTCGTCAGCCGACAATTCGAATTGGACATTTGAAGTTTTTTTTTATAGATGGAGGTTTCATTGAAAATAACAGACAAGACTAAGATTTTTATCTAATTTTTCATGTGATCTTAATATATATATATTTTTCGTTTCAGGGTGCAAATTATATAGAAATTGTCCTAATGATTTGCTTTTCCGAACGCTTTCGACTATATCTTTAATCCTTATCGAGGATGGATTTTATTTTACGTATGACTCAATATGTGTGTATGTGTGTGGAATCATGTGTTTGTTTTACATTCCAAACACGGTAAGGATATTATTGCCGTGTTCGTAGTTGATGTTATTAAGTGTTGAATTTTCTTTTTTTTTTTTTTATTAATAATGCTTCCATTAATTTTAGCCTTTTTTGCATGTAGATGATGCTATGATATTTGTGTTAGCAACAGGTATTTTGCGGAAAGGTTTTGGTAGGTTTCCATGTGTTTATATAACTCCAAATCTTGGGTAACACGCTTGCATACTGTTGCGGGAATTAACACTTTTGATACGACGTGTGGACTTTTTTTTTTAGTAAATATTTAATGCTCCTAGTACATTTGTGTCGCAAACAATTTTTTTTTGACGGACTCATGTAAGTTGGGTCTTAAATAAGATACACAAAATATTTAAACAAACAAGTATGAATAAATATATTAAATGGACATCTTATAAAAAGGGAAAATAGGAAATTAGATTAAATGTGAAGAGTTCAAAGCAACTTTCGGTGTTTGTCGATGAGGTATTTACACCCAGAGAGTGAGAAGAGAACGCCTTGTCGCTACCATTGTCTCCAATGTAAATTAGGGGAATCTTTCAAATCTCGTGCAGTCTGTAATTATCGTCAAGAAGCGGTAATTTAACATCTCGCCGCTTGTGATTATCGCCTTTGGAGCGGTAATCCAACGACGCTCAAGGCGCGCATATTAACTAAATTCACTGATGTGTGTTCAGAGGTACTTTGCACAAGATAGTGAATTCAAGTATTTCTGGCCAAGATGTTAAAGGCCAAAAAATATCAAAAGATATTTTATGCCTATTAAATACTGTTCAACAGTTTTGAAAACTCTCAAAGCAGGAACTGGGTTCGTTTTTTTCTGATGTTTTGCGAATTATCACGAAGAATAATCTTTTGCGGGATTTTTTGCTTCTTAGTAACTCTGGTTTTACCTTGAAACTTTTGTCTAACGTTATTGAAATTCTATTTTAAATTAGGCTTTCTTTGGAGATGAAATACCAAGTAGATAAAAACGATCATGTTCGATATCTCTTTGCTTTTAATCAATGCCCCAAAGCTGTCAAATCTGTCCGAAATATTTGTGCTGTGTACGGAGATGGTTTCATTATCGACAGAATAGTACCGAAATGGTTTTCTTAAGGAGAGGAAGATCGAACTCGCAGACTCTTTGCATTCTGGCCAATCTGTTCAGTTTGATGAGAACCTATTTCGCGCGGATAGAGAAGAACCATGCCAGATCCAATTGGATCTGAAGATGTCACTTTCTTATGTTACTGTCGCTCGTCAATTTATTCAATTGGTAAGGTTCCGAAACACGTCTCATAGGTGCCACACGCATTGACCAAGAGAAAACAACCCTAGCGCTCTTCCATCACCGCCATTTCACTCGCCCGACACCAGACATGTGGATACAAAGAAAGAGCTCGGTTGGGAAGTTCTGCTACACCCACCATATTTTCCTGATTTAGTCCCTTTAACCGATCACCATTTTCAGTTGTTTCTAACATATTCAGGGGTGTTTCCTTCAACAAAAATGCGGAGCTTAAAATGTGGCTGGATGAAATTTTCTTGTCGAAATCTAGTGGATCATTGGCAAGAGTTCTAAACCATAACGTGGAATATATTGTTGAATGATTCATCAGAATTATTAATAAATAATAAGTATTAAAATATTATTCTTATTGTTTCACTCTAAACAAGGCAACAATGTCACTAGAATGCTGGGTTTACAGGGAGTGAAAGAGAATGAGAAAAATTTAATAATGAGGATTGTGGAAAGTCAATGCAGTGAATGCTGGACAATATAATCAAAGATGAAGGAAAAACTTGAAGCAACTGAAATGTGGTTCTACAGAAGGATGCTGCGAATATCATGGATCAAGCAAAGATGAGGTTTTAGAAAGGATGGAAACAAAAAGGAAATTAATACTGAGCATCAGGAAGAGACAAATGAAGTTATTGGGACATGTGATGAGGAAGGAAGGCCTGGAGAATCTGATAAGCACAAGTCAGATAGAGAGAAAAAGAGACAGAGGAAAGCAGAGGATAACATATTTGAAGAGCCTGAGAAGGTGGATGGCAGAGCGGGGTTTGGGTGGGGTAACAGGAAAAAGCGTACTAAAAGTCATCAGGGACAGGGAGACTTGGAAGTCCATGATTGCCTACATCCTGAAGGGCAATGGCACATAGAAGATGTTCAAGAAAACAGAAGATGGCGATTGGCACTGCATTTAAAATTTTGAAGATTGTAGTTATCAGGGAAGCAAGAAATCAGTAGTGAATTTCAAATGGGAGAAGTGCAAGAAAAGAAACTGTTAGAGTAGAAGTGGAGGATGCATCTAGAGTAAAATGGTAAGACCTTTTTGCGAATAAAGTAGCGCTCATAAATTCATATTGCCGGGGCAACTGTGACAAAGGTCATCAGAACAGTTGCCATGGAAATATTTGTAGAGGAGACAGAGGGACGTGAAGTCATGTCGGTGAGAAAACGACTGCAGTTGAGATGCCCAAATCAGGATTGATTTTTTTATAGAACCTTTTTTGATTTTTTGCATCAAATTTTAGTTTCTGTGCAGAAACTAATTTGATTAATAAAATAAAATAAATAAAAGTTAATTTTCATCTGAACGTCTTCCATCACATTTTTATTTGCTGGTGGTGGAAGATAGCCAGGTTAAATATTGATTGTGAGAAATATTCAAAAATTTGTGAAAGATAGGATCAGTAATTGATATTTAGCAATGTAACGTGTAATCGATGCGGAGTGCAGTTATGCATGTATACTTGTTTTTTGTTTTTTTATCAAATCCATTTTCTTGGCTATACCGACAGATTGGTGTATAATATTTATTAACTTTATCCTATTCTTAAACAATAACGCGTTTGGTCCTGAACTGGGGACTGTATATTCATTGTATAAAAATACAATTGTGGCACAAGGTCGAAGAGGAAGTGGGGTGTGGCTAGATGTCACTGGCTATCATAAATCTAGCTAATCTGATTAATGGCTCATTCATTCGTTACAATTTACCCAATCATTACAGGAATTCATTCATTTACACTATTTACATTATTCAGACTGTTCTCATGCTCGTTGTTATATTTAAAATGTTTCGGCCGTTGTACGCTCCGGCCTTCTTCAGGTGATTGGAATTTCGAATTGAACCCTTTATTTTGTTCTAGTTCCACGAGCCATGCTCCCGAAGAAGGCCGGAGCGTACAACAACAGAAACACCGTGAACATGGCAACGAAGATGAAGACAACAGTCCGAACAATGTAAATAGTGTAAATAATTACAATATCTCATCACAGAAATATAGACAAATATTGAAGAATTAATTAATCTTCATTCATCCGACATATACCACAACCCCGCATATTCAAAGGGCTTCTTACTAAAACACCCATGCAATAAAAAAATTTACAATATATACAAATGTCTTGTTTGTAATTTTTTCCTATAAAAAGCATACCACAGTAATCCTTACACCAAAACAACACATTATTACTTACCATACTTACTACAGTCATCACAATCCCTCAAAGCTTCTTTGAAGTCTTAATCCCCATATGTACAATTTAAAATTAATAAATTAGAATTTAACCCTAATGTGTACTTACAATATAAGTTACTATTTACAAGAAACTAACAAATAATGTTAGTAATAAAGAAAACAACAAAAGAAAAAAAACAACTAAAATCCTTAATTGTTGCCGAAATATCAATTAAATGGACTAAATTAATGCAGGGATAAATAATTTAAACAGTCATTCAGCCAAAGATTCACTCAAACACACACTCATTTAAACACAACAACAAATACGAAAGGCACACTCGAAAAACGAATTGGCATCTCTGGTCACCCAACGGGAGAGGAAGAAGATTTAAACTAAAAGTTCATCAGCCCAATTACCATGGAAGTATTCATAGAAAATTCACCGGGAAAATAGGTCACGGCAGCGAGAAAGTGGCTGAAAACGAGGTCAGGCCCAATAACATTGCAGAGGCTTCTTTGTAGTTTATCAAGAGTCTCTAAATGCATAGCGAGAAGACCAGACCAAGTGTAGCAGCAATGTTCGATGCATGGATGAATAGTAGACAAACGTATGATAAATTATGTCGAGAAAAATTGTCTTATCACGATAAAGTGAACCAACTTTCCTCGCAGCAGACCTAGTAATCGATTCGATATAATCTTTCCACTTCATTACTGGGGAAAACGTTAGCCCAACAAGTTTAATTTTTAAGTTTAAAAGAAATTTAACAATGAGCAGTGGTAAGGGCATTGTTCAGTTATCTTTTCGTATAAAAAACACCCGAAAATATTTATTGCCAGACCTAAATTAAACATTTTAGTAAGTTATATAAACTAGTTGAAATTTTTAGGTAGACAAGCAACTACGTCCCCAGTATTTCTTGCAGTTTCTGATAAGACGATGGTGCACAAATGTATTTTCGACTTTTATACAAGTTGATGTATATTTTTTGCATACTAATTAAATTGTGCAACGGATTCTTTGCGTGCCACTACCTCATTAGAAAGTGAACCAAGTCCTGGGGATCAGGCTGGTTGTTACAGTAGGGGGTCTGAAAAACATCTCAGCAATATTTAACCTTTCTGCCAACAAAACAAAAAACAAAAAACAGTATGTCAAAATGATGGTTATTCCCTTAAGACAGCCATTACTGTGTACATTTTTGACTCCCGCGGCAAATAGATATTTACAAGATTATAAAAACATGTGAACCAAGTATAATGCGATATTAATTATTTACTTTTTATAAACAAGTACAGACCACATAAACATATGGTATAGACATAACTGAAAAGAATCTGTCGTTCCGAGGAATAAGCAGCAGTTTCTGCTTTGTGCAGAGTAGAGCAGAGAGAAGTCTATTCCAGTAGATAACTCCGACAGCCGGACCAATACAATCACACTGATGATCTTTCTCATGTCGTATCTGTTTGTACTACTGTTCCTTTGTTAATATATTTGTTTAACTCTATTCCGTCTTTTTGTCTTTATTTCTGGCCCCTAACCAGGCCACAACAGTTACTTTTATAAATTCATGAATAGAAAAATATTTTCATATTTATTGTTTTATAACATGGTAAATAATAAATATTTCATTATAACTGGTTCATATATTTTTATACGCTAGTAAATATGAAATTATTCTTATAATTAAAAAAATTATAAATCTAAATAATGTTTAATTTAGTATATTTGTTATCAATTCTCAACAATAAATCCACCTTCATATGTTTGGGTTTTATTAAAATTCTAATCATCGCATTTTAAGACAATAAGCATTGCCGAGGGAGTCGAAAGTGTATACAGTAATAGCGGTTACACTACTATTTACATTATTCGGACTATTATTCCGAGGTATAGACAAATAGTAATAAGAGTGTTAAGGGAATAACTATCCTTTTGACACCTTTTTTGCAGACACAAAAGTTAAACAATGTCAAAGTTTTTTTTTTTACTTAAATTCTAAATTGCTGACCTTTTCTATTATTTTCCAGTTACTACTTTTATTAAAACCCTCTAATGGATGTGCGTCGTGGTGCAGTGGATATCGGCTCGGAACGAGAAATCGGGAAGCCGAGTTCGAATTCAAGTCGAATTCCTTGCATGCACTTACGCGCAAATACCATTGGGAAAGGTATTAATCCGTCTCTTTCCTCCATTTATGGGTTAAATAACAGGACAGATTGGGTTCTTTAGCCCTGGTTGGCAACCAGTCTACCGCAGAAAGCAATGGCAACCTACTGCAGGAAAACTTAATTTAAAAACTTAATTTAGTAATTTATATTTTTATAAAATGAGGTGATTTACACATGATCAAAATTATGAGACCAGGGGTATAAATTGTTAGATCTATGGTAATTCCAATGTTCAGTTCAGTTCAGTTAGAGATTAGCAATCACTGCGTAAAGGTGTTACCATGCCTAAAGTAAGCAAACTTACCGAAGTTGAGCGTTCTCGAATTCTAAATTTTCATAAGCAAGGTTTGTCACAGCGGGCGATCGCAGCTAAGGTAAATCGCAGTAAAAGTGTGATTTGCAACTTTCTAAAGAACAGTGAGAATTATGGAAAAGCAAAATCCTCTGGTAGGCCCCCAAAAATTTCTCCTGCATTGAGTAAGATAATAAGACGGGTTGTTATGAAAGAGGCGGGGCTTTTTTCTAGTCAAATTAAGGCAGTCACAGATGCTGATTGCAGTCCCGTAACCATCAGACGACGCTTAAGACAAAAAGGCATGGTAAATAAAAAGCGTAAACAAATTCCTCGGCTGCTTCCACGTCACAAGGAGGACCGCTTAAAGTTTGGTCGTGAATACCAAAGATGGGACATTGAGAAGTGGAAGAAAGTCCTGTTTTCTGAGGAGAAAAAATTCAATCTCGATGGTCGTGATGGCTTCAAACGATATTGGTATAACAAAAACATGCCTCCTGAAATTTTCTCCGCACATCATAGTGGTGGAGGGTCCCTAATGGTATGGGGTGCCTTTTCTTACAGAGGGACGATGGAGCTCCAGGTGATGCAGGGTCGTCAGAGAGCGGCTGGTTGTGTTAACATGCTACAAAAAGCATCTTTGATGATGGAGGGCCATCGTTTGTGTGTGGATGGATGGTTATTCCAACAGGATAATGCTGCAATCCACGCTGCAAGACGGACCTTCACCTTTCTACAAGAAAATGGGGCCCATCTCTTGGGACATCCTGCATGCTCACCGGACATGAACCCAATTGAAAATGTTTGGGGATGGGTGATAAGAGATGTTTATTGAAATGGCAAACAATATTCAACAAAAAATGAACTTTGTGAAGCCATCTTCAGAAGCTGGAGCAACATCCCCCGCACCTTAATGGAAACGCTTATTTCTAGCATGCCTGACAGAATTTTTGAAGTCATCAAAAGCAGTGGAGGTAGACTTCCTTATTAAATTTGGTTGTTGAATGTTTTCATACACTTTTTGTACAATTTCGTAGAATTTTTGTCTCTGGTCTTATATTTTTGATCATGTGTAAATCGCCTCATTTTATAAAAATGTAAATTTCTAAATAAAATGTTTGGAATGTAGCTTTTTGTTTCCATAACCTTTTAGATTGTAGTATTGGTAACCTTAAGTGGGAGGAGTTTAAAATCTATCTGTAAAAAAAAATTCTTTTTAAAGATTTTTATGTGGTCTTAAATTTTTGATCGGGAGTGTACGTGCAAATCCCTTTGGGAAAGGGTATTTGTAAGGGTATTAGCACGTAAGTGAATGCAACAAATTCAACTAAAATTCGAACTTTGCTCTACCGATCTCTCGTTTGGAGACGATGTCCACTGCACCATAACGCACAGTACGAGGCCCTAATCAATGTCGAATTAGTTAAGCATCTTACTTCGTACAACCTCCTTCGGTTTCGTCAAGTCTACCGCCATTTCTGAAGTTATATGTCAAGCTTTAGGTAAAAATGACGAAGCTCGTCGTGTGGCTCTAGATATTTTGAAGGCGTTCGACAGGGCTTGACTACCTGGCCTTCTACACAATCTCAAGAGATACAGTACCATGGAATATTATTTGGCTTAATCCAATCGTTCCTATCCAGTCGAGGAATGAAGGTCATTTTGAATGGACACACTTCCAAATCATTTCTATGCCATTGGAACTATACTGCTTTTGATCATCAATGATCTTGATATCATCAGTTTCCAACGAGGTATTTATGCAGATGACAATACCATGTACTATTGTCCAAAAGATCCGACAGAGAAAACCTGGCAACCACTCTTGAAAAGGACCGCCAATCAGAAACTTTTCTGCTTACCATCTTGGCCTCACGTTTTTCCCTAACGTCAAGTGGGGTGACTATATTGAGTAAATTGATACAAGGAAGGTTACTTACTTGTATCGTGTCCAAATGTTTCTTTCGTCAGAACCCTTCTTGCACATTTATAAATCTGCTATTTGTCCGTGTAGTGAGTGCTATTCTGACATCTGTTTTGGTGCACCTGTTGTCCACCTCGAGATTCTTGACAAAATCCAGAGAAGGATCTGCACAATCGATTTAGGCATCTCGTCTCCAGTCACTTTTTCATTGATGTGACGTGGCTTTCTTTTCTCTGTTCTACAAATATTTTCATGGTAACTGTTTGGATGAGCTTTCTTTCTTTGTTGCCCCGATTACATGAATTTAAGACTAGATTGGCAACTAGGTCTCACCATTTTAGTTGAACTAACTAGATGCAATCACCACTTCTATTTTATCAGTATTTTCTCGCACTTAACACCTATGGAACTTACTTCTGACGTTTTGCTGCCTTGATAACTACAATATTGAAAAATTTAAGTGCAACGTCAATCGCCATTTTCTGTCTTCTTAAAATCTGTTCACTTTTTTATTTTTTCCTCAGTCCTCCCTATTTTCAGCCTTTTCATTCTCTTTCACTTTTATTCCCTGTCAACCCTGCGTTATAGTGGCATTGTCGCCTTGCTTTGTGGAAACGTCTTATGAATTAACCCATAGCTGGGGAAGGAGAGGTGGATTTATACCTTGGGCAAGAGCCTTTACGCGTAAGTGAATATAACGAACCCAACGGAAACTGAAACTCGGTTTTCCGAATAACAATTTTGAGCTATTACCCATTACACCGACCGTAAATCACCTGTTATTCCTAAAAGGAAATGGTAATCCATTTAGATCCTGATCGAAATCGACGTTGCTTAACTTCGATGATCGTACGGGAACCGGTGTTTCAACATGTCGTGATTGTAAGCCAGCTGAAAAAGAAAGAAAAATGATTTGTAGATTTTCTCTATTTGTTTGTGGGTGTATGTGTTTTTTTGTTTTTTTTTTAATCATCTCACCCCAAGCAAGGCATTCCACTGCCACTATTGCGCATGGGGCTACATAGGGGAAGGTAAAGAGAAGGAGTGGATAGACATAGGGAATGTCAGGAGAAAGGTGACAGATGAGTAAGGATAGCGAGGATGAGGGTCGGGCAGATGGGAAGAGTGCTTGATAGAATGGGAGCAGGTTAGTGTGTTAGGAGGTGTGTATTGACCTTACATTTAAACTCCTGGAGATTGTAGCCGTCGGGGAAGCAATCGTTTGGAAGAGAATTCCACAGTCGGGAAGTGCGAGGAAAGAAACTGTTGGAGTAGAAGTATGTAATATCCGTCATGTGACTCAATTGAAATTAATTGGACTCAGTCAGTTAAGTGCTATAAGTGAAACACGCTTGGGCAATCATGTATCTTTCGATCCATGACTGGCTAGGCATAAGATTTTATCGCAATAGATTGCTATTTCTTTCTGTGATAGACTGGTTGCGAACCAAGGTTAGAGAAACCAATGTGTCCTGCTATTTAATCCATAGCTGGAAGAAGAAGAGATGGAACTAACTAAAATTAAGACCTTTTCCAATAGCATTTGCGGAATGAGAAATAGGAGAGTCGAGTTTGAATTTCAGCTGAATTCGTTGCATTCACTTACGCGCAGATAACTTTGGACAAAGTATCTATCGGTCGCTTTTTCCCTCTAGCTATGGGTTAAATAGCAGTACGGATTAGGTTCTGAAGTCTTGGCTGGCAACTATATCTACCCCAGAAAACAATGGCAACCTACTGCGGGAAAATCTGCTGCTCAGTCAGTCATATTTCTTTCGAGACATGATCTCCCAAGAGTGTATCACGTATAGCACTTATTTGACTGTATCCCTTCAAGTCGTGGAAGATCCTGGTACCCTGCGGTCTAAGTAAAGTTTTTTTGGCACCTCTAATGATTAACCAGCTTGTCATTCTAGAATCATCACAATTGAGTAGGGAGTTTGATCTTCACTGGGTGTCCTACGTTTTCGGTTTTGTGTCGCGTCTAATCTGCGCTTAGAGAATTTTTGCCTTTTTGCTACATCTCCTAATCCCTCTTCTGCCAACTATATTTACACAAGTTTGTGATCTAAATTATGTTACTTTCCTTTGTCTCGCTGGCCTTCAATATACATTGTGAGTATAACATTTTCCAAGCCCTCTTTTCTCATTGTGTGCTATAGAAATTTCAATTGCCTCTTCCTGATGTGAAGTATAAGTTTCCTTTTTGTTTAAATTTTTCTAAAAATGTTTGTTCTTTGTAGGTCTTAATAAATTTTGTTTTTTGTTATCACTCTTAAACTTTTTTCTACCATCCATTTTCTCAAACTCACTAAGTTATGTTATGTACTCTTTTCCTGTTGGCTTCAATCTGTCCTGTGAGTATAACATTTCCAAAGCCCTCTTTCCTCATTATCTAACCTAGAAATTTCAACTGTCTCTTTTACATGTGAGGATTCTTTTTGTTTCCATTTTCATTCAATCTTCGTCGTTGCTCACGTGTTCGGACCATGTTATTCTCAGTACCCTTCTGTAGAAGAACATATTTGTTGTCTCAAATCTGTTTATTATTTGTGATGTAGTCCTGGGTATGGCGATAAGCTACATCTAGCAGCAAGGCCTCTAATCAGAAGATTAGAGGTTTTGGGGGGCATCAAACACTACTTAATTGCACTTGATCCCAAGTTTACCCTTCCCGCAGAAAGGCTTCTGATCGGAAGATTAGAGGTTTTGAGGAGCGTAGAAACACCATTTAATGGCTGTTGTTCCCAGGTTTACCCTTCCGGCAGAAAGGCCTCGGATCGAGAGATTAGAGGTTTTGAGGAGCGTGGAAAAAACTCTTAATTGCTGTTGTTCCCAGGTTTACCCTTTCCGGCAGAAAGGCCTCTGATCGGGAGATTAGAGGTTTTGAGAAGCATAGAAAAACCTCTTAATTGCTGTTGTTCCCAGTTTTACCCTTCCGGCAGAAAGGCCTCTGATCGGGAGATTAGAGGTTTTGAGGAGCGTGGAAAAACCTCTTAATCGCTGTTGTTCCCAGGTTTACCCTTCCGGCAGAAAGGCCTCGGATCGAGAGATTAGAGGTTTTGAGGAGCGTGGAAAAAACTCTTAATGGCTGCTGTTCCCGGGTTTACCCTTCCGGCAGAAAGGCCTCTGATCAGGAGATTAGAGGTTTTGAGGAGCGTGGAAAAACCTCTTAATCGCTGTTGTTCCCGGGTTTACCCTTCCGACAGAAAGGCCTCTGATCGGGAGATTAGAGGTTTTGAGGAGCGGGGAAAAACCTCTTAATTGCTATTGTTCCCAGGTTTACCCTTCCGGCAGAAAGGCCTCTGATCGGGATATTACAGGTTTTGAGGAGCGTGGAAACGCTTTTTAATTGCTGTTGTTCCCAGGTCCATCCTGATCCAGAGTGTTAGAACCTTTTTGGATACCCCTTATGAGCAAATAGTTAACTCCCAATTAAAACCAATAGCCTATGAAAATATGAAAATAGCAGTAATAACTTTATATATATATTGGGTTCAAAATATGTAGATTGTAGCATTAAATTCCACAGACGTTGATATACCGCTAAACAAAATCAAACAACCAACCAACATTAAAGAACGCTTCCTATATTTTAATCCCTAATAATAATCCATATAGGAATCCATATTTATATCGATGCATTTAAATTCATCTTAATATTAATTCATATTAATCCATCTTAATATCAATTCATATTAATCCATATTAATTCATATTGAGTCATTATGTCTGCACAAACATGTACATGCGCAAAAGTAGAGCGTCATCTACCACGTGATAAAAGTAGAATAACATAATTTTTTACTTCAAAGCTTCGAAGTAAATAATTGTTTAGCATTAAATGACTCTTGAGGAGTTGATATGCTGTTAAACAAATCAATGAATCATTAATTTGTGATGGGATTGTCCAGTATTCACTGTCACAATATAGGGCCCGATATTACATCTCAGTTCACTGTTGGTCTTTTAGTTTCTAATGAACATTTTCTAGCATTACTAAACTAATTTTATAGTTAGTTATTAAGCACTGGCACAAGGATACAAATATGGAGCTCACGATGATGATCGATTTCTTTTGTAATGGTTTGCGAGACAAAATTGCTGGCCTTTATGGTAGGCGCTTTTGAATATTTTTTTTAATATTTCTCTTGTAATTACGACTACCTTTTGTTGTTATTTTTCCAGTCTGTAGTCTCTAAGGAAAAAGACGAGTCTCTTTTAGGCGGGAAAAAACTCTTTCTTTTTTTTTTCGGTTAATCTATAAAAATGTAATGTCTACATGATATCAATATGAGCTCCTTCATCATTTTAGCTGTCCTTTTTGCCATCACCGATTTCCCGCTTTAATTATAACATTGAATATAATTCACTCGTCTTTTGCCTCAATCGAGAGACTTGAGAGTTCAACTCTCCTATACTTGTCAGTCCGCTTCACTCGAACGACAGATCCATAAAATCACCGTTCATCTTCATTACTAAAGAAGTTTATATGAGGCTGATGTGTGAGAAAAGCGTCAATGCGTCAACAACTGTCATTAGTTTCTCTATTGTGCATATTAAAATTCGCCCTCATTTGTTTTCCAAGATGGACGCATAATTCGGATGAAGTGGACTACAGTTTCCGATTCCCAGGAGCCAAACAAAACTTTGTGAACAGAATGCCAGAATATCTGGAGTAATCGATCGATATTTCTCGAAGTTAATTTATTGGCTGGTCATTTGAGCTTTGAAAGAATTGTTTGATCGCGCAAGATAAAAGCTACTCTTGTTTTAATATGAATTTTTAGTATATCTCCATATTTCCCCTGCAGCCGGGCACTTCGACGTGGTGTAATAGTTATCAGGCCTTTCTTGCTAGATCAATTACGACTGAGTAGCGAGTTCGATCCTCACTGGGTGCTCCACACTGTCGGCATTGTGTAATATATAAGCTACATTTACAATATCCTTGGAAGACTTGAAAGTTGTATAATGGTTATCAAGCTTGTCTGGCTAGTTCGATTACAACTGAAAAATGAGTTTGATCCTTACTGGATGCCCCATGCTTTCGACATTGTGTCACATCTAAGCTACGCTTAAAAAATCATCATATTTATCCTATAGTGTTAATTTTGGTCTTCCATATTTGTATGTCGATTTCCATAAAATAAAAAAACACACACAAAAAGCGCATTCCTTTAATGAAATTTTTTTAGGGAACACGTAATTCCCTCTCTTTATCTCTTTACCGACAAGGTGGGGAGAAAAGTATCGGCATTTTTTTATTTATCAAATTTTACTGAACAAAAATAAATTACAATAGTTTTAAAAAATTAAAGACATCTTGATTGGCTACCTAGACGTAGTGTAACAGTTCGCAAGTGTGTCTCGTAATAATTGAGTAGTGAGTTCGATTCTTACTGTTTGCCTCATACATTTGAACTTGTCCCACATCTAACCTTAGAAACCCACCATTCGCTTTCCTTTGGAAACTTCAACGTGGTATAATAGTTAGCAAGCTCGTCTCGCTATAGCCTATTACACCTGAGTGGTGAGTTCGATCCTCACTGGGTACCCCCTTACATTCGGCCTTGTGCAGCGTTTAGAAAATCAGATCTAAGCAACATGATTTGTTATGATTAATAAATTATATAGCACGTTCAAAATGTTCCTCTTCATGTTCAATGCGACGCTAAATTCTACCAACAACACTTCTACAAACCACTTGACACATTTCTGCATTAATTTAAGAATATCTCTCAAAAATTCCTTTTTTTACTCCAGGAATCGTTTCCAGTTTGAGCTTGTAAACAAGCTCTTTCAGTACGCCCTACTAGAAAAAGTCTGGCCGTGATCTTCTTCTATGTGCCTTGTCCCTTCAGGACGTAGGCGATCATGGCCTTCCACTTTTTCCTATCCCTGGTGGCTCTGAGCACGCCTTCTCCTGTTACACCATGCAATCCTCGTTCCGTCATCCACCTGATTAGGTCCTTCAAATATGTTATCCATTGCTTTCCCTTGTCTCTTTTTCCCTCCATCTGTCCTGTTAGTATCAGATTCTCCAATCCCTCCTTCCTCATTGCGTGTCCCAGGAACATCAGTTGTCTCTTCCTGATGCTCAGTATTAATTTCCTTTTTGTTTCCATCATTTCCAAGACCTCCTCATTGCTCAAGTGATCGTAGTGATCGTGATAGCCACTCAATTTCCCCATGTCGTCCTATCCAGCTTAGCTTAAAAATAAAGGGAGTTACTTTTGACGCACCCTGCATTCATCTATCCATACACTCGAACTCGCGCGCACACACATAAACACGCTACTCATGAAAGCTCACCTTAAAAATCAGGTAAGTCTGATTAGTAGAATGACTATTTGTGCTCTGCTTAATCATCGAAGCTTCCGTGGTCGAAGAAGTGAAGGCGATGTCTTTGGAAGACTCTTTAGAGAATTGTAAAGGTATGAGTAACAGAACGACTACAGATGTGTAGTCCCCTTAATCATTGAGGCTTTGGAAGTGGTTAAGTCGTGTGGTATGCGGTTTCAGTTCTTGTCGGAAGATGTCTCATTATTTCCTATTTCGTAGTGGATATCGAGCGGGGGTGTTGTAATGATATCCATCAATAATTTGATAAAGAAAAATAGTAGCAAAATTATAATACAATCTGTTCAAAAAATTACCTAGGGATTTAAAAATATTATAATTTCCACATATTTGGTATTCAACAATAGTATAAAAATAGAATGAAAATTATAACATGAGAAATATATTCCCATTTAATTATGAAAAGTATATTTAAATGTCCTCAAGTATTTATCTATATTTCTGAGAGGAGATAGTATTTACAGTATTTACAGTATTTACATTATTCGGACTATTGTCCTCATCTATGTCGCCGTTAGTCAATATTTTTGAGATGAGGTAGTATTTACATTATTCGGACTATTGTCCTCATCTTTGTTGACATTTGTACGACGTTTCGGCCGTTGTACGCTCCGGCTTTCTTTATTACAGTCACTGGGGCATATGATCTTTATTCCTTGCCTAGAGCCACTTCTGCTAATCATGAGTTATCTTCCTTTAACCCTGTAAGTTGTTCACCACTGCTCTTTGGGTCAAGTCACAGGAACTAACCAACGTCTATATCCACTGGGCCAGGTGTCCTTAAGAACTTGACCCAAAGAGTTGTGGGTTCAATACCAGGCTACACCAGTGGTGAACAAGTAACTTACAAGGCTAGAGGGAGATAACTCATGACTACCAGAAGAGGCTCTAGGCAAGGAATGAAGATACCTCAGTGATTGTAAGAAAGAGTTCGGTTCGAAGTTATTAAATGTCCCCAATTTTCGACTTCACACTGCATTTCTGTAGCATTTTCCATAGCAGTAGCTATTAACTCTGACTGCAGCCCAAGATTTTCTGCAAAGATGTTATTCGAGTTGTTGAATTGTTTCTGGTTTATTGATGCATACACGCTTCTTAAGGTGTACCCTAAAGTAATTAATCAGAAGTCGTCAGATCAGGAGAACGTGGTGGCCGAAAATTTTCGGAATTTCGCGAAATTATTCGATGAATAAAATTTGGCGTTAGTGGCTCCATAGTTGCTCGGGCTGTGTGAACAGTGGCTCCATTTTGTTGAAAGCACATCGCAGGCTTGTTCTGTTCTGCTGGGTGCAAAAAAGGATCCATCATGACCAGATATTACCTACTAATGACTCACATTACATCATCATTACTATTATAAAGACGCACATTTTAAAAATGATTCATTTCAATGATTTTAATGATCTTTCTGACGTTGCGCTACATCTGACTGTGGATTTGAGAAAATGCAACCTGCGTTCGTTGATATTCCTAGAATTCTCTAATCTCCAGATTCGACAATTCAGCAAGACCTCAAAATGGAAATGTGCTTCGTTACAAGTGAGTTTGAGCCTGCAAACAAGCTCTTTCAGTACACCTGGTTAGATAAAGATGACTCATTTGTTCTTATGAACAAATGAGTCATCTTAATCTCACCAGCCTCTGATATGGACCGAGCAATTCAAGCGTTTTTGGTGACTTTCAATTGCACTTTGTTTGGGCCGGGGAGCCAAGTTCGAATTCCAGTGGAATTCCTTGCATTCACTTGTGCACAATTACCTTTGGGAAAGGTAATATTCCGTCTCTTCTCTCTAGTTATGGGTTAAATAATAGGACAGATTGTGTTCTATAGCTTTGGCTGGCAACCAGTCTATCGCAGAAAGCAATGGCAGCCTACTGCGGGATAATCTACTGTCCAGTCAGTCATGTATCGAAACAGACATGATCGCCCAAGCGTGTATCACGTATGGCACTTACCTGACTAAACGATGGGTACAAGTGCAAGAACGCGTGAGAAATCCCCACTTTTCGTCTGCGAATCGATGTTCCTTGGTTTTGCAGACTCGCACATATTGTCGACTCATCTGCGGACTGTGCGTGGTTTTCTATATCGTGGCAAGTCACTTCAGTGCCATACGCGATTGGATGATCATGTCTCTTTCGATTCATGACTGACTAGGCCGATTTTCTCGCAGTTGGTTGCTATTTCTTTGTATGGCAAACTGTGGTTAAATGGTAGACCAAGGCTATAGGGCACAGTCTGTCCTTCTATTCAATCCACAGCTGGGAGGGGGGTGTAAGAATAAAAATGGATTAATACTTTTCCCAAGGGCATTTTGTGCGTAAGTGAATGCAAGGAACCTGACTGGAATTCAAATTCTCCCCAACGAGTTCTTATTACGAGCCGATATCCCTTAAAGCACTACTCATTTCAATCAATCAGTTAAGTGCCATTCGTGAGACACGATTGATTGATCATATCTCAAAGCGACATGGCGAGACTAAGGCAGAAGATTTTCCCGCAGTAGGTTGAATTTACTTTCTGCGGTAGACTAGTTGCCAACCAAGACTATCGAACCCAATCTCTTTTGCTATTTAAACTATAGATAGTGGGAGAAGCGATGGATTTATATGTATTTGCGTTAAGTGAATGCCACGAATGCAAATGGAATTCGAACTCGTCTCTCCAATTTTTCGTTCCGATCCGATATCCACTTCACCACAACGCACATTGTCTGAAACGTTGAAGCTACAGACGAATAATGAAATCCGATGGCGGTCTTTTGACAACTGAAGTGCCGAAAGTATTCTCTTTGAGGATCAATAATGGATTGGTCAAATATAAAGTACAGTTCCACGATTCTCGTTGTTTGTTCAGTTCTGAATTTTTTCATTAATATCTACCTCATGTTAATGTATGTTTTGAAACAAAACGAAATAAAATGTATGAAAGATCTGACCTATTATGGTATTTTTAAATCCTTAGCTGACTTTTTGGTCACCCTGCATAAAGAAATTTAAAGAAAGATCTCAAAAGAGAATTTTACTTGTAATTAAGTGCGAGAATTTTCTTCAGAGTCGAGTCCTTTCATTCATTACTAGCAGTATAGTTGCTCAGGTGTAATGAAAGCTTTAAAACTAATCCGCGGTCCTGGAGCTCAGACTCTTTGGACGTTGGCACGAAAGACTAAAAAGCAATAGTTGTTTCCAGTTAAAGCGAAACCGTAGACTGAAAGAAAAATGAATGAATGTAAGTCAAATTTTGATTTCCTGGTATCGATATCAAATAAGTTTTTGTCGCCGTAAACTGAATTTTGAAGGCTAAATAAGTCCTCTGAGTAAATGATATCATGGCTGAGACTAAGAACTACAATTCTACCTACTTAGAGCCAAAACCCGAAGCAAAAACTAAAATAAAAGGGCTGAAAAAATACAGACATACAGGCTGATAAACAGAAACACTCACAAACATCTAGCCTTTTACATATATCACTTCTAACAAATATCTAAAAAACACAAACCTATCAGGGAATTTAAAATGTCAGAAACCCTGGTGCCTGATTTGTAAACATTTGGTAAACGACACAATATTCTCTGTACCCAACACCAAAATCAAATTGCAGCCACCACGCCTCACTTGTGACAGCGAAAACATTATATACTTCCTCTTTTGTTTAATATGTCCCAATAGTGGATATATTGGCGAATCCGGTAATAGCTTTAGATTTCGCTTCAATAATCACAAATTTAATATATGCCAAAATAATCAATATTCCCCACTAGGAGTAGATTTTAATCAACCGGGTCACACCTTAGAAAATTGCAAATGTTTACTAATAGACTCCAATTTTAGTTCTACATACGCACGCAGAAAGAAAGAAAAATACTGGATTTTAAAATTAAATACACACAAGCTAAGGTTAAATAGGGACTTAGGTGCTTTGAATCTTTACAAATACTTTAACAACTAAACGTTTTTAGACACATTTAAAATTTTTAAAACTTTTTTTAGATACAATTAAAAATTTTTTTATCTAAAACAAATTTACAAGCATTATTAAAGATAGGTTTACGTTTACAAACATAATTTTAAAAACATCTGTCGCTTTCAACGTCACTTGATGTAAAAACAAAAACTCTCTCCACAAATTCGTCACGTGATGTAAACAAACGCGTCACGTGATGTAAACAAACTCTTCACGGACACTCTCGCGAAATCTCGCGAAATACGTTACTAATTCAAATTTTAAAATCATTTGTTTCTGATGAAGGACCGAGGGCGGTCTGAAATATAAAATACAATAGTAAAAATAAACAAATACTGTAAAAAAAACCCACATTTTCAAACTCAAAACGTTTTAATATTCTTTCCTATATATATATATATATTATTGATTTTCTGCACTATTGTAAGAACTGCAACCTTGAAACTTCTGAATATCGTATCTTATATCTTTGTTTATGAGTGTATCAAATTTGATTAAAATCGGACCACTCCTTCTATAACCCGATTTTTTCGATTATCGATTTTCGATATTTATCGGGGGTACCTTGACACAAAACCTAGCTAAGAACACTCGCAGACGCTTATAGTACAACTGTGTAAACTTTCAAGAAAATCGGCTCAGCCGTTTCCGAGTCTGTAGGTAACGGACAGACAGACACACACACACACACACACACACACACACACACACACACACACACACACACACACACAGACAAAGTTCCATTTATAAATAAGTTTAGATAGATAGATTTTTAATCTCTTTAAACTAGAACTGTTTTTACAACATTTTCTATTTTGTTTTATCTATTTTAAAAGTCATAGTTTTTATTATTTCACCCCAAGGCAATAAAGCCACTAAGATACAAAAACTTGCTGGAAGTAGAAGAGAATGAGAAGATATTAGTGAGGAGTAAGGACAATATTGCAATTGATGTTGCATTTAAATTTTTGAAGATTGCAGATGGCAGAGAAGCAAGAAATTGGAAGAGAGTTCCACAGGTGAGAAGTGTGAGTAAATTATCGCCATTTTATATTTTTAATTTCATGCATGTGCGTTTTTTGTTTTTGATTTTGTTGACTGCACAGTTTAGTAGGGCAAGTTGGGCACCATCTGTGAGAAAAAGAGCACCATGAATATTTCAGAATGTTTCGGTGTCAATCTGAGGATGGTGCAGACGATTTGGAAAGAGTTAGGTGAGTCTAATGGTGATTACGAACGTGTTTGGAGTAATCACTAGTGATGGCGAAGTTATGCCTTCATTCATTTTCTCACAGGCCTCAGACTCAACATAAAGAGCTACATCAAGTCTCTTAAGAAAGTACTGTTGTTCTTGGTCAAGAGGGTGGCTGCTATTAACTGTGTGACAACAGGACTCTGCACCATGCCACACATGCAGGAAAACCCAGTCATGTCTGTCAGATAATTTCTGCAACCACATCACCTCTTACATCTGGTCACTTAACTGCCTTGATTATTATATGTGGGGTGCAGTTGAGCAAGAGACCAACGAAACTCCTTGTAATGCCAAAGATGAACTGAAGGCAAGGATTATGGCACCTGTCACCAACTTAAACAAGGTGACCGCCCAGAAGAGTTACAGGAAATTCTGAAGCCATCTGGAAGCCTTGTTTAAAGCTAATGGTGACTTTATTGAATAGATTTACTCTTTAGCATTTCAAGATAATTTTGTTTAATTTTTGGTAAATATATATGTTAAATGAGATGTCAGTGTTATTTTTATTTTTGCATAATTTAGAGGACAATTTATTCATCGAATAATGTATGTATGTATGTATGTATGTATGTATGTATGTATGTATGTATGTATGTATGAAGGTATGGGGGTATTCATATTAGTAAAAAAGAAACTACAAAAATGTCGGAAGACAACCTTACTGCGAGAAGAGTCTGGCCTCATTGTTTTGCAGTTGAACTGGCCAGATGTAACCGTAATTGAACAGTTTCTTTTCTCGCACTTATAATACCTGTAGAACTTTCTTCAGGCTTTCCAGCCAAATTTAATCTTCAAAATTTAAACACAATGTCAATCGCTATCTACTGTCGACTTGATTCATCTTCTTTTATTGTCACAGCTCCTGAATAACGTTTTTTCTTTTTCTTATTGTTTCACACCCACTCACCCAGTAACCACTTGGGACGAAATCATAAAAAAATAAGTCTCTTTAAAGCAATAAACTGCGCCTCCTCGGTCTCATTCTCTCAGTCGATCTCAAGTGAAATGAATGAATGAAGGATGTTTTCTCTCGTCAGAATGCATTTTGCACATTTATAAATCTAGCATTCGTTCGTGCATTGAATAATATTCCTATACCTGGGCAGGTGCTTGTGCCATTCATCTCGAGATTCTCGACAAAATCCAATAAAGAATCTGCAATGTAATCGGTCCATATTTGGCAGCTCGCCTTTAGTCACTTTCAAAGACAAAATGTGGCTTCCCTCTGTCTGTTCTACAAGTATTTTCACGGCTTCTGTCGAGCTTCATTCCCTGGTGAATTTATTCGTGCAACTAGATTGGCAACTAGGTCTCACCCTTTTACCGTCAAAATAGGCAAATGTAACCGTCACTTCTTCTCTAGCAATTACTTTCCTCGTACTTCCGGCCGGTGAAACTCCCCTTTCTATGCTTGCTTCCCTGATAGCTACAATCTGAAAAGGTTTAAATGCAACGTCAATTTCCATCTTTTATCTCCTTGACTATCTCCTCTCTCTTACCTTTTATTCAACATCTCCTGTACTTTTTTTTTTCAGTCTTCCCTCTCCTTTCACTGAAACCTCCCCTGCGCACCGGTGGCAGTACTGCCTTGCCTGTGGTGAAAAGATTATATGTATTAAAAACATAAACAATCAATAAAGGTAATTAGAGTTTGAACTTGGTGTTTTAATATCTTCGATTATAAATATTCGAAACAAATTGAATATTTTTCTTTGTTAATAATCTCAGGAAACTTTAAACAAGCGGATCAGTACGAATCTTTTCAGGCATCTCCCGTATCAATTATCGTTAAGTTGAGAAAAACAACGTAATCTGATTAAGTAATCTTTGTTTAACTGACGAATTCTTCGATGTTTCTATTGAATCTAAATTGGAACCAACATCTTTTTATCAGTATAAAGGACAGTAAAAGGGCAAAGGTTTACGTTTAATTAAGGTTGTTTGAATTCTCCTTGCAAGAATTGCAAGGCAGGACAGATCAGTCAGGTTCGTTGCTGAGCAAAGAGTTTTTAAGTTGTTTTCGTTACTTCGAGACAAGCGGAAATAGAACGCTACTCTTTCAGTAAATAAGAAATTTATTTTAAAAGGACATCATTCGGATCATGATAAAGGAAAGGAAAATGAGAGAGAGAAAGAAAGAAAGTATAGATTATAACAAAAAGTAAGGGCTGTAAGAAAGAAAAACGAGAAAGAAAAGTGAAAAGGAAGCAAGTGAAAATAAATTTAAAAAAAGCGAAAAATTCAAAAGAAAGAATGAATGATTGAGAAAGTAAAAAGTGAAGAAGTAAACAAAAAAGAAGACAAAAAGGAATAGAAAAAGGTAAAAGAAAGAAAAAACAGAGTTAAAATAAAAAATGCATAAAGAACAACAAAAAAAAAAAAGAAGAAAAATGAAAAGGAAGACTTAATGAAAGAAAGGAAAAAGAAAACCGAAAGAGAAACAAACGCCGAAATGAAAAAGTGGAATAAATGATAAACAAAAAGTTTGAGTAAAGTAACAAATGAAGGTGAAAATGAAAAGAAAAGAAGAAGGAAAAAATGAATGAGAGAAAGAAAATGAAAATAAAATATAGAAAGACAGAAAGAACTGAAAGAATGAATGAAAGAAGAAAGTAAAGAAATAGAAAAAGACAACGAAAAGAAGAAAGAAAGAAAATTAATGAAAGAAAGGAGAAAATGAATAAAAAGAAAAAAGAGAAAAAAGAAAATGGAAAGAAAAATAACAAAGAATAGTGATTAAATACTAAAAATAAGAACTTGGAGATTCAAAGAAAAAAATAAAAATAAAAAGTAAAAATGAAGGAAAGACGGAAAAAATAAGGAAAATAAAATAAAGAAAGAAAGAAAAAAGGCAGTCACGAGCAGTCAGTGTTCGGAGCCAAACAAAGGCCAGGATTTCATAGCAGAAAAATACACATTTAAAAGATTGGCGTAATAAAATCTTTCTAACTCCTATAGCTCACTTTAATTTAAACTTGTGCCAAACTTACATAAGGATGGCAAATATCTATGTGTTTTAGATTAAAGTCTTTCTCACAGTAAGTAAGCAATGTTCACTTAAAAGGATGGCGTAACACAATCTTCCTGAAGTTGAATTTGCGCTGAAGTAAGCCAAGATTAATAAATATGTGTATGCGTTTTGTTAGAATCTCCCCACTTTGAAGGCAGAAATATCATTATAGTTTACAATGTTGTTCATCCTGTACAAGTATCAAGAGCCACTCGAGGTAGGTGGATTACAAAGTAAAACGCACCATCCCAAGCAATTCGACAATGCCACCAAAACGCAAGGGGCGGCCGGAAATGAAAGAGGAAACTTTTGAAGAAACTCAATCTTAAACTGGAAACAAGGATAAACCTCTACTTCTGTTCAAAAGACTAGGGAGGAGTGTGAACCAGTGTAACCCTATTTCTACATATGAAAAAATGTCATTCTTAGTTTAATACGACGGAGCGAAATAAATTATTGTTAGTGATATTATTGATTTTGCAGTTTATTGTAAATCGCGATATGAGCTCTGATTAGAAATATTTCATACTCGGATGCTTGTAAAATCTGGAAAATAGAAAAACTAGCTGAAAATTAGGGAGAAAGGAAAAATATTTTTTTTGCATTGTTATTCAGAAGCGGATTTTTGGCCAGTGGAAGTGAGAAATAACGATAGTCAAAACAAATTGTCAAAAACTTTTGATGAGAGTAAGAAGGTCAAAACTTGACTATAAGAATAAAAACGAATAATAAATCTCACTGGATTTAAATTTTCCAAACTAAAGGCTGGATTTGGTGACGTAATCAGTTGAAGTAAGAAGAAGAGGACGAAGAGAGATTACGTCAGAGGAGAGATTGCTGTTCATTATTTGAACCAAACCCCCACCTTGAAATATGTAGGTGGAAATAATCTCATTGGTCAAGGATTTGATTTGCATAAAGATACCCCGGGTCTCTCCGCATCCCCAAAGAGAATTTGGGACAAGTATAAAAATTGAGACACCAGTGAGAAAAATTGGTTTCAGAGCTGCCGAGCGAAAGAGACCAAACGAACCCACTATAAACCCAGTTTAACCATATATCATCTCTCCTTGAATATTCTACCATCTACAAGCTCATTACTTAGGTTACTTGCTATTAACGCCTCTCCCTATGCCTTTCAATATGGTGATTTTCTAAGCGCATCTTAGATGTGCACAAGGCGGAAAGTATGTGAGGATCGAACTCAGCACTCAATTGTTATAATTCGAGCGAGACAAGCCTTCTAACCATTACATCACCTTGAGGTGCCCCTATGCCTTGGTCAATTATGACTGAGTAGTCGATCCTCACTTGGTGTTACGTACTGTCAACTTGTGCCACAACTATGCTATACTTATTTTTTTCTATCTATCTATCTATCTATCTATCTATCTATCTATCTATCTATACATTTTTTATTTTTAAACGAGTTATTTCGCTACCTTTGGTTTCCACCATGAGTGGTTACTTCGGGCGATTTTTAATAACTCGCCTGAAGAAACCACTCATGGTGGAAACCAAGGTAGCGAAATTACTCGTTTATAACTGAAAAGTATTCAAATGTTCTACAATATAATTGTATAGAACACTTTTTAATACAAATGTGTACTGGTCTAATCCTATTAGAAACAAAAACTATCTATCTATCTATCTATCTATCTATCTATCTATCTATCTATCTATCTATCTATCTATCTATCTATCTATGCCATTGTGTACATTATCTATCTATCTATCTATCTATCTATCTATCTATCTATCTATCTATCTATCTATCTATCTATGTGTGTGTGTGTGTGTGTGTGTGTGTGTGGGCAATAATCTCTCTTTTATACAGGTTTCATTAAAAATGACAGACCA
Source organism: Ascarosepion bandense (assembly GCA_037127315.1). Taxonomy (NCBI): domain Eukaryota; kingdom Metazoa; phylum Mollusca; class Cephalopoda; order Sepiida; family Sepiidae; genus Ascarosepion; species Ascarosepion bandense. The sequence continues at coordinate 1,312,233 of JBBBDQ010000991.1, forward strand.
GGTATTATCGTTAAGTTTTTTTTAAATATAATTTTTCATGTGTTCGTACGATTTTTTCTTTTCGGAACTCAAATTATATAGGAATTTTCCAAAGGTTTTGTACTTTTGAGCCCTTTCAGCTATACTTTTAGCCATTATCAAGAATTAAGCATGTGTAATCTTTATGCATATAGAGTCTTATGTATGTTAAAAATAATAGAGACATTACAAATAAAAAAGAGAAATCCTTCATTTAATAACATCACTTATGAACATGGTAACAATGTGCTTACCGTGTTCGGAACTTAACATGCACAAGCCTCTATGTGCATAAACTTTATACATCACTATTGAAGAGTAAAACAAAATGAATTCTTCGTAATGGCTAAAGCGCTCGTAAGTGAAAAACCTTTTTTTTAATCCTTTCACCCCAAGCAAGGCAATACTACCAGTGGTGCGCAGTGTGTTACATAAGAAGAGAGTGAAAGTCTACATAGAAGGAGAACGAAGAGAAAAAGGGAAGTCAGAGAAAGGTCAAGAGAAGGATAGGAATACTGGTGTGAAGAGAGTTATGAGAGTAAAGTGAAAGGGGAGAAGAAGAAGATAAAGGGGATGTTGGGGAAATGACAAGAGAAAGACTGGAGTCATGGAGATAAGAGATGGCAATTGAAGGTGGAAGCGTACGGTCGTGTGTCATCGGGTCTCCCAGACGAGGGGGTGCTGACAAGAAAGACTAGAACTATTTGAGTGTAGGGTTGAGTCACCCCCCCCCCCGCTGGAGTAAGGTTGCTGACAGTTCGGACCAAACAACTTCCTAACCGAAGAAGTCTTTGAATGAAAAAGGAGAATAAAATATATTTTATATTTTACTTGCATCAATAGCCCAAGCTCTAACGCAAGTGGTGGACTTCCCCACGCGTTTCTCTAAAAACCCTAACGGAAGGGACTCTTTACTCGACCTTTGTTTTACCTCCATCCCAGACTCCTGCACTACCAGGCAACTCTGCCCCCTTGGAAACTCTGACCACGCCGTAGTCTCCGTAAACATATCAATCCGCACTAACTCTACCCAAGAAAACCAGACCAGCAGAATATCATACTGCTACCAAAGAGCCGACTGGGACTCGTTCAGGGACTTCCTCTGCGACGTCCCCTGGAACAACGTCTTTGATCTTCCTGTCGAAGACTGTGCCTCCGAAGTCTCTTCTTGGGTTAAGGCTGGCATCGATGCTTTTATCCCTGCCAGAAAATTCCAACTAAAACCTAATTCGTCCCCCTGGTTCTCACCCGCTTGCTCGGCCGCTATTGCCCACCAGAACCATTTCTTCCGGCTCTATCGAAGCTGCTCGTCGAACCAAAACAGGCGCCTTTTCACCTCAGCACGGAACAAGTGTAAAAAAGTACTGAACGAAGCCAAGAGGGCGTTTGCTACCAGAATTAGGCAACGCATAGCATCCTCTAAGTTTGGCTCCAAAGATTACTGACGTCTCTGCAAAAGCGTGCTCAGCAGGAACAAGACTTCAATACCCCCACTAATCAATGAATTTGAAGTTCTCACCTCCCCAGCCGACAAGGCTGAATGCTTTGCCCGTAAATTCTCAACCAATTCGACACTGGACTCGTTAGGAATACCTACACCAGACTTCCCACCCAGAACTAAGGCTCAACTAAATAACGTCCACATTTCACCCTCGCTGGTCGCCAAGATAATTGCGCAACTTGACCCACAGAAAGCGAGCGGCGGTGACGGAATCCCAGTCATAGTACTGAAGAAATGTGCCCCAGAACTCTCCTCTGTCCTCTCTAAACTCTATAACCTCTGCCTATCTGCTTCCTGCTTTCCTGCCTGTTGGAAGTCCTCCTGCGTAGTACCTATATTTAAGAATTCTGGCGAACCCTCGGACCCCGCCAATTACCGTCCTATTAGTCTCCTTCCAATCTTTGGCAAAGTTTTCGAAGCCATTATCAACGCCGAGGTGATTCAGCACCTTATGACCAACGGGCTTCTCTCTGACAAACAGTATGGGTTTCGCTTCACCAGGTCTACTGCTGATATGCTAACGACCATTACCGAGTACATATACCAGGCACTCGACAAGAATGGTGAAGCCCGAACCGTTGCCTTGGATATCTCCAAAGCATTCGACAGGGTCTGGCATGCTGGCCTCTTGTGCAAACTGCGGAGCTATGGGATAACTGGACATCTGTTTGACCTCATCCAGTCCTTCCTCTCTAACCGCACATTAAAGGTGGTATTAAATGGGCATGCCTCCCAAAACTACCAGACGAACGCGGGCGTCCCTCAAGGTTCTATCCTAGGCCTCACGCTCTTTCTGATCTACATTAATGATCTCCCCGACACCATTAGATCCCAAGTTGGCATGTATGCCGACGACACAACGATCTACTCCCGCATCGATCAGAAACCAGGTCTGGACGACAAAGTGAACCTCGCTGCCGCACTTGAAAGGGACCTCCAATCCGTAGTGACCTGGGGTAGGAAATGGTTGGTAAATTTCAATGCCTCCAAAACAAAGCTGTTATCAACTAACCACCATAGACAATCGCATCTACCTCCCATTAGCATGGGACAGGCTAGCCTCCCAGAGAGTAAAATACTACGCCTCCTTGGCCTTACACTCTCGGCGGACCTCAAATGGAATGACTATATTGAATCCATTGCCAAATCTGCTGCTATGAAAGTCGGCTCTCTGTGCAGGGCCCGGAAATTTTTCCCACCTGAAACTATTCTGCACATATACAAATCTACCATCCGCCCGTGTATTGAATATTGCTGCCATATCTGGTCGGGTGCCCCTGCTGCTCTCCTTGGGCTTCTTGACAAAATACAAAGGAGGATCTGTAACGTGGTTGATACTGACTTGGCAGACCGGCTGCAGCCGCTCTCACACCGGCGTGATGTAGCTTCCCTGTGCCTCTTCTACAAGTACTTTCATGGCTTCTGCTCCGATGAGCTTAGATCACTGGTGCCGCCTAAGCACGAATTTACACGAGATACTAGATTAGCAACTGGGTCCCACCATTTTACAGTTAAACAAATAAGATGTAACCGTAAATTCTACTCCAACAGCTTCTTTTCTCGCGCTTCCCGCCTGTGGAACTCCCTTCCACAAGTCTGCTTTCCCGACAGTTACAATCTCCAGGTGTTTAAATGTAGGGTCAATAGACACCTCCTATCACACTAACTCCCAACTATTCTCACAACACTCTCATCTACCCAACCCTCATTCTCGGTATCCTCACCCGCCTATCACCCACCCTCTGTTATTTCCTATATTTAACCAGCCTTTCTCCACTCTACGTAACCCCCTGCACAGTAGTGGCAGTGACATGCCTTGCTCGGGGTGAAACGCTTATAAAAAAAAAAAAAAAAAAAATTTGGTCCTATTGTTTTAGACGAAGGCATTGTTTCAGATTGTATTTCTTGTGCGCTGATGACGGAAAGACAAGGAAAAGAAAGACGAAGATTATGAAATGATTATGTAAAACTGATGTTTTGTGAAGAGGTCGGATTGAGTAGTTCCCGACAAGGAGATTTATGATTTGAAAAGTTTAAGCGTCGCCCCGAATTTGTTGCGGATTGTTGAAATTCAAAATTCTCCCAAGGACTTTGAGAAATGTCGTCGTTGTAGCGGTCACAGTGAAAAACCGCTGAGTATATAAAACTTAATGTTCGTCACCAGCCCAGCAATATCAGAATTGCATTATCCGTCGTTGGCACCAGCACTTTTGAAAGCCACCGTGGTCCTAGCGTTTTATTTGAGAAAAATTGACTCCGTCAAAAAAAAAATCTGGAGAATATTGTTAAAAAGAGTTATATATCTTCTGAGACGATTTAACAAGTTAACCACACACACACACACACACACACACACACACACACTCTCTCTCTCTCTCTCTCTCTCTCTCTCTCTCACTCTCTCTCTCTCTGTCTAGACTCCAGTGTGTGAGTTGTTATACTAAAACACTTTTACTTTCTGTAACCTTTTTCTTTTTTCTATTCTTTTCTTGTATATAAAAGACATTAACAGTGCAACCATCGAACAGTTGTTTGTTCGGCTTTCTACGAACATTATTTTTGTTCATTCTATTTCTTTTTGCTGTATTCTAAATGTCTAACACCGGCTCTCCCAGCCGTGTCTACATCTTTAGTCGACCTGAACGAACAACACTTCTGCTTTCTGAATCTTATAATCACAACGTGGGCAGAAAGCTGATTTAATCCACTGAGCCAGTTGACTGACTCACGGATGCTCAGGGATCTACGGCCAACCCCTTGAGTTCGATTAAGATTGAAGAGGAAGACGCCGGAGGTTGAGGGACCGGGGTGGAAGTGCCCGTTGACCGGAATAGGCCCGTGGAGTAGAAGTGATAAATATACGGTCCCGTGACCAGGATAACCACCCGGGGACAGAAAGTGGTAAAACATATGGTGCCGTGATAACCAGGATTTGACCCGTGGAGCCAGAGTGTTAAAGATGAAGGATTTGCTGTTGTTCAGCAGATGTTTGCTGAGCCGCCAGTAGCCTCTGGAGCCGAACACGGGCAGCTATACGCTGCTTCATTCTCTAAGCAAACAGCAGCTTAGCGCCATTCAAGATCCTCTTACACTCGTTTTGAGCAGAGGTAAATAGGCACCTATTATTGTTAGACTCGTGACTCCGATATAGGCAGAAGTGATTCCTATGGGCAATGACTGCCGAGCAGGCAGGAGAGAACTAGGGAGATGAATGAGGTTTAGTACGGAACTTCCTGTTCGGTATGAAAACATCGATGCCAGCTTTCACCTCAAAGGCGCAATCCTCAACGGGGAGGCTAAACACTTTTTTCCATGGGATGTCACATAGAAAATCTCGGAACGATTCCCAGTCTGGACTTTGGTAGCAGAAAATTCTGTTGGTAGGGAGTTTCTGGGAGGAGTGAAAGTGGGGAAAGATATTAATAGAGACAACAGCATGAGCTGAATTACCGAGGGGGCAAAGCTGCGAGGATTGACAGGAGTCAGGGACCGAGATGAAGCAGAGATCTAGCAGAAAAACGTGTCCTGAAGGTATACTGGAGAAGCGCTTGTAGAAATCCACCACTTGCGTAAGAGATTGGGTAATTGCAAAGTTCATGACATGAATGCCAGCAGGATTAGTGACGTGGTGAGCATTAAAATAACCGAACACAAGTATGTTAGCGAATGAGTGGAGAGAAGTAGTCCTATCTATATTGTCAGAGATACTTTCTAGTAGGGAGCAATCGGTAGAGGAGGGAGAATGGTACAGAAAGAAAAGATATCTAACTGATTTTAGAAGAGAAAGACGGAGACATGTATAAGTGGTCAGAGGATTCGAGAGATGACACTCTAGCTAGAGAGAGGTGTTATATATATATATATATATATATATATATATATATATATATATATATATCTTCTAATAATAGGTTTTTGTAAGCTTGGACATGCGGGTGGTATAATCGATAACAGCTTGGAATTGGAACTTGGAGAGCCGAGTTCCAATTCTATTCGGGTTTGTTATATTCTCTTGGGAAGGTTCGAACCCACCTCTTCTACCACCAGCTATGTGTCATTTAGTAGGATTTGTATCAATAAATCATTATTATCTCTACAAATTCTTTAGGCTAAACACCTTTTCTAGCTTTAAATAAGCTGCAAAGGATTGACAAGCCGTAAAACAGTTTTCAGAAGGCTACAAGTGTCTCTTCGCCATGGTGTGAGATGTAAACTGGAAAAAATAACTAGCGCATTCTCTCTCCCCGTGAATAATCAGATTAGAGCCCAAAATATAACATTACCTCCATATCTGGACTAAACATTTTTTCTATTTTGAAGCCTCTTTCACAAAGACAACGTCACAAACTACTATATCGCTATTCAGTGGCAAATATGCAGATATGGTCTATTCTTTATTTCAACTAAGGTACGTCATGCCACTTCTACGGACTCGAATCTCCCTCATTTCTCCCATGTTTCAAATATAAGACGCCCTGAGTATGACGATAAAATACATCCGACAGCAAGTCTTCTGATATAGAAGTATTCAGGAGCGTGGAACCACATTTTAGTTACTGCTGTTCTCAGGTCCACCTTTACCCGAGGTGGTAACACCTGTTAGGGTTCCATCTATGGGTAAATAGTTAACTAACAAACTGGGATCAAAATAGATTTTTATAATAAAATTACCAGCAATATATTTTTAAAAAAATATTACATTTAACTCTCCACAAAAAAGATTTTTACGAACCTTTCCTAAAACTCAAGTCAACATTAAATAATCCATTGAGGTTTATAAAACAAAATTATCAAACGAAACCAAATAAACCAATATGTGAAAGAAGTTCCACTGACCTATCATTCACACAACGACGGTATTTACCCACCTTCCCACGTCAGGTGAGATGTGACACAAGGTCTTTTTAATGTGGGTCTTCCCGGCCATATAGCCAGGCCAAAAATATCTGCTCATCTTTCTCCAGTCTTGATTCTACCCTTTGGCGGAACCACGACTGGGTTAGTGCTCTCTGCTCGAAAGCAGAGAGCACTCTCCGCCCAAAGGCAGAGAGCTGACAGTGTCATATTAGTAGAAGCAAATGCCGACTGCAACAATCATTTGCAAAACGACTGTCATTTTGTTGAACAAAATTCCCCGTAGGCGCTTCCTTGGACACTACAATCGTAGCCCCTTCATACCAAGGGGCAATCGTTACCTATCCACCAGATCTTTCTAATCCCCACTTCCTACCAACAACTCTTTCATTCATATCCTATATCTCATTATGATCATCATTTTGCGAATGACCATCTACATCGAATGGTTATTGAGTCTTGTACTGCGTGAATTTTATCATAAAAATATTAAAAATTAGTAAGGTACATTTAATTATCTGGTTAGAGCTGTAACAGACGATAGAAAGTGTAATATAGAAATCGACACAAACGTAGGAAATAACAAAAGATGTCATTAATAAAGTAACTGAATTATTAATAGATAGGAAAATATTGTTTGAAAAAGAGAAGAGTGCTTTGCAATATCTTATATTCTGGTAATGAATGCTAGACAATTTCTTCATTGATTAAGAAGGGTCTTTAAACGATGTACAAATGCTGAGAATGCCATAGACAGAACATACAAAGATTGAGGAGAATTTAAGGAAAATATGTGCGTTGTGGTGCAGTGGCTATCGGCTCGGGACGAGAAATCGGAGTTCGAATTCCAATTAATTTCGTTGCATTCACTTACCACTAAGAAAGGTATATATCCGTCGCTTCCCTCCAGCTTTGGGTTAAATAGCAGGACAGATTGAGTTCTATAGTCTTGATTGGCAACAAGTCTACTGCAGAAAGTAATGGCAACCTACTGCGGGAAAATTTTCTGCCCACTCAGTCATGTCTCTTTCAAGACATGATCGCCCAAGCGTGTGCCACGTATTGCACAACTGATTGACTGAGTAGGAACAACGAAAATGTAAGTGTGTGTGTGTGCGTGAGAGAGAGAGAGAGAGAGAGTGGGAGGGAGAGAGAGAGAGAGAGACAGACAGACAGACAGAGAGGAGAGAGGGAGAATTAGTGATGAAAAATGAAGATTAATAATAAAAGAAAGCATGAAAAAAAAACAGAGACAAAAGAAGGAACGAGTCAGAAGAAAGTAATTATTAGAAAGAAAGGAATAAAACAGAACAAGGGAAAGATGAAAAAGAAAGTAAAAATGGAACATGAAAAGAAAGAAAGAAAGAAAGAAAGAAAGAAAGAAAGAAGAGTAAAGAGAAAATAAAGTAAAAAAAAAGGTGAAAATGTAGATAAAACGAGAAAAGAAAGAAAGAAAGAAAGAACGAAAAAGAAAAAAGAAATGGAAAAAGAAATGGAACAAGAAATAAACAGAGAAGAGGGATAAAAAAAATAAAGGAAAAATAAAAGATGAAGATGCAAAGAAAAAAGAAAATGAAAAGAAAGAAAGGAATTGAAATAGAAAGTTGGAAAGAAAGAAGAAGAAAAAGAAGAGCGAATTAAAAAGATAAAAAGGTGAAAACGCAATTAAGAAAAAAAAAATGAAAAGAAAAAAACTAAGAAGGGTGAATGAAAAATAAGATAAAAAAAACACAAGATGAAATACAAAGAAAGAATTAGGGACAGGTAAGAAAGAAACAAAATTTGGAGACGCAAAATGAAATATTCAGATGAAGAAATAGAACCCAAATACAAAACTGTAAATCAAACAAATATTACGAATAAAACAAAACTAGACGTGGAAAATGTCAGAAAAACAAACAAACGAACAAACAAACAAACAACAAAACGAACAAATAAGATGGCGATCAAACAGTGAAGACCTACAAAAGATGAAAGAAAATGGTTAGGAAATAAAGAAAAGGGAAAACCAAAGAAAAGATATTTTAATACAATCATATTTTCTGAAAAAGGGGGACACATGACCTTGGGATCATCTTTTATCGGATTAACTAGCGAGAGACGGATTAACATGACGAGCCATAGTCAATAGCCAGACAACATTTTGATCTTTAGGCAGACTGACACTCACCAAGTTGCTTTTTCTTTTTATCTAATTATATCGTCCAGAATAACTTGGTGTACGTTTGGAGAAGTATACATACTTTTGACGCTGATGAACGTGCGTACTTGGATTGGCAGGATCAATTTATGTTTCAACGCACGCACGCACGCACGCACGCAGAGGAAAGAGGCTTACGGCCCTATTAAAAAAAATCGATTCCTGTACGATAAGAGAAGTTAAGCAACGTCGAGCCAAGTCAATATTTAGATGGCTGACCCTTGGGAATACCAGGCGCCTTAAACTTGGATGTGCGGGTCGTGTAATGGATAATGCCTTAGAATTATTAATCGGAGAACCGACTTCCTACTCCGGCTGGGTTCGTTATAATCACTTATACCCAAATAATCTTGGGAAACGTATGGATCTCCCTCTTCTCCCATAGCTATGGGTTAATTATTAAGACTTATTTCACTAAATTATTATCTAAATGTTATGGGGAAACACACCTATTCCTCAGATAATGGACTCTCCCTCCTATATTAATAAGAGTTAACAGGAAGTTAACGGGAGAGGTTCTTGGGAAGTTCATAGGAGTTCTTTAGAGTTCTATTGAAGTTCAGTAGAACAACTAGGCAGTTGATATCTGTCGGCCGTTAGCCGAATACTAAGGAGTCAGCTTTTGGTGGAAGATTACCAAGTTCCTAACATTTTGGGTGCGTTAAGTCGATTAGCAACCGACATAGCACGATTATAACCTTCAGTGCGAAAAACTACTCCACAACACTAAAAAAAAGTTATTTCAATTTAAAAATATTTTCTGGATTAAAATAACCTATAAGTCGAAGAAAACGAATCAGTCAATAGAAACAAAAAAGAAATAAAAGAGAAAAAATTAAATTGTGAATTGTTTTCAACCCAAGCAAGGCGATAATGTCACTAAGAGATACAGAATGAGTAGACTTTAGTGAGAACTGAGGAATGTACAATAATAGAACAGGTTTCAGGGAAACTGAAGATGTCGATGGACGTTGCATTATATTTTTGAAGATTATAGGTGAAACAAGAAATCAGAAGGGTGTTTCACAGATGAGAAATGTGAAAAAAGAAACAATTAGAATAGACATGACGGTTGCATCTAGCTACTTGAGTCTTAGACATTTTTTTAAAATCCATCTCAGACAAAATATTGTCAATCGATGGAGTGATATTGTGAAATAGCTTCTTTTTGTTTTTTAATGTACGCCAGCACGCCAGACTATTTTTAATCGGGAATAAGTAATATATGTGACTTAATAAGAAAAAATGCAAGTACTTTAACGATACATTAATTTAATATTGGTAACTTGGTTATTTAGATGAGTTTTTATGGTTGTTCGTAGCGTAGTGGTTAGGGAGGCGAAATCAGAATGTCGGGTTTAAATTATGGGCGAAATAAATAAATATGGGAATGGTATGAATCCGTCACTTTTACTCTATGTTAGATAACAGGACAGACTAGTTGTTGGTAAGCTGTCTAGGGAAACAGCAACTCTATATTTAAAATCGTTTGGACATAGGGCTGACATCGTAAAAAGGTACTTGCTCAAAAACATGAGACAATACCTAGCGTGGTGGGGCTGTGGGTATACACTTTATAGGGGAATGGCGTTAACCAGTGTACTTTGGAATTTAAGTGTATTTATTGCAAAAGCATTGCGTTGGTGGTTTGAGCCTTAGCGCTTAGACCATTCCGAATTTCACCAAAATCGATTTGTCAGGGAGGCAACTTCTTCATATCATCCTGGGGAAACGATACCAGAGCGCTAAACCGTTGTGAAGTGTCTGAAAACCATACCACGGATAGATCCTATCCTTATGAATCAAACTGGGTAGACGGAAGCCTAGCTCCAAGTCACGCGTCATCATGACTGAGGGTTTGAGCAGGCTAGCCTAATTCAAACTGTTTATCACGTTAGATTATGCGCTCTCTCCCAGTAACTAAGGTCTATTCAGCATAGTTACAATATAAACCACAGTTGGACTCTATAGATATGGAAAAAACACAAATATACCTGAACAGGCGTCTGCAACAGGGACTAGAAACCCACCTTAGCAAGCAGGCATACGTCAATACGAGCGGTCATACATACATCAGTCAAGATACATACATCGCTTAGGCGATCATGTCTCGAAAGAGACATGACTGACTAGGCAGAAGATTTTCCCGCATTAGATTGCCATTTTTTGCGGTAGACTGGTTGCCAACCAATTCTAAAGAACACAATTTCTCCTGCTATTTAAACTATAGAGAAGAGATGAATAACTTGCACAAAGGTATTTGCTCGCAAGTGAATGCAATGAATGTAACGGGAATCTGAACTCAGCTCTACGGTGTTCTCATTCCGAACCGATATCCATGGCACCAGAACGCACATACGATTATATATATATATAGTCATCCGCAGACAGATATTTTCGCTGTATCACAGCTCATCAGTACGGTTAGACTCCGATTGCATTTAACCCAGGATTGAAATCCGACCGAAGTGGCGTCAGTCGGCGATTCTACCTGTGGGCTATGGGCGCTCAGTAGAAGAAGGCAGACTTTTTAGCATGTATATTATCATTATACACGCCCAATAGCCAGAGTGCTCTACTTCATTACTGAACGAGCGATGCATACATGCCAGGGTAGCTACTGTTTTTCAAAGTCTACCATTCTTCCAGAGTGCTCAATCAGGGTGTGAGAGCGTAAACAGTCATCCGCAGACAGATCTGTTTCGCAGTATTACAGCTCATCAGTACAGTTAGGCTCCGATTGCTTTTAACCCAGGATTGAAACCCGACCGAAGTGGCGTCAGTCGGCTATATATATATATATATATATATATATATATATATAGAGAGAGAGAGAGAGAGAGAGAGAGAGAGAGACGCTCACGTGTCCGTATTGAGAGTAGACATTTGTGACGATAATTGTTTTTTGTAAATTACCGTTACAAATGTCTACTCTCAACAGGGACACGTGAGCGTCTGTGTGCAATGATTTTTCGGGAATATTTTGAAGATTAACTGTTGTATTATTTGGGTCTGACGAGCCGCAAGGTCAGCAGCGCTGGCGAAATACGTATTACCCATGAAATTGTAGAATATCTAAAAAAATTTCTAAATTATATTACTCTGTTAAATAAATGAATTTAACATTGAGTTCTTTTACCTGAATAATATACCAAGTATTCTACGTTATATATATATATATATATATATATATATATATATACTGTATTGTATTGTATTGTAAATATAAGTAGTTTAGTTTGGAGTGTCTTCGTACTTAATGATATGAACTGGTGCACATTAGCAATAATTTGTCTCACTAGTTCAATTATAACTGAACAGTAACATTGATCCTCAGTGGGTACCCCATACTTTTAGCCTTGTGCCACAACTAAGTTACGCTTAATAAATCGACGTGGTGTAATGGTTAGCAAGCTTGTCTTGATAGATTACTTACGACTGAATAGTGAGTTTGATCCTCACTGAGTTCCCCATGCTTTCAGCCTTTCAGAAGAGATTTGTTTATTTTCAGATTTAATGAGGCGCTTTTGAATTAATTTGAAACACTTTACAGTATTTGTTCCCCTCTAGTTGAAGGGGTCTTTTAAATTCGATGGGACTAAAATTCGGATAAAAAATATTAAGTTGCTAATAAGGTCTTAGTTGAAGTGTTTCATGTTTAACACACAAAAAAAGAGTATCATCTAAAAATATACCTTTATATATATATATATATATATATATATATATATATATATATATATATATATATATACACGGGGTGGGGTGGAGGCGAAGAAAGTAATAAAGGGGTCTTTATATTCAATAAACCGGGTGGTTGTGGTTGGGAGAGCTCTTAAAGCTTAAACCAGTTCCTGGATATAATTATAGCTCTTTTTTTTTTTTTTTTTTGTAAACTGGCGTGCTCTTGTACTGGCAGTATTTATAACCATATTGTGAGGCGTGCCTTATTTAGACTTGGTTGCGTTTCTGGCGTTTTTGACGAGCGGACACTAGCATTATGTTATATTTATAGCGAAAGTACTTGTCTGTAATTATAATGTTATAGACTGGAGTCCCTGAGTACTGACGTTGTTTTAGCCTGGCCTGTTGGTGTACATAACAGATACGACTTCTTTAAAGTCATTTCCTTCCATATTTATTAATGGCGACAAAAACTGAATAACTGTCAATCGGATATCGCAGTAAAATAATTCAGTATGCTAAGTCATGTAATATTACTTTATAGCGTCATTTTCATAGCAATGTTTAAAGAGCTTTTTTTTTTACTCCTTGGTACATCGACTGCAATGAATTTAAGCGTACTTCTAAATTGGCAACGAGGTTTTATAGTTTTACTGCTTAAATAGCGAGATGTTCTATTGTAAGTTTTATTGTAATACTTTATTTTATCACATTTGGAACTCTCTTCCGGTTTCTTGCAGCTACAATCTTCAAAAATTTAATCAATGCAACGTCAATCGCCATATTCTGGTTTGGTTTGGTCTATTTTGTTTATAGCATATCAATCTCAATAGGTTAATTATTGCCGACAAGATTTTTAGGTAGATACCTCCACTCATTTTCGATATCTAAATTTTAAATTGAATTTTTAAAAATAAAAAAAAGTTTTCTTGAAAGTTTTATTTTAGTTTTAATTGAAAGCTAAAAGTTTAAATTTACTATTTCCAGTAAGCAAAATACTCTGGTGTACTTCAAACAGAAATAATATTGATTGCAATCTACAAATTTTCAATTTTTTTTAATCTTTCAGTTTTTTCCGCCATGTTTAAAAAAACTGAGTTATATAATATTACGTTTTTTATTGTATACTCTCGTAACGATTTGCTAAAATCAAAACAAGATGTTTTTTTACCAAAATTTCGAACGTGTTAGAAGGGATTAAAAATTTAAAAAATAACTAAAAAATACGTTGATCTTTCCTCTTAATAATAATATAAACATTTTGAGGAAAAAAGTTCGTTTATATTAAGTTTGGGGTCTTTTTTTATCCATACTATGCTGTTTTTTGTCTTTTTTAGTGATTTAGTAGAGGTACCTATTTTTAGAGTAGGTTCATATGAATAGAATATATATATTCTTTGTAAGAAATTAATTTAATTGAGGTACTTTTGTAAAGAGGGTTTTTGTTGATAGGCAAATTTGTTGCTGGTAATATATTTTTTCAAAAATGTATTGCTGGTATTTTTACTAAAAAATTCTGTTTTTATATTTTCATAATGTTTTATCCCCACTTTGGGGGTTAACTACTTGCTTATAGCTGGGACCTTACCAGATGCTACGACTCTGGTTCAGGGTGGATCTGAGAACAATAACGATTAAGAGGTGGTTCTACGCTCCTCAAAACCTCCCGATCAGAGGCCTTGCTGCCGGATGCAGTTTATCGTCATACCCAGGATGGGTCATTTTCTGTTTTCCGTTCTGTCTTCTCACTAATGTTTTCCTCATTATTTTTCATTCCCAGTCACCGATATGCGCCTTAGTAGCATTATCTTCTTGTTAGGGGTTAAAATATTAAAAAGAAAAATACAAATTAAAATTCGAAATTTCTTTAAAAAGCAAAACAAGATTTATGCCATTCTTTTCATCATGATGTAGCAAACTCCGAACTTATAACACACACTGTAAAATAATTGTAAGACTATCGTACGAAAATAAAAAGGAAAATAAAATACACCATGTGTTTTTGTTGACATATTGACCATCTTTCTAAAAACTTCGGTGAGTACTTCTGTAGAATCTCAAACAAAGAACTGTACCAAAAAACAGAAACTGTATCAACACCTGTAACACTTAAAATGGATAACAGAAAAGGAAGCATAGCAACGTTTCTTGGATTTCATCGGATAGATAAACAAAAGAACACCCGATGTGTTCCTCTTAATATTACGTCACTGGGCACAGAGGTCCACATAAGCACGTGGACCCGTTAATTGGATTCTAGAAGATTAGCAACACAATTCCATTTGTTTGGGACTCAGGGTAGGTTTCGGGTGTGGTGAAAATCATATAAGGCCAAGAATTCAAGTTGTTAAGGTTGTGTACAGATTGGTAATGTTTCTATAATGGTGTGAGATGTTATCAAGCGGCATGGGTTAGTTCTGACTGTCCTTAATAATGGGTAATAGATTAATCGAAAGCGCTCAGATTCAATGATCATTTTGAGAGTTTTTAAACACTCTATGTCCTGAAAAGAAATCTCTTGTACGAATTTAAGAAAAAAATCATAAATTGCTTAATCGCAGTGTCTTGTCAGTCGTCACTAATAAAATTGTTTAAAAGAGAGATTGCTGCCAAAATACACAATTATATATATATATATATATATATATATATATATATATATATGTTCCAAATCTTTTCACTCTTACGTAGCCCCCTGCACATCAGTGGCGTTACCGCCTTGCTCGGGGTGATATGATTAATATATATATATATATATATATATATATATTGTAACAAGGTAGGAGAAACATTCTAAACATATATTGTTAAATATAACAGACAATGAATGTCTATTATAATTAATCATGTGCCGTTCTAAACTTCGTCTTTTGGATTTGATTTCGGGTGAAAATAAAGATAAAAATTGTCCAGCATTTGGATATTTTTTTTATTATGCTGGTTCTAAGCTTTCAGCTCACATGAGCCATCTTCAGAGAGGTTACAGGGGCGTTAACATAAAGACATCCATCATCAAATATGATATTATCTTGTGTTGACATAAAACATTGCTATGCGACGTTAACAATCACTGAATAGCAGATGCAGTTCGTAAATTTGTAATGCGGTTCTATGACGTCACTCCATGTGAGAGACTGAAATGTTAACAGAACGGTGTTGTGAGAAAAAAAGCTCTGAATTCAAAACTGTATGTAGCCTTGGCGAAGCACATACTATGAAGCGAAGGAAAGGATCGTTCGCATTGACTCGACGAACCCGACTACGATCGACTTCGGTATTGTGAGAAGAAAAGCTTTGAATTCAAAACTGTATGTAGCCCTGGCGAAGCTCTAAGGAAAGGATCGTTCGCATTGACTACTCGATGAAGCCGACTACGATCGGTTCCTTTTGTTTTCCTCTGTGAAACTAACCTTGACCCTTCTATCCCCTCTTCTGAGTTCTACGTCCCTGGTTACTTTCTCCTCTTCAGGAAGGACTCCAAGGATCATATACATGGGTTTGGTGTTTATGTCAGTGAACATCTCCTTCTAGCTAGGGTGATCTCTCTTGAATCCCTAGATCATTCTTACATGTGTTTCCGTCTCTCCCTACTAAGCTCGGTTAGCTATTTTTTCTTTCTCTACCGCTCTCCTTATCTCCCGACTGTTCAGTACTTGACAGCATCTTCAATAATACTGATAAGGCCATTTTTTCTCATTCGTTTGCCTATATATTTATGTTTGGTGTCTTTAACGCACACCACGCCAAGTGGCTGTAAAACTCTGTCACATATCTTGCTGGTGTCCACGCAATGAATTTTTTAATCAATCAGTCCCTTACGCAAGTGGTGGATTTCCCCATGCGTTTATCTAATAACCCTAATGGACCTGACTTCCATCCCTGACTCTTGCAATGTCAAGCAGCTATGCCCTTGGAAACTTTGACCATGCGGTGGTTTCCATTAACATCTCCTTTCACTCCCACTCCACCCAAGAACCTCAGACCAACTACCAAAGAGCAGACTTCCTGTGTGACATCAATTGGAACAAAGTTTTTTGTATTCCCGTTGAAGACTGTGCGTCTGAGGTCTCCTCTTGGGTTAAAGCTGGCATCGATGCTTTCATCCCAGCCAGGAAGTTGTAACTTGAATCCTATTCGTCCTCCTGGTTCTCCTCTGCTTGCTCAGTCGCTATCGCTTATCGGAATCACTTCTCCGGCATTATAGGAACCACGCGTCGGACCATAACAGGCGCCGTTTTGCCTCTGCTCGTAATGAGTGCAAAAAGATACTTAATCAAGCTAAGATACTGTGTGCTGTTAGAATGAATCAGCGTATATAGCATCCTGTAAGTTTAGCTCTAAAAACGACTGGCGGCTCTGTAAAAGGATACTAAATAACAGTAAACCCTCAACCCCCGCTCTAATCAATGAGGAGACCCATTAATTAGGCAATTAAAATTACTCTCTGACAAGATGATACCGCACAATTACAATAACAACGACAACAACAGCAATAATAATAATAATAATAATAATAATAATAATAATAATAATAAATTTGAAAAACTGTCAAAATATAAAGACCTGGAAATTGAAATAGAAAAAATGTGGAAATTGAAAACAAGAGTTGTGCCAGTGATAGTAGGTGCACTTGGAATGATAAAAAATGGAACAAAACAACACATTGAAAGAATCCCTGGAAACCCCAGCTTAAGAGATATACAAAAAATTGTCTTATTAAGTACAGCCCACACACTAAGGAAAACTTTATCTATGTAATGCTAGGGATGATAGGGAAGATAGAAAAACATGAAATGGAGCCATAACAACACGCCACTACCTGCCTTAGGTCTCCCCGCAGACTTGGTTGGTAGTGAGACCAAAGCAGAAATCGAAATATGATGAAAAATGACATAACGCGATTGGAATTACAACGAGGAATGAGGTATTTTTCTGAGGCTCCTGAAAATGTAAGTTTTTTTTTTCTAATGAAATTTTTTGTTTTTTTTTGTTTTTATTATTTTAAACGTAAACATTAATTTTTAATTTTACTATTTTAAACGTAAACATTAATTTTTTCTTCGTATATAATTTAAATTGTATGTTTCTTCTTTAAATGATCCTTAAATTATTAACTAGTTTTCTAAAGCAAGACAACGGGAAAAAATACGATGAAAAACACTAAAAATTGTTCGATACAATTTCTACGATATCCTTTCTTAGAAAGAATACGTAATATTCGTTCATTTTATTTATTTTTCGATAACCTTATTCTTGTTGGATTTAATGAAGGAATAACACTAACAGAATACAGTGGGCGAACAAATTATTATTTTTAAATTTTACGGTAGTAAACTCAAACATATGTCCACTTTTTCTTTTCTATTAAATTTTGAATTTTTTTTTCTTTATCTTAATTATTTTTATTGCAAGGACTATTGATGGTAGCAACAATTTTTTTCTTTTAACAATATTCTCTAAGCGCAGTGATGTTTTTTTTTTCCGTTGAACGGCCGTTACGTCCAAGTTTGTTTGTTTTTTCAACCAGCGTCTCTCTCTTTAGTCTGTTTGAATTTTTCTTTTTCTCAATATGAAATTCTGTTTTAATATAAACAGGAATTTTTCTTTAGATATTATCGAATTTTTTTTTTAACATAAACATGAATCTTTTTTTCTTAACATAAACATGAATTTTTCTTCATATATTATTTAATTTTATTGAATATTTTTTTAAAATATGAAATTCTGTTTTACTATTTTAATCTATCTGTTTGTTCTTTAAATGATCCTAATAAATGAAATCATCCGTTTTATATTTCCTTTAGCTGTCGATATTTCGTAATAATTTTTTTTTTAACTATTGTAATTTTCTTAAAAACAAAAAACAAAACAACAAGAAAATAAATTAAATCCGATGAAAAACAATTTCTACGATATTATTTTATAGAAAGACTACGTATTTATTTATATATTTATTTTTATTTATTTATTGATTTAATTTACTTATTTATCTTATTCTGATAACCCTATTTTCGACCAACGACTTTATTGAAAAAATGAATGAATAGGAAGTGGACGAACAAATTATTTACATTTTTATTTTAAATCTCACAGCACTAATAAACTTTTCAACTTTTTCCAATATTTTTTTTCTTTCTTTAACAAAATACTCTAGTAGTGATGTTTTGTTTCGTTGAGCCGTTGCTACGCCCAAGGTTTTTTTTTTTTAAACCAGCGTCTTTCTCTTTGAATTCCAATCGCGTCTATGTCAGCTGTCGCTTGGCAGCCCATTTAGGAGAAGGAAAACTCCGAACAACAACCCGCAACTCAAGGTGTTAATCGTGCCGAGGAGTGAATGGTTACTGCGTTATGAGGTCACAAACGATGCCCTACAGGCTTCGGGACCCTGTTTGTAAAAGACCGTTACCCAACGTGCCGGGCAACTGTGGGTGGACTTTTGGACCCGTGCGTCACTCGTGGGAAAAACATGAGAAATACAAATAGAAATAAAAAGTCCAGTATGGCTCTTCCAGTGGATAAACAGGGAGCCCGTCCTTCAGGAGGGAACCTACCTGAGGTCGAAAAATCTGCCATAGGAACAAACTCCTACACAAAGAATGAATCTTCAGGTCCCCACAACCAGGATAATCCTAATGATGGTCCTGAAAATTCTCCAGCTAGATCTACAACCGTATATTTAAAGAAAGAAAAAATAAAATGGTCTCGTGAGGAGTACAAAGTCGTTATGACTGCATTTCATGAAGCGTTACTCAAACCTCAAAAAAACATGACTCGCCAAACATGTGACATTTGGCGTGAAAACGTTGGTCAAGCAAATAGAAAGTATATTGACGAAAATAAATTAGCCAATGTACGAAGGTACATTATTCGTAATAACCGATTGACAGAGGCTGAAATTAATGAAATAAAAAGAATTGTAACCAGAAGAGACGAATCAATAAAATATGAAAAGGAACCGGAATCAGAATCAGAAATAAAAAGCAAAAACATCAAACAAGCCACAGGTCATAATGTAGAAACCGTGATACACACAAATCACTGTGAAGATAATGCTGTAAGTTTAAAAGTGCTGGAAAGGTGTGATCTGAGTCAGTTAAAAGACGAAAATAAAACGAGTTCAGAACACATCGAACATAATTATTTGACGGAAAATAAGAACAGTATACAAGAAGCCAAGGAAGAAATCAAGAACCATCTAAATCAAATACAAAATATTGCAATGGAGGAACGAGAACAGCTCCCAAAATTACAACCAACAAAGCATAACCTCCGAACTATTAAGCTCTACAATGCAGCACTCAAATTAATTTTGGATGAAGACACTCATACAAATCTCAATGAAGCAATATATGCATCAGCAATAGCAGCAACAAAAAAATTGAACATCAAATTAAAAACAAGGCAGTTTCGCAGACATGAAGATCCACCTTGGAAAAGAAAAATAGAAAAAGAAATCGAACAACTTAGAAGTGAACTATCAGTACTGGATGAACTGAGTAGAGGAATAAATGTAAGAACTAGGAAAATCAGAAGAGTCGAAAGAAAATACAACATTAGAAATGAAAATGAAGTCCTATCAACTAAGGAAAAAATAAAGCAAAAAATACAACTGACGGCTCAAAGAATAAGACGCTATGAGAAAAGATCAAGATTTTACAGACAAAACAAAATTTTTCAAACCGATGCGAAGATATTTTACAGGGAAATAGGTAAAAAAAGAATTGAAGTGACAGCCCCCCACCCCGAATGGAAGAAGTTACACAGTTCTGGGAAAAGATATGGGCTTGCCCTAAAAAACATAACAAAGAAGTAGATTGGATCGCACAAGAGATAGAACGAATAAAAAATAAACCAGAACAGACATGGGCTGGAATTACAGAAGAGGATGTTAAATTTGCACTAAAAAAAACACACAATTAGAAATTGCCAGGTATAGATAAAATTCCGAACTTTTGGCTATATTATTTAAATACAGCACATAAAAAACTAGCCAAAGAACTTCAAGAAATGGTTGACGATCCCACTAAAATTCCTGCATGGATGACCAAAGGAATTACATTTCTTCTACCCAAGAACGGTGACACAAACAACCCGAAAAACTACAGACCAATTACATGCCTTCCGACATCATATAAACTATTAACATCTATTTTAACAAAACAGATATATTTATTCTTAGAAAGAAATGACATGATACCGCTTGAACAAAAAGGGTGCAAACGTGGCTGTTATTGATGTAAAGACCAATTGCTTATTAACAAAATGATCCTGGAAAACTGCTACAGTACAAAGAAAAATCTTAGTACTGCCTGGATAGATTATCGTAAGGCATTCGATAGTGTGCCACATTCCTGGATTTTAAAGACTTTAAATATATACAAGATATCACCCGTCATTATCAATTTCATCAAACAGTGCATGTCTATATGGAAAACAACCCTTTACCTCAATCATATAAATGGAACCTGTAAGTCTGATGAAATAAACATCAAAAGAGGTATATTTCAAGGTGATTCTTTCTCTCCATTACTATTCTGCATATCATTAATAGCACTAACCAGTCAACTTAATAAGACAGAATATGGTTATAAAATAGGCCAAAAGAAAATAAGCCATCTATTTTACATGGATGGCTTAAAGTTATATGCTAAGAATGATAATGAGCTGGAAGGTCTTCTGCAAACTGTAAAATGCTTCAGCGAAGACATTGGAATGAAATTCAATTTGAATAAATGTGCTAAAGCTACAGCTTTACGTGGATCAATACAAGAAACATCCTCAATTAGCTTAGACTTTGCTGTAACAATAAAAGAATTGAAACCAGAAGAAGCTTATAAATACCTAGGTGTAAATGAGAGTGAAAACATTCACCATAAAAAATGAAAGAAATAGTGCGTAAAGAGTACTATAGAAGGCTACGAATGGTATTAAAAACTGAATTGAATTCTCAGAACAGAGTTATGGCCATTAATAGCCTTGCAATCCCAGTTGTCCAATATAGTTTCAACATCTTAAACTGGACTCTAAACGACATCAGGCGAATGGATTCTAAAACAAGAAAGCTTCTTTCTAAGCATAAGATGCATCATCCAAAGGCTGATGTAGACTGTCTATACATACCCCGTAAAGAAGGTGGAAGAGGTCTTATTCAGCTGGAATTGTCATACAAGACAACAACTATTGGCTTACTAACATACATAGAAACAACAAAGGATTGGATGATACAATTAGTAAGGCAACATGAAGAAAGAAAGAAAAAAATATTCAATAATAAAAGAAGGCAGTAAATACAAACAAGATTTACAGTTAGTAGATTCTGTAGAAAAGCAAAACAGAAGCCAAGAACCAACTATTGCGGCAAAAAATATGAAAATGAAAGCCAAAGATAAAGCTCTTGAAAAGATGAAACAGCGCTGGCAAGACAAACCTCTGCATGGCCAATATCCAGAACGTGCCAATAAATGCAATGTTGACAAAGTTAATACTCATCGATGGTTACGTGCATCTGGATTAAAGTCTGAAACTGAAGGCTTTATTCTTGCAGCACAAGACCAAAGTCTTTTCACTAGAAACTTTCAGGCAAATATTAGGAATAATAATATGGATCCAAAATGCAGGTTTTGTGATAAACACCAAGAAACAATAGACCACCTAATCTCAGGCTGCTCTGTGCTTGCCCCAAATGAATATAAAAATCGCCACGATAGAGTTGGGCAATATTTACATTGGACAATGTGCAAACATTATGGAAAATCTGTAAACAAACACTGGTATGAACATCACCCAGCACCGGTTACAGAAATAGAAGATGTAACCATTCTATAGGATTACATCTACACAGACAGAAAAATTGAAGCAAACAGGCCAGACATTATTGTTAAAAACCAGAAAGAGAAAACTTGTCTATTAATTGATATGGCTTGTCCAGCGGATTGTAACATAGCAACCAATGAATTTGAAAAACTGTCAAAATATAAAGACCTGGAAATTGAAATAAAAAAAATGTGGAAATTGAAAACAAGAGTTGTGCCAGTGATAGTAGGTGCACTTGGAATGATAAAAAATGGAACAAAACAACACATTGAAAGAATCCCTGGAAACCCCAGCTTAAGAGCTATATAAAAAATTGTCTTATTAAGTACAGCCCACACACTAAGGAAAACTTTATCTATGTAACGCTAGGGATGATAGGGAAGATAGAAAAACATGAAATGGGGCCATAACAACACGCCACGACCTGTCTTAGGTCTCCCTGCAGACTTGGTTGGTAGTGAGACCAAAGCAGAAATCGAAATATGATGAAAAATGACATAATAATAATAATAATAATAATAATAATAATAATAATAATAATAATAATAATAGCTCCGTTTTACATTAGACAAAGTGAACCACTTGTTTTTCCATGCCTACAGTGCAAATTTATACTTAATAATTTACGTAAAATCAGCTTTTCTAATCGCTAATTTCTCACGAACAAGACTGACCTTTTCGGTGAAGTTAAATTTGACACTAGACTAAATTAGAAACAGTCTAAAATCAAACTCGATCAATATTATTTTTGCTCTTAGTAACCTTATGGCCTTTTACCATACCTACTTATCTTTGTTCTGCTATCCATTCAGGCAAATTCATTAAAAAGTGGAAAATTTTGCTAGAAACAAAGAAGAGAGTTCTGGCTTGTTATCTGATGTTTGTCCTTCAATATGGCGGTGAATGATGGACAATCTCATTAAAGATTACGGAACGACTTGAAGCAACCGAAATGTGGTTCTACAGATGGATGCTGAGGATACTATGGATGAAACACAAGATCAATTACGAGATTTTAGAGAGGATGGGCACAAAAAGGAAACTGATACTTAACACCAGGAAAAGACAACTGAAGTTTTCGGGTTATATAATGAGGAAGGAGGGCTTAGAGAACCTGATGTTCACGTGACGGATAGAGGGGAAAGAGAGACAAGGGAAAGCAACGCACAACATACCTGATGAACTTGAGCAGATGGATGGTAGAGCGGGAATTGAATGGAATAACAGAAGGGGCATTAAGAGAGACAAGGGAGAGGGCGATGTGGACGGCCATGATTGCCTACATCTTAAAGAGACAAAGCGAAGAAGAAGAAGGTTATCGCTATTTTACAAGATTCTCTTACTTGCCGTATGTCCTGTTAGTGTTAAATTCTCTAAGCCCTTTTTCTTCATTAAACAAGCGGATAAGAAGTTAAAATTATAACAAGTAAATATAAAAAGTTCGAAGATTATTTAGTATCAGTCTTTTGTTAAGATTGGGGTGGATACTTGTCATGAAATTTCATATTCGCCTGCACTTATTTCATAATCACACTAACCATCTCTTATGCACAATGTCTGACATAACTTTTTAAAAATAATCAGAAAATAGCCTACCCAGGACAGTGGCGACTTACTCCTCAAAATCCTCCCCATTGGATCAAATGCATTTTTATCAATTTCCCTTCTGTTTTTCAAAACAATCTGAGGGGTTTTATTTCGGCATCTCCATCAGCTGCCACAACTCGTTCTCCTTGTACACGATTCGAAATCTCTTTTTTCAATGATTTTAGCTTTTAGAAAAGACTGAAGTCGAAGGTGGAAGCAAAATTTAAAAAAAAACACACTTCACAAGATTTCATTATGAAATTAAATTAATTCAATAGCGTCTTACGACCGACTAAATGACTCTATGTTGGGGGAGGAACTGTCTGTTCACGCAGGCATAGTAAGCTCTCCTTTGATTGGTTGTTAAGTTCTAATATGATCGTACCACCAAGCATCTGCATATTCAAAATGAATGCTTGTTTTCTGGACAAAGATCGTATTTTAAAATATTTTTTAAACACATGAAAATGGGAAAAACTGCTGGTAATAATATCTATTTTACATTATACAAAACGAAAGGTGATAAATATACACAAGAGAAATTGAAGATTATACGAAATCCATTAAAACTGTCGATTTTATTTACTTGCATAATTCCAGTTGTATTTGCCTTCATGGTACTATTTCCTATTCTCTCTTGCACATGTGCACAACAAATAGTGCACACAGAACTGCAATTATAACTAATCTTATCATACAGTTGGTGCTAGACTATATATATATATATATATATATATATATATATAGTCTAGCAATAAAAAAGCAATCGGAGTCTAAGCGTACTGATGAGCTGTGATACAGCGAAACAGATCTGTCTGCGGATGACAATATATATATATATATATATATATATATATATATATAGTGTATCGAGGTAGCAAATAATTTTTTAAACATATACTGTTAAATATAAGAGACAATGAATGTCTATTATGTTTAACCATGAGCCGTTCTAAACATCGTATTTTAGCTTTAATTTCAGTTGAAAATAAAGACAAAAATTCTCCATCATTTGGATTAAGTTATTAAGTTGGTTTATTGTTTAGAACGGCTCATGATTAAACATAATAGACATTCATTGTCTCTTATATTTAACAGTATATGTTTAGAGTATATATATATATATGCATACACACACCACATTCAAAAATTATCGTCAAAGCACTAAAAACAACCAGATGACCGATAGAAGACAATCACAGAGACACTCCTACATAAGGAAGGCGCCTAATGTTAGAAACCCTAACCCAAAATCATTTCAAGTTGAGGTAAGCAATTTATTTATTTATTTATCTGTTTATCCATTTATACGTGTCAGTCAGTACAGTGCCATACGTGTTACACGCTTGGGCGATCATGTCTCGAAAGAGACATGACTGACTGGGCAGAAGATTATCCCGCTGTAGGTTGTCATTGCTTTCTGCGGTTGACTGGTTACCGACAAGGCTATAGAACCCAATCTGTTTATACGCGTGTTGATGTGAAAACCACAAACATTTCAACCGGCCAACATTTGATTTATTTTATTGATTTGAATTATTTTATTTATTTGATTTACTGATTTCCTTACTTTTACTTACTTATTTATAAACAACACCTTAGCCCCCAGAAACAAAAGGAACTCGATACGTAATGCCACAAGTTTTTCGCCTGAAGAGAGTCAACTTTAGACACGAAACGCGCGTAGCGCCACAAATACCATTTAGGGACACTTAATGTATAATAACGATAATAACAACAACAAAAAATATACATTTTAAACAAAACGTTCACGGCCTCTGACACTTTTTATTCTCTCTCTCTCTCTCTCTCTCTCTCTCTCTCTCTCTCTCTCGATATATATATATATATATCATAGCCCGGGGTTCCCTGTGCAACTCCGAACATTTTAGTAGAAGATGCCACTTTTTGTTTTTGTTTGGACCCCCCCCCCCCCCCCTTTTTTTTTTTATATATATTTCTTTTGTTTCTAAATTACGGGGGAAAATATTCACATTTTTTTTGTTTGTTGACCAAATGAATATTTAAAACGTCGGAATAAAAATTAAATATAGGGGCTTTTTTTTCTAATAAAAATATTTTAGTCGCATTTGACACATGTGATTTGATTTCTGTGACGTAAAACGTCGGAATAAAAATTAAATATAAAGGCTCATTTTTTTTAATAAAAAATAATTTAGTTGCGTTTGACACGTGTGATTTGATTTCTGTGACGTAATTCAGCAACCATCTTAGATCTTAGATATTTTACGGAGCAAATATAAACAATCGTGTACATAGGCTAAAAAGTGCGAAAGGGGAAATTGCTGAACTTAAACTCAAAAAGTATGTGTCGACCTGGCTTCCCTGTAGATATGTGTCCCTAGAAAGTTTGAATGGCGTAGATTAAAAAATGTAGGCGTGCATAGGGAACAGTCACACACAAACTCACAGATTGCCATATATATATATATATATATATAAGCGGACATTGAGGCCAACACTGAGAGATGACAGTGTTTCATGCGTGAGCGCAATCGTCACAACATAGACTGGAGATTGCGTTAAAGCATGAAACAGACTATCGCCGCTCGATGTTGTTCATGGAGCCCACTTTTACATCTACACTATCCCTGATATTAAGCACTTTTAGTTATAAATATTAATATTCTTCTATGTGCCCTGTCCTTTCAGGACGTAGGCGATCATGGCTTTTTACGTCTCCCTATCCCTGGTGGCTCATAGCACGCTTTCTTCTGTTACACCACACAACACCCGTTCTGTCATTCACTTGCTCAGGCCCTTCAAATATGTTACCCGATGCTTTCTCTTATCTCTTTCTCCCTATCTGGCCTGTTAATATCAGGTTCTTCACGCCTTCCTTCCTCATTGCATGTCCCAGGAATTTTATCCGCCTTTACCAGATGCTAATATTAAATTCCTTTTCGTTTCCATCCTTTCCAAAACCTCATCATTGCTCATATGCTCGGTCTATGATATCCGCAGCATCCTTCTACAGAACCACATTTCAGCTGCTTCAAGTTTTTCCTTTATCTTTGATGATATTGTCCAAAATTCACTGCCATATTGAAGAACTGACATCACATAGCAATCCAGTACTCTCGTCTTTGTTTCTAGCGAAATTTTCCTGTGTCTTAATACTTTACTCAACTTCGGGAATGCTTTTTTTGCCATGCCAATTCGCCTTCGGATCTCTGTGCCGCGCTTTCCGTCTTCTGTAGAACACTTCCCAATTATTTAAATTTTTGTACCTGATTGATTTTAGTATTCGCCACCTGTATTTGGCATTCTGGGGCTGCTCTTTTTGCTGCTGACCATGCATTCGGTTTTCTTGCAGTTTTTTGTAACCCTTTCTTGTCACTCTCTTCAGCTACCTTCTGTAGGAGGTCTTGTAGTTTCCTTTACGCGTCTGCTATCAGCACTGTATCATCTGCGTACCTTATGTTGTTCAAAGTGTGGCCTCCGATGACAAATCCTGGCATAACATCTAGGGTCCTCAGAATAGTCTCGCTGCACAAGTTGAATAGATCCGGTGAAAAGACACATCCTTGTCTTACGCCCCTTTCTATCTTTGTATATCTTCTGAGTTCGTTTCCTGTCTGTATGCATGCGGTTTGCTGCCAGTAGAGGTTCTTGATTACTCTTATATCTTTCCTAAATATGTCGAGGCTGCCGAGCATCTCCATCAATCCCTTGCGGTGTATTTTGTCGAACGCCTTTACATAATTAATAAAACATATGTACAAGTCCTTCTTCATTTGCCCTTTGGAAGAGCATCCTAACCACGAATATGGCGTTTCTTGTTCTCGTGTCTTTGACGAACCCGCACTATTCTTGTGCTATCTCTGGCCTGATTCTGCTTTTCGCTGTATTAATCAGGATTCGGACGATCAGATTTGTAATATTCTTATCACACACACACACACACACACACACACACACACACACACACACACACACACACACACACACACGCGCTTCGTTTTTGTGTTATTAAGTTTACAGAAAAATTTCTGTAGTGTTATGTTGCCATTTAGACAAGGTTACATTTGTCATTCGTGTACATTTGTGTCTAGTCTGTCGTCAACGTTTAATGAGTGTAGCAATGAGTTAACTGAGAAATGTTCCGTTTAACAATGCAAGATATTCATATCGTGAGTGGGCAAATATGATTTTTACACACTGCCGCGCGAAAGTTTGTGGGTGCAAGGCTTGCATGGGTGTATCAGATTGTATTGTATAGAGTATCCGGTTATTGAAACAGTTTTATATAATATTGCATCTGAAGTGTATTCGATTCTTTCTGACGCCCAATTTTTAATGACCTTATACCGTATTAAGGTACTTAATTATTTAATAGACTAGAAAAAGTTAATAATTTTGAAATTATTTCGAACTTTTGTTCTCATCTTGGTTGATATAGGTGTTATAATAGACACAGCGTTTCGACCAAGTACCCTCTGGTCATCACCAGGTGCCCATAGATTGGCTGATGTACCCTTACTAAATACAAATTATGACAAGTGGCACGAACCCACTAACATAATCCAGTTGTCAAAATCCATCTGACACTGAATATAAAAGGCTCCAAAAATACACCAGTAAAGTCCTTCGGCGTAGTGGATATAGTAGTTGGTTATATATGTGTTAGTATCATCTCGTGGTTATGACTTCGATCCTTGGTAGTAACGAACCAAATCCAACATAAAAAAAAACAATTAATTTCACAGGATATTTCGCAATAATCAACGAGATCACATCAACCAATCTATGGACACCTGATGATAACCAGAGGGTACTTGGTCGAAACGTTGTGTCTATTATGACACCTAAATCAACCAAGATGAGAAGAAAAGTTTGAAATAATTCCAAGATTATTGAAAATTACCCATCTCAGAAATAAATACAAAGAAAAAGTTAATTTCATCGACTCACTAGAGAGTGAGTTCGATTATTACTAAGTGCTCCACATTTGTGGCCTTGTGCCGTACACAGCTAGGCTTAGGAGCTATAACTGTGAATAACTGTCGGACAGCCTCCATTTATATAAACTGCCTATTCGATAATCGAAAGGCTAAATCATACCGTAATGGCGTGAGCATTCTTCTGTACGTGTCTCGATATTAATAGTGAAACATTACTTTTAGCGCTGTCCGTCTCAGTGGGAAACAAACCACCTATGCTTTCGTGATGCCAGATCGTTGTTACAAAGTTAGATAGTTTATGCCGTTCAAGATTCGATAATGCTTTTCATCACAGTTTCTTGCCAACAAAAAAATATCCATTATGTTTAATGGATTTTTCCTGCGCTGTTCCAACCGATTCAATCGAGGTTCAATACTCGTTATCCTCTCTTAGGCTTTTAAGAAGGAGAAAAGAGAAAAATGGAGGTTGGGTAATAAGGCCAACTATCATCTAATTAGGTAGCATATACAGAAATCACACAGACAGTATGGCTTCAGATAAGATACTCTGTATATACTTGCGTATAGGTCGAGGATTTAAAAGTACAATTTAGACTCAAACCTGGAGGTCGACTACAGTGTTATTCAATTGAAATCCATTGTCGGTGAGAAAAAGAATGAGACTCTCCTCACATAAACATTAGCCATCATTTTCAGATTTTTATTTTCAAATTTTGGATTATCACCTCTGATGTTAATCTCAGGCGGCATGATATTTGAAAAATTCTTTCTCTTTTTCCTTTCCTTTCGGCAGTCACGAAGCATGTAAGTACTTCAGAGACATCCACTGAAGATTGTATTGAGTATTTTTAAGTCGCTACCGAATGTGACACAAGATCACTTTAAAGTAGGTTTAAAGGCTGTACTATGGAAAAATTGCTCAAGCTCCCTCAGCACTTCTTCTTTTAGGGGACGGATCAGGCGCCCAGCCCCCTCCCGAAGGTTTGAGCTAATATTAATTTCAAACTACCCCAGTCGAAACCAGATAAAAATTAACTGAAGATTGTATTGAACTGTTATTTATTTCAACTTTGTTTCTTTCTTTATTCTTTTGTAACTTGCATTTATTGTTAGTTGTTTTAAATTCCATGTGTTGTTGCCTTTCAATTTAACTCGGGCTCGCATGAACATCCAAAATACTTCTGCAAGACAAATAATGCTAGGAATTTTATTATTTATTCGGTCGAGCTAGCTCGGACATTCATGAGTCTATAACGCCATCATGATCCTGCATCAATGTCGCAAGGTCATTAGGGTGGCATTCTGTGCCATAACACAACTGATCGATGTAGTTGGTTGCTGGCTAATCAACGCGTCTTGCGCCATGGCTAGGTGTCCAGAGTAGTAGATCATTCGCGAGTTTCTTGTTTTCCTCGCCAGTAGTGTCCTGAAAAGCGCATTCCCTTCTCCCCAAAGCTATGGATAAATAGCAGGACAGAATGTGTTCTGTAGCCTTGGTTAGCAACCAGTCTACTGCAGTAAGAATAGGCAATCTACTGTTGAAAAATATTCACAATACATGCGGTTGGGACCGCTAGTGAAGCCAAAAAGGCTCCATAAAGTTTGTTCTCGAGAAAACCTGTCCAAGTATTTTAAAGAGTGGCCCTTGGCAATTATGGTTAAGGACCTACGTATTAAGAAAGAATTGATGATTGCTATTCTATAAATCACTAAAAAATTTAAGTTTCAGTCTGTGACAAGAAGGGCTACGAGAGACTTTTCGCTTCAAGCATTCAATGACAGTCCTTTGACAATGACGGTTAAGGATATTCTTGTGTCGTGTCCCTTCAGGACGAAGGCGATCATGGACTTCCACTTTGCTCTCTCTTGTCGCTTTCAAAATTATTCCTCTTGGTATCTCTCCCAAACCCCGCTCTGCCATCCATTTGCTAAGGCCTATCAAGTAGGTCTCGCGCTGCTTTCCCCTGTCTCTTTTTCCGTCCTGTAAGTATTAAATTCTCCATGCCGTTTTTCCTCCTTACATGTCCTAGAAACCTCATCTGTCTCTTCCTTATCTTATGTGTTTTCTCCTCGTTTCCATCCTCTCCAACACCTCGTTATCATCGATGAAGTAGCATGTTCTTTCTAGATTCGTATCATTGTTCTTTGTTCATCCTTGGTGCACACTGCTAGCGGAGAGGCCATGTTTACACTGTAATAGCAGCAGCAAGAAAACTGAAGTGATGAAGCTCAAACTTCGATCACGTGACTACAATAGTACCAACTATAAGCAAGCATGAGTAGAAGGCAGTGTGACAAACCTCAATATTTGTTATGGTGAAAATAAAGATAATTTTTGACTTACCCTCGTTGTTGGAATATCGTTTCTCTAATGATACAGTTCAAGTAAAAGTTAACCTTTTTGCTGTTTAACATGAATCTTGTTTTGTTTCGACAATGTAGATTTTGTTGAAATGAATTTTTTTTTTAATGACCCCCGAGCTATCTGCGAAATTACTTATAAGTATAGTCTAGGCAGATGGAATGTCAGAACACTAAGATCAATGTGGCCAGTTAGAAAATATAAAACAGGAAATAATTAGGTTAAATGTTAAAAGTCGTTCTGAAGAAGGATGATAAGAATGCTATGAATTGAACATAGGAGCAACGATGATGTTCTGGAGAAAAGGGGAAAAAGATTTTTTATATGTACTTGAAATCAGAAAAAGACAGTTGGAAGCCATGGAGAATCTGGCGTTTACATGATATATTAAAAGCAAGCTGCACAGAAAATAGTATTGAATAACCTACCTAATGAGCTTGTGTAAATAGTTGTCCGAACAGAGATTAGGAGTGATAGCACAAAGACAAAATGACCTACAGAGGACAGGAAATTGCGGCATATGCAAGAAGAAGAAGAAGAAGAAGAAGAAGAACTGATTGTATCTAAGCCATATCCTAAAAAGAACGACTGAAAAATATCGCACGATTATTCTATACGAATTTAGATTATCGGATAGGCTTATGCATTTATTATAACCAGTATAGATGTGGGTTGTCGTGCAGGGGATATCGACTCGGAACGACAAATCGAGGTACCGAGTTCGAATTCCAGTTGAATGTCTTGCATTCACTTACGCACAAATACCCTTGGGAAAGGTATTAATCCGTCTCTTCCCTGCAGTTATAAGTGAAATAATAAGAGAGATTGGATTCTGTAGCTTTGGTCGGCAACCGCAGAAAGCAGTGGCAACCTACTGCGGGATAATCTTCTACCCAATCAGCCATGTCTCTTTCGCAGTATGATCGCCGAAAGCGTGTATCACGTATGGCACTTAACTAACTGATAAATGAGTGCATAGCGTCAGACGTTTCTACTGAGAAAATGGAATAAGCAAAACAAGTTATGCTCCGGCCTGATCTGTTGCTTTCATTTTCACACAGCAGCTCTTGGGAAAGGCATGAAGTCATGTTTTCTGACCATCAGCTTTAAGTTTAATAGCAGCGTAAATTTAGTTTTCTAGCCTTGGTAGGAGAAGTAAAACACTGAATTTGAAAACCGTAGAGAAGGCAATGAGAAGCCACTATGTTATACCAAGAATGTATGGCAATTCATAAGTAATAAAGAAAGGAAAGTTGTATAGAAACATGATCACCTTGATGGGATATAGCATTTAAAGAGAAATAGACTACCAGTATAGGTTCATATTCTACAGCCATTGTACTGAGATGTCTTGCAAATGGGGTTTGGAAGGTGGGACTATATATATATATATATATATATATATATATATATATATATATATATATATATAAAGAAAAACAAAACTCAACACGTCATTTATATCATATTGCTCTGTATAATATCAATTGAGCTCTCTATATAAATATAGCACTTAATATTTTATATTAAGTTGATCTTGTTGGATTATGCTCGCCGTTTACGGACTGGACATATATATATATATATATATATATATAGTCTGTAAAAATGTTATAAAGTTTGATGTGCCTAGTTTTAAGTATAGTTATTGAATAATTCTTTTCCACAAAATTTGCATTAATTTTTAGATAAGCAAACAGATGGATCGGAAAGGGTGAACCATTTTTTTGGCTTTCACATTCGCCAGATTTGAATCCATTAGATTTTTTTATGGGGACATGCAAAAACAATTGTGTATGCAACCAAACCTAGTTCATTAAAATATTTGAGAGCTAAAATAACTAATGTGATTTCAGGCATTACTGTAAATCAGTTGGCAAATGTTTTCCGTGAACTGCAAAATCGTATTACCCTTTGTATTGTTAATGATGGAGGACATGTGGAAACTTAAATAAAATTTCAATAAAACCTCAAAAATATAGATTTACTTCTTTCTCATCCTTTTTACAAATTATTTATCTCGCAAATACAAATAAAGTTATAAATTTTTTAAAGTGCACACGAACTTTATGGACACCATTTATATATATATATTTGAAATAAATTGTTTGAACATTATTTTTTATCGATACTCGTATTTAAGTAGATATTCTGTTTTTAATTTAAACAGTATTATATATTTATACCTACTGGCCTGATTATTTACGATAAATTGTTATTACAATTTCCTACATAGGGAAAGCTACCATTTGATCTGGCAATGTCTTAGACCTCTCGACCACGAATTTTCAACCTCGTTTAGACTGGAGGCCATTCGTGGTCGAGCGGTAATGTTCAAACAATTCATTTCAAATTGTTGGTTGTTTATAACCAAGTTTCGTTAAAATTCGTTAATTTCCGTAATAGGTTTATATATATATATATATATATATATATATATATATATATATAGTCATCTGCAGACAGATCTGTTTCGCTGTATCACAGCTCATCAGTACGGTTAGACTCCGATTGCTTTTAACCCAGGATTGAAACCCGACCGAATTGGCGTCAGTCGGCGATTCTACCTCTGGGCTATGGGCGTTCGGTAGAAGAAGGCAGAATTTTTAGCGTGTATATTGTCATTATATCCGCCCAATAGCCAGAGTGCTCTAATCCATTACTGAATGATATATATATATATACACCATCATGTACGGCAATATGTCACAGAACTCCCTCTTCTCAATAACACATTTACACACACATCTGATAAGAAGTAAGTATATTTACAGCGTTAAGACTGTTTATTGATTTTTGAGGTTTCTTTAATCAGTAAACCTAAAATTAACGTCTGAACCGACTTAATTGCAAGAAAAACCGAGAATACAATTAAAGTGGTAGATTTATTTAAAATCCAATTTTGATGTTATTTATAGACTACCTCGATTTATGGACACCCAATTTCTGATATGCTGAACTTAGACGTGGGCAGAAAAAAAAGCAATAACGTGAGAATAATCGAATCCGAATTTCTTGTATGTTGAAGCAGAAATAATTGTTAAATGAATCAAAAGTAGAATGGAAGGCACCCTCCCCGCAAAAAAACAAACTAACAGTTCTGATTAATTCTGACATATTTTCCTTAAAAGAAGCGATGAGTTTAGTCAACTGTGAATAACGCAGCAAGCAATCTCAGCTCGACAATTATTTTCGAAGTAATTTCGATTTTCACAGGGTGACATGGCACTCGCGGCCTTGTGTCATACTATGCAAAACAAAGTGAGATCATTACATTCGATTATTGCTGCCGTAGTGAGTTCGATTCTTACATGATTCACATAGATTTCCACTTTTTCGCATTATGTTAATTTTACTTTCTTTATTTTAGCGACATCAGTTATTTGACAAATTTGATCCCTTTCGGACTTTCAAAGTTCCAATGAGAATCACTAAAATAAAAAATGTATATACGCATTTTTTGCGCGGTGTTAGCAAGCTTGTCTCGCTCGAATCATTGCAATTGAGTAGTGAGTTCGATCCTCACTTGGTATCCCATACTTTCGGCCTTGTGCCACATCTAAGATACGCTTAGAAAATCCCTATACGTATTTCTGGGATCGTACACGCGCACACACATGAACGAAGGTAAGTAAAAAAATATTCGCACTTTCGGCCTAACATATCTTCTTTTTAGGTCTGTCACATTCAGTCAGTTTAGGTGCCATACGTGATACACGCTTGGGCGATCATGTCTCGAAAGAGACATGACTGACTGGGCAGAACATTATCCCGCAGTAGGTTGCCATTGCTTTCTGCGGTAGACTGGTTGCCGACCAAGGCTATAGAACCCAATCTGTCCTGTTATTTAACCCATAACTGGAAGGAATAGACGGATTAATACCTTTCCCAAGGGTATTTGCGCGTAAGTGAATACAATGGATTCAGCTGGAACCTTTCATATAAGTTTGGTCACGTTAGTTTTCTTGCAGCTCTTACAGTGTAAACAACGCCGCTCCGCTGTCAATGCGCACCACCAGGGAGAAACAAAGAGCAGCTATCCATTTTTTTGTGGGGTGGTGTCGGAAACTGAGTCAGTAGCTGAAATTAATCAGAGGCTTTTAAACACAATACGACAGCTGGGCACTACCGCGTAAAGAATGGATGGAGAAATTTAAAAGCGGCCGAAAAGCGTTAAGCACGAAGAAGTAGCAGGACGTCCTTCATTCAACCTTATGCCGAAAAGGTTCAGCAAGCGCGAGAGCTGGTGAACGAGCGCATTATCATTGATGAGATAGCATGTCTTCTGTAGACTAGGATCACTGTTCCTTGTTCCTCCTTGGTGCCCATGTTCTTTTTTTCGCTCTAACAGCAGTGAATTTTATAAGTTTAACAATAGGTAAATTGTCGCCATTTTATATTTTAAATTTCGCGAATATGCGTTGTTTGTTTTGGATTTTGTCGACTGCACAATAGAGTCAGTTGGGCACAGAGTCAGTTAAGTGCCATACGTGATAAACGCTTGGGCGATCATGTCTCGAAAGAGATGTGACTGACTGAGCAGATGATTATCCCGTAGTAAGTTGCCATTGCTTTCAGCGGTAGACTGGCTGCCAGCCAAGGCTACAGAACCCAATCTGTCCTGTTATTTGACACATAGCTAGAGGGACAAGAAAGGTAGCATATTATTAAGTAGTAATTAGTCAGGGATCAGTTTATTACTTCACATCAGTATCAAACCGATCCCCCACTTTATGCCCAGTAGAAGTTTTATTTATTTTCAACTATTATATTCAGTCAGTCAGTCAGTTAAGTGCCATACGTGATACACGCTTGGTCGATCATGTCTCGAAAGAGACGTGACTGACTGAGCAGACGATTATCCCGTAGTAGGTTGCCATTGCTTTCAGCGGTAGACTGGCTGCCAGCCAAGGCTACAGAACCCAATCTGTCCTATTATTTCACTCATAACTAGACGGATTAATACCTTTCTCAAGGGTATTTGCGCGTAAGTGAATGCAAGGAATTCGACTGGAATTCGAATTCGGCTTCCAGATTTCTCGTTCCGAGCCGATATCCACTGCACCACGACGCACATCTGGGCACAGAGTACCATGACGTAATTCCCTCCGTCAGAAATGTGGAAACGGCAGTCCGTACTGATTGGCATTTACGCCAGAAGCTCAAATACGAACATTTCAAAGTGTTTGGACGGAAATCTGAGGACAGTGCAGATGATTCGGAAAGAGTTGAGTGAGTCTAATGGTGTTTACGAAGGTAAAGCAGTTTGGAAAAAAAACACTCTGAACGTTCTGATAAGAAAGGAACTCCGGACTTCCTTGTTGAGGGTCTCAGACTCAACACGGAGGCCTGCATCAAGTGTCTTGAGACAGTAGTGCAGCTCTGGGTCAAGATAGGAAGACCCTATGTTTAGCAACAGGACTCTACACCATGCCACTCAAGCAGAAGCACTCAGACATTTTCTTCGACGACATTACTCCTCAGACTGCAATCGCTTGGATTATTATGTGTAGGACGCAGTTAAACGAGAGACTGAAAAAATTTCATGTTACCCTTAAGATGAAGTGAAGTGAAAGATTATGCCAGCATTCACCAACTTAAACATGGAGACTGCTCAGAAGAGATGCAGGAGATTCCAAAGCCGTCTGGAGGGCGTGGTTGAATTCAATGGCGATTTTATTAAATAAATATATTCTTGGGCATTTCAAGATATATATTTATTTAATTTTGGCGAATATATTTGTTGAAAAAAGATGCCTGTGTTATTCACATTTTTGTGTAATTTAGACGATAATTTATCGATCGCACCTAGTTTGTAGTAGTACTAGTATATATATACATATATATACGGCATGCCGTTTCAATATATATATATCTACTGCATCACAATGCACATCCACACACACACACACACACACACACACACACACATATATATATATATATGAAATGATTTGTTTGAACACTATTTGTTGACATTACAATACATTTCAGAGCAGAGATGGTTATAACGATGAATTCGAAAATTGTGTTATGGGCTTAACTTGACTTCATTTAGACTGATCGTCATTCGTGGTCGAGAGGTCTAAGACGCGCCAGATCACACAATGACACACATTTTCATAATAAAAAATAAAAAAATATTGTAAATAATCAGACCGGTATAAATAAATATATAATACTGTTTGATTATAAAGAGAATATCTACTTAAATACGAGTATTGATAAAAAATAATGTTCAAACAAATCATTTCCTTAATCTTCGTTAATTTCCGTAATATATATATATATATATATATATATATATATATATATATATATATATAGTCATCCGCTGACAGATCTGTTTCGCTGTATCACAGCTCATCAGTACGGTTAGACTCCGATTGCTTTTTAACCCAGGATTGAAACCCGACCGAATTGGCGTCAGTCGGCGATTCTACTTCTGAGCTATGGGCGCTCGGTAGAAGGAGGCAGACTTTTTAGCGTGTATATTATCATTACACACGCCCGATAGCTGAGAGTGTTCTAATTCATTACTGAATAAACGAGGTGTATATGCCAGAGTAGTTACTGTTTTTCAACGTCTACCATTCTTCCAGAGTGCTCAATCAGGGCGTGAGAGCGTATATATTTAGATATATATATGGATGTGCATTGTGGTGCAGTAGATATCGTCTCGGAACGAAAAATCGGGAAGCCGAGTTCGAATTCCAGTTGAATGCCGTGCATTCACTTACGCACTAATTCCCTTGGGAAATGTATTAATCCGTTTCTTCCCTCCAGTTGTGGGTTAAATAACTGGACAGATTGGGTTCTATAGCCTTGGTTGGCAACAAGTCTACCTCAGCAGGTTGTGGCAACCTGTCGCAGGATAATTAAATGCCTGAGGTCTATTGTCTGCTTCATCTTTGGCATTTATACGCATCGACTGAGTATATTAATAGTTTCGAAAAGTATGGATGGTTCTGCACTAGCCTTCTCCACTTTAATCAAATCCCTTGTGTGGGTTTTCTAGTGGTTTACCTTGATTTCATAACTGAAGCAATTAGGCCTATCAAATCTTCATACGTCGAATCCGACGGGAGAGCTCATTATATATATATAAACTGTGCACATAACTGATTAATGCTACCCTCAGTTTTCTAACTTCAGAATTTCGAAGATGGTTCTGGCCTGGAGGTTCGATCCTGTGAACACGTTTCGAGCTGTTTGGTGATAAGTATTTGTAATGTTGGCTTTGAGGCAGTCTTTGAAACGTTTCCATAGCTTACCATTCTTTCATATTCACTTGGAGAGCTCACCATATGTGTGTGTGTGTGTGTGTGTGTGTGTGTGTGTGTGTTTGTTTGTTTCAGGCTGCTCATAGATTTGCCATGCTTGTTTCTATCAAACAATCTGTCTTTTTCCTCTTTCTCTCTTTATCTATCTCAGTCTGTTCATATCTATCTATCTATATCTATCTATCTATCTATCTATCTATCTATCTATCTATCTATCATTCGGTCTAATTTCTATCTATCTATCTATCTATCTATCTATCTATCTATCTATCTATTTAATTCGGTTTCTGTCTATCTATCTATCTATCTATCTATCTATCTATCTATCTAATTCTATCTATCTATCTATCTATCTATCTATCTATCTATCTATCTATCTATCTATTTAATTCGGTTTCTATCTATCTATCTATCTATCTATTTAATTCGGTTTCTATCTATCTATCTATCTATCTATCTATCTATCTATCTATCTATCTATCTATCTATTTAATTCGGTCTATCTATCTATCTATCTATCTATCTATCTATCTATCTATCTATCTATCTATCTATTACTTCCACTATTTTACAACGTATGTCATCAAAAGATAGCGACTGTGATATGAGTCCGCCGGAATCGTATCGACGTCTGGTCATGTAGTTTTAAATAGAAGGAAACTAACGTCGAAAGAACAACGAAGGTTGGTTGTTTCAATATGTACAACATTACAAGAACTGAAACAGCATCTGTTACTGTAAATAATAAACGCTCGGAAACCTATTCTGATTTCATGTACATGCTTACGCTCCTGCAAAATTCTTCGATCATCTTGAATCTCTAGTTGAGAGAACCAAGTAATTCACCAAACACAAGTTTCATAACCGCTTATAGATTCTCTTGGGTACAAACACGAATCGATTATTTGCAGGTGAGACGTCTGCGATAAATTTGGCCTCGGAATTTATCTTCCATTCATTATTAAACGTAATCTTCTTCTGTCTGGCAGGAAGGGGTTGGAAAGCATGCAAATGAATCTGCTGATGATTCTTCGACACATCATGATATTCAAGGATTTTCGAAAACTGCTAACAAACACAGTTGAATAAATATAATAAATCTTGTTACTTTTTTGTAACAGTACTTCCATTTCCTTTTAGTAAATAAGCGAGTGGTGATGAAAAGTCCTCGGCCCAACTCCCATTCCAAAATTTAAACAAATGACTAATTTTACGCGACCTTGGTTTCTATCATGAGGTGTCTTCAGGCAATTTGCAATAACTGATTTTAACTTTTTTTAAGAACGTTTTTAAGAATATATATATATATATATATATATATATATATATATATATATATATATATATATAACGCTCAAGAATTAACAACACAAACAACAGTATATGTCTAGAAAACCAGCAATCAAACTTGCTACAACTGAAAGAAAACAGGAAAAAGAGAGAAAAGTTAGTAAAAGAAAAACTAACAAGGTTTAAGTTTAAAGAGAAAAAAAAACCAAAAACAAAAAACAAAAAAAAACGACGGAAAGGACAGATAACCACAACACTAAACAACGTTCGCGCATACGCACATATACGCAGTCGGGCTCATGGACACACGTACGCAAATGCACACACGCACACATGCAGTATGAAATGCCAAACAAACAAACTTGCACGAATAAAAAGTGGATACTAAAAATAAAAATCGATTTTTTTTATCGATTTGAGCCATTAAATATTTGCGAAAGGATAATTATATTGCAATAAAAACACTTACGCCTCCTTGGCCTCACACTCTCAGCGGACCTCAAGTGGAATGACTATATCGAATCCATTGCTAAATCCGCTGCCCTGAAAGTCGGTTCTCTGTGCAGGGCCCGGAAGTTTTTTCCATCTGAATCTATCCTGCACATATATATATCTACCATCCGCCCGTATATTGAATACTGCTGCCACATCTGGTCGGGTGCCCCTGCTATTCTCCTCGAGGTTCTTGACAAAATACAACAGAGAATCTGTAATGTGATCGATACCGACTTGGCAGACCGCCTGCAGTCACTCTCTCACAGGCGTGACGTGGCTTCCCTGTGCCTCTTCTATAAATACTTTCACGGCTTCTGCTCCGATGAACTTAGATCACTGGTGCCACCTAGGTACGAATTTGCACGAGATACTAGATTAGCAACTAGGTTCCAACCTTTTACAGTGAAACCGATAAAATGTAACCGCAATTTCTGCTCTAACAGCTTCTCTTCTCGCACTTCCCGCCTGTGGAATTCCCTTTCACATACTTGCTTTCCCGACAGCTACAATCTCCAGGAGTTTAAATGTAAGGTCAATAGACACCTCCTAACACACTAACTCGCATCCATTCTCTCAAACACTCTTCCCATCTACATCCTAACCCGTCTATCACTCTTCTTTTGACATTTCCTATATCTAACCACTCTCTCATCACCTTCCCCTATGTAACTCCCTACGCAATAGTGTCAGTGGAATGCCTTGCTTGGGGTGAAATAATTTAATATATATATATATATATATATCCGCAGACAAATATGTATCGCTATATCACAGTTCATCAGTACGGTTAGACTCCGATTGCTTTTTAACCCAGGATTGGTGTCAGTTTAATTGGAGTAGATAGACTAAACTATCGCCCGGTTCACACTCCACCCACGTCTATTGAACAGGTTAAGAGGCTCATCCCTTGTTCCCTGTTTAGGTTGAGGTTTCCGGCTTTCTCTCTTCTAATCTTTTCACTCTTACGTAGCCCCCTGCACATCAGTGGCGTTACCGCCTTGCTCGGGGTGATATGATTAAAAAAAAACGTCGGTGATTCTACCTCTGGGCTATGGGCGTTCGGTAGAAGAAGGCAGACTTTTAAACGTGTATATTATCATTATACGCGGCCAATAGCCAGAGTGCTCCAATTCATTTACTGAATGAGCGATGCGTACATGCCAGAGTAGCTACTATTTTTCAAAGTCTACCATTCTTCCAGAGTGTGAGAGCGTTGTCATCTATATATATAAGTATAAAAGTTTAGTAAGAATGTAATTGTCAGTAGTCATGAATTCTCGCAAACGTTACTGGCAGAATAATGTCATAAGTATAAAAATGGGTTGTAAGTGTTGATTTTCTAAGCGTCGAAAGCATGGGGTATCCAGTGAGGATCAAACTAATTACTCAGTTGTAACAGGTTCTTGTAAGACAAGCTTGCTAACCATCATACTACGTCGAGGTGCCCTATGTTGTGATTTTTAAACGCAGTTTAGATGTAACATAAAGTGAAAGTATGTTTCACCCAGTAGAGGATCGAACTTACTATTGAATTGTAATGATTCAAGTTAGATATGCTCGGTAGCAATTGCACCACGTCGAGGTGCCCAAAACAATTATGAATGGTCAGGAAAGCAATTGTTACTGACAGAATAGTTTTATTGTTTGTCTAAATAGATAAAAAATTTACGGTAAAATATATTGAAAATCAGGGAAAAAAAGGTGATTTTCAGTAGCCAGAAACTAATGTGGCAGTGGCGATTCTATGGGGAGGCCAGAAGGGGCCAAGCACCCCCGCCTCTAATTTTGGCTGGCCCCTCAGTTTGTCCTTTCCACTTTTATAAGCTTCAAAAATTTATGAAACTGATCAGTCTCTGATTTTCATAAGAGTTGATCTTCAGCACTTTTCCCTCTGCGTTTTCTTTTTCATTTAGCTTTTTAAGAACACATACAGTGATCAGTTTGAAAGAAAAACAAAAAAACAAAAAAAAACCCAGATAGATAGAAACAGACATGCTGTTAAAGGAGAGAAAGAGACATAATAGTCATATTTTCATAACTGAAAGAAGATGTTAATTAGAAATAATATCCCCAATTTGATATGTAGATACATAGGCAGTCAGTGATTTATTACCGAGTTAAAGAATTGGTCAGAAATTACGCTGCTTGAATTGACATCCTCCTCAGAAAAATCTTGGCCCCTCGGTGCCCATACACTTTCAGAGTTTCGCAGTCATCACTGAATGTAGGCCTTATTGAAAGAATATTGTTGGCTCTCTGTACCGTGCCAGATAATTTGTGCGGCAGAATCCATCTCGCACATTTATAAATTTACTCGTCCGTGAATTGAAAACTGCTGTCATCTCTGATCTGAAACTTCTGTTATATATTTTAAGATTCTCAACAAATTCAAAGAAGGGCCTGTAAAGTAATCGGGTCTGACCTAACGTTTCGTTTTCATTCACTTTTTCACTAACATGACGTGGCTTTTCTCTGTCTTTTCAACAAATATTTTCAAGGCATTTTCAAGGCAGCTGTTCTAATGAGACTTTTCCCTTAGAGTCCCATCTGCATGAACTTATGCGTTTTTCCTAGATTAGCAACTCGGTCGCACCGTTTTACTGTTGAACTAGCTAGATGCAACTGTCTGTTTTATTTTATAGTTTTCTCCAGTACCGTGCTTAGCAACATCGCCCCCACCCCCGCAGAATGCTCCTTGCGACCCGTCTATCCGCAGAATGCAACTTGCGCTCCCCTGAACCCACAATAAATGGCACTTTAAACAAATAACATACTCTCGTAACGCTGGCACCAAGGTTGATATTTCTTGTTTATAAACTTCGTAGACTGTCAGAGTCGCTAGATTTTCTTAAACGTTTTATGACATCCTGAAAGTTTGAATATACATGCTATGTCCTTGTATGTATGTTGAAACAAATATCTATAATAAGTCATCTTCAAGCTTTAAAATTAGGTCTATTTGAAAGCCAAGGAATTAAAATTAGTAATTCCAGTAATCAAAATACACTGGTTAAACTGAAATTATATCGATTGGAATCAGAAGTTTTCGAAAAAAAAAATTAAAATTTTCCTATATTG
This sequence comes from Ascarosepion bandense, assembly GCA_037127315.1. Taxonomy (NCBI): domain Eukaryota; kingdom Metazoa; phylum Mollusca; class Cephalopoda; order Sepiida; family Sepiidae; genus Ascarosepion; species Ascarosepion bandense. The sequence continues at coordinate 1,355,323 of JBBBDQ010000991.1, forward strand.
TTGATTGATCGACACATTTCGTAAACAGTAGCCAACTTTCTGCTTAAAAATCTTGCAAAAATAAAATATACCTCGCAGATACGTTTTTTAAGTCAATTGTTTAAACTTACCTTAATCTGATTGCAAACAATAGTACTTCCTTACTGTATGAAATTTACGACAGAAGCTTATCTTAAATACAGCAATCCTGTTATGAGCGTAATACGAGGTGACGATTGATTTATTATAACAGTTTCCGTCTGTCAATAACCCACGTATGGCGACCGGACGTGCAAAATTTTATGTATCTAAAAAATGCTTTTTTTGCTTTTTAACTGCATAGTAAACCATAACATAATATTTTCATCAATTACATAATATTCTATAGAATGTTCGTTTAGCTTTATAGCCGAATTTGCTTTCTGAATAAATAAAAATTAAAATTTCTTTTAAAATAATTTTACAATTTAATAAGAAAAATTGAAATTAAAATAACCCTGCTAAGTTATGAAATATTATGCTAATTAGTAATATTTTTATTATACATTTTTCATATGAATAAATTATTAAGATTATAACAAGGTAAAAATATCTAATTTAATTTTTATATAACTCTAGAATCACGTGACCTTTTAAAGATATATATCGCGTACGGCCACTCGTACAAACAAAAAACGGGTAATCAACACTCAGAAAATTAAAATGTTTTAATTATTTAACAGAAAATGAGAACCCTAATTTACAGTAAGCGTTTAAATTTTTCGATTAATAAATATATTTGCCACACATTAATTAAAAAAAAATATGAGAGACCTATGAGGAGGACATTTTAAAAGACTTATGAAACTTTTTAAAAATAACTTAATAAAAAATAAAATAAAATAATAAAAATAAAAACAATTCTTGCAAAAATTCATTACTAACGGAATTTTTTTTTCTATTCAGACTATGATATCATTTTAATTTATGTTTATAAAAGCAATTAAAAGTTTATCCAAATAAAAATGGCATAGTTTTATTCACACTTCGGAGTAGATTATCTAAAACTGAGCAGGTTTTGAAGAAAAAAAGAAAGTTGATTAGCATTCCCCAATGACCCCTGAATTTAATTAAAATTATCTATATGTTGATATCTAGTCACATTTTTCGACATTTCTTGAAATTAATTGGTTGTGGTGGTGGTGGGGGGTAACATATTTAAAAAATGTTTTTACCAATATTTTCTAAAAATAATTATTTCAAAACTGATTTCAGTCAATTATGAATAAGTCCTAAAAGTTTCATCAAAATCAGACGATTATTTGATTTTTGCAAGAATTTTCAAATTAATGTGTCTTCCACAGTCAAAAAATGCCTTCGCGTAATATTACGTTTGACGTAATAAACTCTAGCGTCAATTTATCCCTCTCACTGACGAGAGAAAAAAAAGATTTTCTACCACTAAATGAGCCTGTTAGAACAATTAAAAAAAATTTGGAAAAATAATTAGAAAATACTATGATCTATCCTCTTAATGATAGCATAAACATTTTGCTGAGAAAACTTTGTTTTTATTTAGTTTTGAGGCCTTTTCCGTCAGACTATGCTGGTTTTTCAGCGATTTTTTGGAGGTGCCTACTCCATTTTTGTTACTTCTTTTAAATTGAATTTTAAAAAATAAAAACGTTTTCTTTAAACTTTAATTTTAGCTTAATTGAAAGCTAAATGATTGAATTTATTATTTCAAGTGAGCAAAATACTCGGGTGCATTTTAAAGAGAAATTATATTCATTGGAATCTAAAATTTTGAGATTTTTTAAAAAATAAAAAATTTTCGGCCTTTTTTTGACCGATCGATACATTTGTAAACAAAAGTTAATTCTCGGTTTTAAAAATCTTGCAAAAATAAAATATACATTTATCACGAGTTATTTTTGGAAAATTAGCAAATTTAGTGTTAAATTAATCTGATTTGAAACAAATATTACTTCTTTATAGCATGAAATTTAGAATAAAACTATTTCTTAATCAGAAAGGTCCGATTCGTTGACCTTTCAAGTAGGCGATGATAACTCTTACCATTAGATTAGTTCACACATCTGGACGTATGGTGACCAAAAATTGACATAACCCAATTTAACATTTCGTAAGGAGAATCTAAAATAATCTAAAAATATATATTTAATATAAAATTTAAAAGAGATTGGTCTATATAAAGAGCTCAATGGATTTCATCCAGAGCGATATGAAGGAAAACTCAAAACTTCATCTAAAGTGGTTATAAAGGTTATAAACTATAATTTATTTCGACGGGTAAGTATTTGCTACCCATCATCTTCTATTACTTTTATTACCCATCATCTATACCCATCATCTTTTCTATATTATATAGTTACACATGATAAAGCTGTCTATGTATTTCTGACATTTATACTGCGTTACATTTTCTCTGTGCATAGAACTAAACCTACTTATGTTAAAAAAAACAACAAACACAACAACAACAACAACAACAACAAAATCAATGTTTAGTTCAGCGGACAGCGTATGCTGAAAATAAAGATTCTTAACCGGACATGTTAAGACGCAGGACATCATATCAGTAAAAGTCGGTTATGTTAGTGAACTTTCGCTCGTTAAACGATTTCTTTTGGCGTTAAAAACAAGGACATTGTACGCCCAGACATTGAGCCGTTGTTCCAGACAGGAAGTAACATCTGTTTCCTAATACAGAACGTGTACGACGAGTTGAGCAGTTGCTTTTAGATCATGTTATAACTGAAGTGTTTTACAAGCATTGTAATAGTTGTTGGTCGTTTCTATAAAAATTTTATGTTTGCTTTTACACAGTCTTTTCATTTTATTTTCTGTGAGATTTGAATGGAGATTTTACATTAGTTTGGTTGGCTGTTGAAGAATTTTCTTTACTTTTCTTTTGAAACCGTTTCCTTTCATAATATTTAGGTTAATGCTTTTGTTTTGTTGCAACTTGAGTTGTTGGGTGAAACAATCCCTAGTGACGGTTACTCTAATCCATGGTCCTGGAGCTCAGACTCTTTGGATGTTGGCACGAAAGACTAAAAAGCAACAGTTGTTTTCAGTTAAAGCGAAACCGTAGGCTGAAAGAAAAATTAATGGTTGTTAGTCAAATTTTGATTTCCTGGTATCGATATCAAATAAGTTTTTTTCGTCGTAAAATGAATTTTGAAGGCTAAATAAGTCCTCTGAGTAAATGGTATCATGGCTGAGACTAAGAACTACAATTATACCTACTTAGAGCCAAACCCGAAACAAATACTAAAATAAAAGGACTGAAAAAATACAGACATACAAGGCAGATAAATAGACACACACACAAACATCTTGCCTTATATATATATATATATATATATATATATATATATCATCGATTTTCTGCACTATTGTAAGAACTGCAACCTTGAAACTTCTGAATATCTTTTCTTATGATTTTGTCTATGAGTGTATCAAATGTGATTAAAATCGGACCACTCCTTCTATAATCCGATTTTTTCGATTATCGATTTTCGATATTTATCGGGGGTACCTCGACACAAAACCTAGCTAAGAACACTCGCAGGCGCTTATAGTACAACTGTGTAAATTTTTAAGAAAATCGGTTCAGCTGTTTCGAAGTCTATAGGTAACGGACACACACACACACACACAGACAAAATTCCATTTATAAATAAGTTTAGATTAGATTCTATAGACCTAATTATAAAAAAAAGTTTCCTTCGAAATTAAATTCGACAATTTTTCATATGTATGTGCTTTGTGGCTATCGGTTCGGAACGAGAAATCGGGGACAGGAGTTCGAATTCCAGTTGAATTCATTGCATTCACTTACGAACTTGGGAAATGTAATAATTCGCCTCTTCCCTTCAGTTATGGGTTAAATAACAGAACAGTTTGGGTTCTATAGCCTTGATCGGCAACCAGTCTACCGCAGAAAGTAATAGCACCCTACTGCGGGATAATCTTCTGCCAAGTCAGTCATGTCTCAAAAGAGACATGATCGCTCCAGCTTGTATCACGTATGGCATTTAGCTGACTGAATCTCTAAAATGATGCAGTTAATTTTGAATCTCAGAGGGTTTGATTTGGCTTTTTTGCATAATATTAGGCAACCCCAGTGAGCGTTGACATTCGGGGTACACCTGAAATCCTTGCCTCAGGTTATTGACTCAAGCCTTGTAAGTGAAATTGGGTAGACAAAGTTGTTCAGAAAACGTCAATGGTTGTCTTACCATAAACTCACATGTCATCTATATACTGTAAGGTTGTACGCCCCACATAACCAGCAGCACACTGGCAATTAAATTTATATATCAAATTACTTAATTTGATGTAAGGCAAATCATCCTTACAAAACGACGGAAACGCACATCTAGTCTGAAAAGTACAACGCAGAGTAACAGACGGATAACAACCAGAAACCGTCTTGTGGGTCTGTTTAACCAAACTTTGACCCTTATCTAAGAAACCTTCAAATAAACCAGACACTTAGAAGACCCCAGGACTTTAGGAGAATAAAATTCCCTAGTCTTCTTATTAATAATATAATTAATAAGGGTTTCCGGACAGCCATTACACAGGAAAATCACCCTGATATTCTCCAATTCAGAGTCCAGTCTAGTAAGAGAACAAATTTTGAGCGGCCTGAGCACCAAGGTTTTAATAAGACTGATTTTGATGTAGGTTTAAATCCACGCCAATTCATATACAGGCCAGTAAAGGTGGGTTTACGATAGATACTCGTAAAGAAATCCTCTCTACTACGCTAAACAACAACGTCCAAAAAAGGCAAACAATTATTCTTCTCCACTTCCATAGTGAAGGATAAAGCCTTGTGTAAGAAGTTAAGCCTATTGAAAAAATTTACAGCCTCACGTTCATTAGAAAAAGTAGCAAAAGTGTCATCAACGTACCTAAAATAAATAAAAGGTTTAGACACTTTGCCAAAGAGCAATGACTAAAAAAAATATCAGCCAACGCAGAACCAAGGAGACTACTCATCTGGACACCATCCACTTGGCTATACATGATATTTTCAAAGCTAAACTCCACAGAACTAGTACAAAGTGTCATAAGTTCAACAAATACATCCCTAGGAAGAGGAGAAGGTGACATTACTCCGCCTCTTTTTCCTTGTCAACCTCATACAACAAGTTGGCACAAATATCAATAGTCTTCTTTAAAGGTCAGTCAGTTAAATGCCATACGTGAAACACGCTTGGGCGATCATATCTCGAAAAAGACATGACTGACTGGGCAGAAGATTATCCCGCAGTAGGTTGCCATTGCTTTCTGCGGTAGACTGGTTGCCGACCAAGGCTATAGAACCCAATCTGTCCTGTTATTTAACCCATAACTGGAAGGAAGAGTCGGATTAATACCTTTCCCAAGGGTATTTGCGCGTAAGTGAATGCAATGAATTCAACTGGAATTCGAACTCGGCTCCCCGATTTCTCGTTCCGAGCCGATATCCACTGTACCACATAATCAGTATCAGGGCATAGTTGTATGGCCTGTAAACGTTCAACAAACGAGAACGAATCAGATATACAATATTTAGTATAAAAAGTTCGAACCTGTTGTATGACATGCAAAAGCCATTGATCCAAAGAATGTTGTACTGAACAAATCATTGATAGTATGGGTCTCAATGGGACGTCCTTCTTATGAATTTTTGGAAGACCATAAAGCCTCGGTCTAAGAGAACCAGAAGGTCTAATCATATCATAGATCTCCCCAGAAAAGTATCCCTTTCTCAACAAACATAACAGACGTTTCTGGATTTTGATTTCGTTTCTATACATGTTATCACAAGTTTCTATGGGACCAGTTTTTAGAAACTTTTCAGGGTCATTCAAAATAACCAACATCTTTTAAACGTAATCTACTCGATCCAGTAAAACGACACCAGCACCCTTGTCTGGTTTACAGATATAAATATCATTATTAGATTTTAAAGACTTAATAGTCTTAAAATGAGTTTTCGACCAAACAAAATCAACCGCGTCAACGGATTTGCTATAACGATAAGCCAAGTCCTTCAACATGGACTTCATTTTAACAACATGATCCGCTGAGCGAGGAACATGGTGTACAAGTTGAGAAAACAACACCTCAAATTCTGTCTCCTCTTTATCAATCTTAATCGGGGGAATTCAAAATCCCCCCACTAGACAAAACCGCACTTTCAATCTTCGAAAGGTGGATACTCGAGTAGTTGAAAATGTGCTTACCACATTTTGAATCACATCCAAATCTGGAACGAATAAGCAAGGCAAGTTGTTTTTCAAAGTTCGAAGAAACATGTCGTTTGGCAAATTCATCACCTTGTATAGTTTGGTGATAAATTTGCCAAACGACGTGTTTCTTCGAAATTTGCTTATTCGTTCCAGATTTGGATGTGATTCAAGTACTGAAGGTAAGCTAAGTATTTACAAAAACGAAAGAGATAAAAAAAGACAAAAAAAAAAAAAATTAGGCAAATACCCATGTCTAGAATTAATGTAATATTAAAGTTGTTTAGGTAACATATTAATTTCGTGTTGGATAAACGCCCGCTTAATAGATAGCTAAACTAGGTTTAACCTTCGAATGGAAAATTCGTTTGGAAATAAAGAGTGGTGCTACGTCTTGCTCTAGGCAGTAACGTAGAAAAGAAATGGAAAGTCTTAATAACCTAATTTTTCTCCTTAATCGCGATAGACTATTCAATTCTTTAATTTGTTCATATGCGTATCTCTTCCTTAAATATTTAAACAAATGTTTGGAGGTACAAAATTTGTATACTATTTTAAAAGCAAGGAATTTATTAACTGTCTGAAAGGACCTTTCGTGCAACATCCCTTCGTTATAAGTATACATATTTATATGTATATTTATTTTATCGTGTTTCCTTCTTTTTTGCTCTTCAGTTTCGTCGTTACTGTTCATTTCCAAACCTGCTATCTCCTGCAACAGACTGGGAACTAAGTGCCGATATAGGCTCAAGACTGAAATTCCCAGAGCAAATTGCCATCACAAAACTTCGCGCAGATATAGTTTTCTTCTCACATAATTTGAAGAAGATAGTCTTGTGGGAACTGACGGTCCCCTGGGAAGAAAACGCAGAGGAAGCTCATGAAAGGAAGAAGTTAAAATAGGACGAACTGCTGGAGAGTTGCAGGGTTAAAGGCTGGAGGGCTAGCTGCACTCCTATAGAAGTGGGGACTAAACTATAACTTATAATAAATATTCATAGCTCTGTTTCTATATTGAGCACTGTTTTAAACTAATGTTTTGAACGTTGTTAATACTTTCTTCATTCTTTATTCACTTGGATATATATATATATATATATATCAGGTCGGTGCAAAGGTTTTTGCCGATTTAAAATTTCATCTTGAAAATGAAAAACAGTGTCTTTTCTCAAAACTTTTATTCATAACAATAACGATCTTTGCTCTCTATAACTTGATTCCATCTGTCAACGAATTTATAAATGCCTCGATTGTAAATGTTTTTAGGTTTTGACGTGAAATATGAATCTAATTCATGTTCAATCTCCTCTCGTGATGTTAACCTAAGGCCATCGAAATGGTTTTGTAATCCTCGAAATTAGCAATAATCAGAGGGAGCTAGATCAGGAGAATATGCAGGATGGGGCAAGATGGCACTTCTCATCCCCTGTGACAAGCCTACCCAAACATGAAGGTGTTGTGAAAGCAAAGATTCGCAACAAGAAACACGTTGTTGCAGGTTCTCTGGAGAACATGGGTGAGAATACTGCAGAAAATATGAATGATGCTTTAATAATCTGAAAAAAAATTATAATTAATCATGGTGATAAGTTTAAATAATAACAATATGCATAAAATAAATTACAATGATTTAAAATGCCCCTTTTACAAACCGGCAAAAACTTTTGCATCGACCTGATATATATATATATATATATATATATATATATATATATATATACATACACACTGTAGGTGTACCATCACAAAATAAAGCGATTTTTATAATTTTTTTTTTTTTGAGAATTCCATTTCGCGACATAACTTTGGAAATTCTTGTCTCCCACCTCCTACTGAAAACACTCTGGCGAGATACCTGGTTTATGTACAAGTTGTCTAGGTAAACTAGATGTGTTATCTTTGCATAGAACTGAAGGATAATTTTAATCATTTTGACGGGAAACAAGCTAGAGCACAGTATATCCCTTTAAAGTTATTACTGTTCGTAAGTTTCAAAGGCACTCAATAAAATTTCCAGTACCTGGAAATAATAATAATACGATAGAGTCGGGCAATATTTACATTGGACAATGTGCAAACACTATGGAAAATCTGTAAACAAACACTGGTATGAACATCACCCAGGACCGGTTACAGAAATAGAAGATATGGGATTACACCATCTACACAGACAGAAAAATTGAAGCAAATAGGCCGGACATTATTGTTAAAAACCCAGAAAGAAAAATCTTGTCTATTAATTGATATGGCTTGTCCAGCGGATTGTAACATAGCAACCAAGGAATTTGAAAAACTGTCAAAATATAAAGACCTGGAAATTGAAATAGAAAAAAAATGTGGAAATTGAAAACAAGAGTTGTGCCAGTGATAGTGGGTGCACTTGGAATGATAAAAAACTGGAACAAAACAACACATTGAAAGAATCCCTGAAAACCCCAGCTTAAGAGATATACAAAAATTGTCTTATTAAGTACAGCCCACACACTAAGAAGAACTTTGTCTATGTAACGCTTGGGATGATAGGGGAGATAGAAAAAACATGAAATGGAGCCATAACAACACGCCACGACCTGCCTTAGGTCTTCCCGCAGACTTGGTTGGTAGTGCGACCATAGCGGAAATCGAAATATGATGAAAAATGACATAATAATAATAATGATGATGTTTGAGTGGCGTCGTGGCTGACGTAATTCCCACCGGCTTGAACAGTCGGTATTCGAGTCCAGGTAAAAAGTCAACATTTTAAATGTTTATTTTCTGCTTTATTTGAAAGTGGTATAATTATCTACGCTTCTATGGTGGTTTTCGGACCTGGGGAATAATGGACAGAGCCGAAAACGGCTCTACAAGCCATGATCACTGATGGAACCTCTGTAGTCTGATGAGACGACCACACTCTACACATTTTAATTTCAAGTACTGTTATAAATAAGGGAAATGAGCGAGAACGTTATAACTTAGTGGGTATGTGAAACAGAGTTCAAGGGCCAGCTCCGTTACTAAAGCAACAGTCCCGATACCTTTTTATTACACTCCAGTCTATCTCAATTCATCACATCGTTTGGCCTTTTGTGATACTCAGTTAATTTTTTATAGACATTAAGTTCGAATGTCACGAAAATGTTCGGTCGAGGATAGGTAATAATGGCTGTTTGTTCAGATCACGAAAGATAATAAATTAATATAGATGAACCATTCATATACATGCGCACAACACGTGACGTCAATTTTGCGTTCCTGTTTTGCATCTATAACCTCCAAATATGTCCGCATTAATAAACTGCTCGTCTCAACGACGCTGATACCAAAACTATTACAAAAGTTGCAATGATTACACGGACGGTTAGGGTAACGGTTATCAGTGCTGAAAGTAGAAGTTCAAACTCCTGTCTAGTCTGTTGCTTTCACTTTTGCACAAATGCCCGTGAAAAAAAAAGAAGGTATGAATCCATCTCTTTTTCAATCAGCTATGGGTTAAATAGCAAGGTTGATTCAACGTTCTGGTATTGGGCGACAACCAGTCATTCTCTTAGAGAAGGGAAACTCTGAATTCCAAAAAGTGAAGAAGGCAACGAAAAACCACTCGACAATCCTTCCTAAGAATCCATGAGAGTTCACAGTTTTCTTCTTCTTCCCAAAGTGTGTCTTGCAAAGAAACATTAGATTTATCAATTCGAGAGGGGAGAATAAGAAAAAAAAGTCAGTCATATCCAGGGATAACAACATGTTTAATAGAAAATAGGAAAAATTAAATATAACTGTAATACATTTCTTTAATACATTTTCTTCTTCTTCTTCTTCTTCTTCTTCTTCTTCTTCTTCTTCTTCTTCTTCTTCTTCTTCTATACACCATGTCCCTTCAAGACGTAAGCGATAATGGCCTTCCACGTCTCCTTGTCCCTGGTAGCTCTTAGTACGCTTTCTTCTGTTACCACACGCAACCCCCGCTCTGCCATCCACCTGCTAGGGCCCTTCAAACATGTTATTCGCTAGTTTCCCCTGTCTCTCTTTCCCTCTATCTGACCTGTGAGTATCAGATTCTCTAATCCATTCTTCATCATTCCATGTTCCAGGATCTTCAACTGTCTGTTCCTGATGCTCTCTATTAATTTCCTTTTAGTTCCCATCCTTTTTAAAACTTCATCATTGCTCAAATGCTGGATCTATGATATCTGCAGTATCCTTCTGTAGAACCACATTTCAGTTGCTTCAAGCTTTTCCTTCATCTTTGACGATATGTCCAGCATTCACTGCCATTTTGAAGAACAGACATAACATAGCACTCCAGTACTCTCTTCTTTGTTTCTAGTGAAATTTTCTCGTCTCTTAATACACTGCTCATATAAAATAATAGAAATTTGAACCTATCGTTTCCTTATTCTAGTCTGTTTGGCTAGATGTACAAATAGAAAGTTAAGTTAACGATGAAGAATGGTATGGGGTTCGAGGGTGGTTGGGAGGATTTGAGAGGTTACTACCAAGTCAGAAAGGTAAGTGATGGATAGGAGAATGTAGGGTTGAGGTTGGGGGTAAGAGAGAGATATTGAGCAGTCATGAAAGGCATAGTGGTTATATTTATAGCAAAAAAAAATAATTAACTATAGTTTAAGGTAAGCGAAAGGCTGTGTTGACAAGTGACTGTTAATTCTTTTCGTTTATTGAGCAGGGTTAATTTAGAAAACTGGATAATTTGTATTTTTTTCCTGCAAACACAAGAAACAGGGCTTGTGGAAGAATTTACAGGTTCTAGATTTTTTTAGTATTTTTTATTTTACGTTAGGGATTTATTTAACTTTCTTTTTAAATGTCAAAAGTATTTAGAGAGGGATGTGCTATTTCTGTACTTTTTATTATTAAAGGATAAAATATGTTGATACTATCAAGATTTGAAGGTGTTCTTGGTGCTACCTATGTAAAATTTATTGACTTTAGGTGGAAATAGTGAATAAGTAAACTACAGAATCAGTTAGACACCTCTTCTAAACCAAGAATTAACTTTTGTTTACAAATGTGTCGATCCTTCAAAAATGGATGAAAGATTGAAAATTTTTTTTAAATTCTCAGAATTTTAGATTCCAATGAATATAATTTCTGTTTGAAACATACCAGGGTATTTTGCTTACTGGAAAAAGTAAATTTAATCATTTAGATTTCAATTAAAACTAAAATAAAAGTTTCAAGGAAACTTTTTTATTTTTTAAAAAATTCAACTTAAAAGTTACTTTTCTAAAATGAGTGAAGGTACCTAATTCAAACTTTATAAAATCGCAAATAAGAAGGATTTCCTTATATTTGGTTTATATTTTTTAACAATTTAATAAATATTTATAAATCTACGAATAAAAAATTGTATTAATTTATTATTTATTTATTTATTTATTTATGGATTGGTTAAAAATGAAAAATATTGCATTGTAATGTTTTAAACATAAAAGTATTCACGCAAACAAAAAAAATAAAATAAAATAAATGAATAGTGTTTAAAATTTTTGTTAAAATCCCAAGAGCTAAAAAGAAAGAATAAATTCACTTTCATCATTTGTTTAGGTTTTGTTCCAATTCAGATCATCGCTTTTTAAACCAATAAAATTTCCCCAACGGTGAAGGTATTTAAAGAAGCGGTGTCATGGGTAAAAATGTCCTTTTGACACTGCGGCATACTGCAGGTACGTTTATTCATGTTTGCCCACTTCTTTCCTGTAATTCTAAAAATCATTAAAATTTTTTTTCTTCTTTTCCTTTAGTGTTCTGGGTCACGATTAATTCTTCTCGATATTCATCATCTGTTTTTCTTTTAGTTTTAAAAAGAATTATAATTTAGTTTTTTTTATTTTGTGTTTAATCCTGCACAATGTCAAACAGAATTAATTCGAATACATATTCTGCTACGGCAATCCAAAAAGAAGACCAGCTTGCCTTGAAAATCATAATTCGAAACACAAATTTTTACCCGAGCTCGAACACTGACCACGAAAATCGATTACTATTTCATTTTCTTTCTCGTTTTTTTAAATTTTTATTTCTAATAATTTCATCACAAGAAAGGCGATAATGTCACTAACACGCAATGAGTTACTGGGAGTGGAAGAGAATGAGAAGACTCTGGTGAGGTTAACGGACAATAATAAAAGTATCCATAAAGAAGACAGAAGATGCCTATTGACATTGCGTTTAAATTTTTGAAGATCGTAGATGGCAAAGAAGCAAGAAACTTGAAGAGAGTCCGACAGGTGAGACGTGCAAGAAAATAAACTATTAAAATAGAACTTAGGTTACATTTAGCTATTCAACAGTAAAACGATGAGACCTAACAGCCAATCTAGTATTAAGTTTAAATTCATGCAATCGATTTACCAAGGAAAAGAGAGCTCATTCGAACAACTGCCATAAAAGTTCGTATTCCACTCATAGTTCTGGTGAATAATACTGTAAGAAGACACTGGAATAAAATGCTGAGTGCAGAACATAAGAGATAAGAATAGATAATACAGTAATAAAGAATACACTAGTTCAGAGCGGCAATGCATACGACTCAAACGCTATGCCTTACAACCCATTTTGAGACGGTATTTACCAACCATCCCACGCAAGGTTAGTTGTAACACAAGGTCATTTTATAGTGGGTCTTCCAAAAAAATGTCTGTCTTTTATTACCGAGTCGTGATTCTACCCTTCGGCGGAACCACGACTGGGTTAGTGCTCTCTGCTCGGTAGCATAGAGCGCTCTCTACCTGAAGGCAGAGAGCTGACAGTGTCATAGTAACAGCAGCAAATGCCGACTGAGACTGACAACCCACTTTGAGACGGTATTTACCAACCTTCCCACGCAAGGTTAGATGTGACACAAGGTCATTTTATAGTGGGTCTTCCCGGCCATATAGCCGGGCCAAAAAATGTCTGTCTATTATTACCGAGTCGTGATTCTGCCCTTCGGCGGAACCACGACTGGGTTAGTGCTCTCTGCTCGGAAGCATAGAGCGCTCTCTACCTGAAGGCAGAGAGCTGACAGTGTCATAGTAACAGCAGCAAATGCCGACTGAGACTAACAACCCACTTTGAGACGGTATTTACCAACCTTCCCACGCAAGGTTAGATGTGACACAAGGTCATTTTATAGTGGGTCTTCCCGGCCATATAGCCGGGCCAAAAAATGTCTGTCTATTATTACCGAGTCGTGATTCTGCCCTTCGGCGGAACCACGACTGGGTTAGTGCTCTCTGCTCGGAAGCATAGAGCGCTCTCTACCTGAAGGCAGAGAGCTGACAGTGTCATAGTAACAGCAGCAAATGCCGACTGAGACTAACAACCCACTTTGAGACGGTATTTACCAACCTTCCCACGCAAGGTTAGATGTGACACAAGGTCATTTTATAGTGGGTCTTCCCGGCCATATAGCCGGGCCAAAAAATGTCTGTCTATTATTACCGAGTCGTGATTCTGCCCTTCGGCGGAACCACGACTGGGTTAGTGCTCTCTGCTCGGAAGCATAGAGCGCTCTCTACCTGAAGGCAGAGAGCTGACAGTGTCATAGTAACAGCAGCAAATGCCGACTGAGACTAACAACCCACTTTGAGACGGTATTTACCAACCTTCCCACACAAGGTTAGATGTGACACAAGGTCATTTTATAGTGGATCTTCTCGGCCATATAGCCGGGCCAAAAAATGTCTGTCTATTATTACCGAGTCGTGATTCTACCCTTCGGCGGAACCACGACTGGGTTAGTGCTCTCTGCTCGGAAGCAGAGAGCGCTCTCTACCCGAAGGCAGAGAACTGACAGTGTCATAGTAACAGCGGCAAATGCCGACTGAGACTAACAACCCACTTTGAGACGACCGTTCCTATGAGGAGACGTTCTACACATAGCGGATGGACGAGTCTGTGTTCAATAATTAGTGTAGAGAAGGTTGGTCGTTTTTCTACACAATGAAAAAATTTATAGAAAAGACAGAAGAATGCCACATCACGACGGTTGAAAAATGAACTGAAGCCAAGATGCCATTTGAGGACCAGGACTTATCTTATTTCGCGATGTACTGATAATGTGCGCTGTGGTGCAATGGATATCGACTCGGACCGACAAATCAGGAGGGCCGAGTTCGAATTCCAGTTGAATTCATGACATTCACTTACGCACAAATATCTTTAGGAAAGGTATTGATCCGTCTCTTCCCTCCAGTTATGGGTTAAATAATAGGACAGACTGGGTTCTATAGCCTTGACTGGCAGCGAGTCAACCACAGAAAGCAATGGCAACCTACTGAAGGGATAATCTTCTGCCCAGTTAGGTATGTCTCTTTCTCGCCCAAAGACATTGCATTTAAATTTGTTAAAACTGCACAATAACATGTGCATCAAATGAATTTATAAATATTTAATAATTACCTATATTGCAGTTTCATCAATGAAAGAATGAAGACAATTTAGAGTGATTCGGACGAGTTCATCTTTGTAAAATTTTGCAAAGTAAAAATAACAAAAGAACCATTTTATTTTCATTTAGAATTATCCACTTGGCAATAAATACTAAAAAATAGTATGAAATACATAATTTCTTTGAAAAAACTGGGGTTACCTAATAATTATGGCCTGTAGTGTACATATACGCACATTAAAACATACAGAAACACAGAAACATATATATAGTTTACATTGTATGTCGGATTAAAACAGTTCGTCATGAAATTTACCATTTATTATTCATAATTATTTTTATTATAAGTTCAGTTTAAAACAAAGAGCGGGAAATTGGCTAGAGACACGGTCGCCTATGTCACAAAAAAAGAGAAGAAAAAAGTTATTAAGTGACTTTCACTATCATTATTCTAACTGTGAGTTCGATCGTCTTGAAAGGACTCAAAATTTATGACCTTATGCCAAATTAAGCTAAATTAAATATTCTAAAGATATAGTAAGCTTGTTACATTTAGTCATTAATTTTATAGTGAGTCTCATTTTTTTCCCTGAGGGTCCCAATACTAAATGCCTTCTGCCATTACTAAGCTCAACTTAGTAAATAGCTTTTAATGACCTCAAAATGAGGTGTAGGAGTAGCGGGAATGCGGGGATCCTGTGTCTTGTATCCACAATCAATTAGTTTATATTATTGTTCATTAAAGTCGCTCCCTTTGCGTCCGGTGCAAAACATTTACAGACTCAGATTCCGTTGGGACAAAGAACTTGTTATGCCCATAGCGTGCTGCAGGCAAATTCAGGGAATAATCTACGAAGAATTAACTTCAGGAGAAACGTGGATTTCAAACCTGAATACTCTTAATTTAATCATGTAGATATCAGTATTCATATGCTGTCTTTTATCATCTCTTTATTTTTATTGATAATTTAACTGAACACCGCACAATGTGGCAGGAAGAGTGTTTTGCGTTAAACTTCTAAGTGGGAGTGAGTATGCTGTTTAGAACAGCAACATTCAAAATTCTGGTATTTTCTCTATTTAATTTTCCTCTTGAATATCGACCACAATTTTTAAGGCAGATAATCAGCCATGAGGCGAGAAATTTTTGATGATGTATTAGTAGTAGTAGAACAAAAATCGGAGAGCCGGTTTCGAACTTCAGTTGCATTCAAATACCTTTTGGAAAGATATGAATCTATCTATCTCCCTCCAGCTATAGATTAAATATCAGGACAGATTGAGTTCTATAGCCTTAGTTGGCAACCAGTCTACTGCAGAAAGACATGGCAACATACTACCTAGTCAGTCATGGATCGAAAGAAACATGATCGTCCAAGCGTGTATCACGTGATAGCACTTGACTGACTGACTGACTGACTGACTGACTGACTGACTGACTGACTGGGTTTTACTTAATTATTTTTTATTTTATTAATTTTATAATTAGATATTTACATAAAAATAGTCATGCTTGATCTACTCTTCTTTATTATTACTATTTTATTTCAAGGTCTACATAATTAAAATTATGGAGATCCCATAGCAATCGATCTCTTTTTTCTTTGTTTCTAATGAAATGTTTCTGTTTCTCTGCTTTGCTTTCGTAATGGACATTTCGCTAGTCCAATGCGTTTTCGGATTTCGGTGTTGCATTTTCTACCCCGTGTTAAAGCACTTCCCGGATATTGAAACTTCTGCACCTGCTTGATGTTAACATCTTCAGGCTGTAACATACATTTTTTGCTTTTTCTCTTGCTGATAACCAAACTTTCTATCTGCTTAGTCTATGGTATAGACGATGTTGAGATAATAAATGAGTAAAGGCCAGGTTTTATTAACTTTGCCATTATTTATTTTTTGACTCTATAAGGTTACATCTTTTATTATATGTGAATGATTATCATTTCTCTTCTTTTTGAATTTTGAGTGTTTGATATGTTTCTTGTATAAGTCATTGTAGTATTCATGTGAATGTTCATTATTATGTATGTATTGTTGTATTCAGGTTATAAAGAGTTTTTCTTCTGTGTATACGTACCATGCATGTAAATATAGCATATTTATTCTTCCATGTGTGTATCAGGTGGAATGTAGTATCAGGTTGCCTGTGTGTGCTATGTTATATTATGTTCTAGGTATTTGAGTGTGTAGATTGTACTCTTGAATTCATCCCTTGTTTTTTTTTTGTTTTTTTGTTTTTTTTGTTTCTTTTTTTATATTCATTTTGTGAAGATTATTTAAGCACGTCTCCGGTTTGCACGGAGGTAGTCTTCTTTTGGCTGGTTGCTGTGTTAATTGAATCTCCGACCGCTGACTCGAACTCCACACGTACTGTGAGTGAATTGTAGGCCAACTGCTCTGCACGTGTTCACTGTTCTTCTTATTTTTACTTAACGCCTACACATTTCTGATTTAATTTTGGCGGGAATGTTAAGCATTGATTGACTTTGCATGACGTCAGTTATGTCTGGGTTATATCTAGGTTACCAGAAATATGAAAGAATAGAAAGAGGGAAAGGGTGTATATGTTGAGAGAAAAAATAAGACGTAGTTTTTCTGTCACTCGGTTAGTAAAGAGGAAATAGAATATTTCACTATGCTTTAAGTACTACTTATCTACTCGCCACAAGTCCTTTGTTAGAGCTTTCTTTTACTACGTTGTCTCGGAGATCCTGTAGTTTTTTCCGTGTCAGCCATCAACAGTGTCAACTGCGTATCTCATATTGTTCGAATTACGTCCGCCGATAATAAATCATAGTAGGGTCACCAGCTCTCTTAGTATAGCCTTGCTGTATATGTTGAATAAAACTGGGATGTGCCTTACGTCTCCTTCTGTTCTGGTCCAGCTACTCAATTCAAGTGTCGAAAAACAACAACAACAAAAAAAAAACCATTACAAAGAAAGATTCTGAGCATAAGTGTTCGTTTTGCCACCATTTAAAAATATTTAAAATTAAAAAAATATCATTTTATTATTATAAAATTAACTACTCTAATATCGCGAGAACCAGAAATTTAAATCCCGAAACGATCAGTTCATAAAATGCACCTGATAAATGCATAATGCATGAAACTCTGAGTCATGCTATAGACGTAGCAACATATAATCAAAGAATACGCGTAAGAGCGGATGTCAACAAAAATCCAAAGATACATTCAGCCTGTTAAACTGTTGACCTGTAGATTTGAAACAGAGAGAGAGAGAGAGAGAGAGAGAGAGAGAGAGAGAGAGAGAGAGAGAGAGAGAGAGAGAGAGTTAAAAAAAAGGTAAGTATCTTAAAGCGTAAACGAAAAGGGAAGAAGAAAGAAGAGAGGAATAAATTGAAAATAGAAAGAAAAGATGATAGGAGAAAATGAAAATAAAAATAAATAAATATTATATATTAACGGTGAAAGGATAAGAAATTACAGCCTAAAAAAATTAAAAATATATTTAAGGGATAATAGTTAATCTGTTGTGATCACAAAATCATCACACCACTATATAATCAAAATTATACTAATTATACAATCAACAAAACAAATATAATACAATATAAAATTAAAAAATAATAATTTAAAAGTAAGCCTAATTATTCTATTTAAATTTAGTTGCTTAAACTTAATTATTTAGTTTAAAAATAGATTTACAAACTACTAGTGAAAGGATAAGAAATTGAAATTTTAAAAAACTAAGAAAATTAAACAATTAAGATATACTAGTTAACCAATCCTCTTTAATCACAATTACACCACACCACTATATAATCAAAATTATACTAATTATTCGTTTAACAATGCAATGTAATAATAATTTAGGTAAATTTTTCGGTCAACGGTACAGTTATAATACCGTATAACTGTAGTAATTTAAAAAACATATAAATGTACACATACAACTCACATACACACGTAAATGCGTACACACATACCCGCACACGCGTATATATTTATACACATACACGCGCACACATACATATATACATATACACATATACGAACACACACACACACACACACACACACACACACACACACACACATATATATATATATTAATACAGGTTTCATTGAATAATATAGACAAGCTCTGTCTATTTATTTTGTGTAAGATCCGTTCGTATGATCTGATTAGCTTGATAGTGTTGTCATGAAAAGACGACAAGAAATCGCAATAATTGTTGATTTTTTTATCAGGTCTGAGCTTTCGGCTTACATAAGCCATTATCAAACGATGAACATTTAATGTTCAGTGAACATAGAACATTTAAATTATTTTTAACAGAGTGGAAGTTATACAGAGAAAATTAGGCAGGTCCATTTTTTTTGTGTCGCACATGGCTGTAGGCTGAGAAGAAATGGTGGTAGTGGGTTTTTTGTTCAATTGAGTATATAGTGGCATGAGGGATTGGTCTGGGAACGGCTGCTACTATGGTGTAGGGGGTAAGTATAACAACTATGACCTCTCCCGTCGATTATAGGCATTGAAGTATATTAGTAGAGGTGTCGAAATTTATTTTATTTAGGCTAGGTTTAAACTGTTTGATGTAGATAGCTTCTAGAATTTTAAGTTTTCATTTATTATTTTCTTGTCTAAGTATATGCGTATTTTCAACAAGTGTTTTCCTAAGAAGTGTGTGTTGATAGCCGTGGTGTTTTAAATGTCGGAATATGTTAAAATTTTCATTTAAGTGCAATGTAAGTCTCCGCGAAAGCGAGTTAGTAGTATGTCCAATGTAGGAATTATTTAGTTTGTTAGAGATACATTCTCGAAAGGGGCATTTAAATTTATACACTGCATTGTTTTTTTGCAAATCGCTAACGGTGGGGGAGGAGTCGTTGCGGACGATTGAGTTGGATGTTGTGGATTTAGCGTAATATATGATAAACTTAATTCTTTTGTTGGAGTCTGTCGGAGAGATATTAGTGTTTATGAGTTTTTTTTAGGATATTTTCATCTAGTTGGTAGTTGGTGTGCATTTAGCTACGATATAAGAGAGTGATATATATATATATATATATATATACACTCAAAGACCAGCAAAAACAAATATGTAAGCAATACTATAGACATATAAAAGCCCGTATATATATATATATATATATATATATATATATATATATATATATATAACAAAAAAACCTCGACACATGTAACAATGGTGTACAATTAAACAACATATATTCCGTAAAATAGTGTGATTTGTGTAAAGTCTTCAGAGGAATGAATGAGGAGCTAAAAGTTTAACATAGTTTAAACCGGCTCCTGTGTCGACATTTAAAAATTAGTTCCCTCCTCAGATTCAGCAGATCCAATTGACTTTTGTGTTTTTTAATAGTGATTTTTTTCATCTAGGCATAAGCGACAGCAATTTTTGAAGTTGATGGGTGTGTTAGATCTTTTAATGATCTTTTAATGATATTCCATTTAATTAAGTTATTATCTTTCAATGACCAGAGATATTTTGATAGAGATGTCTATATATATATATATATATATATATATATATATATATATATATCAAAATATCTCTGGTATATATATATATTTTTTTCTAAACATATACTGTTGAATATAAGAGACAATGAATGTCTATTATATTTAATCATGAGCCGTTCTAAACGTCGTATTTTTGCTTTAATTTCAGTTGAAAATAAAGACAAAAATTCTCCAACATTTGGATAATTATTTATTGGTTTTCTTCTAAGTTTCGGCTCACATGAGACATCTTCAGAGAGGTTGTTTAAACTGAAATATTATAAAATCCACCATCACCGACGATTTTATTTTGTGTTGACATAAAACTCCGCTTGGCAACGGCAATAGTTACCAAAAATAATAAACGCAGTTCTTAAGTTTGTGATGCGGTTTTATGACGTCACACCGCGGGATAGCGCAAAATGACAACAAAACCATGTAGTCAAATGCAATGTAATATATTATTTCCTGTTTTGAAGTTGATTTTATTGAGTGTTGGTTGCTTTGATTTGATGTACATGGCCTCCAATATCTGCAGGTTCCTCTTACTGTGTGTATGAGTAAGGATCACCGTATTGTTGACCAAAACCTGTCTGATATTACCTACATGTTTATGTTTTTCAGAGAAATGTTGTTTAATAGTACTCTGATCAGAAAGATGACATGTAAGTCTACGGGAGAGCGTAGTTGTAGTAAAACCAATATATGTACTAGGTTTTTTATTAGTATCAGAGATGCAATCTCTGAATGAGCATGTAAATTGGTACACTACATTGGTTTTTTGTAGAGAATTTAGTTTAGTGCTTGTTGGGTTATTATAGACTATGAGGTCAGTTGTTTTAAACTTTTTATAATATATAATGAGTTTAATTTGATTATTACTTTCGACTGGTTTAACATTTCTACGTATTATGTTTTTGAGAGTTTTTTCATCTTGTTTATAATTATTATGTATTTGGTTGCAATAGTATAAGTTAATAGTGTTATGTTTATTTTGATGTAAACCATTATTATTAATATTATCATTATTGTTAGAGCTATTGTTAATTTTGTTGAGATACATTTTAATATGTTGATCAATAACGGAGTTAGAAAATCCATTATTGACTAGTGTTTGCTTAATGTTGTGTAATTCTTTATATTTCAGTTTAGACAACCTCTCTGAAGATGGCTCATGTGAACCGAAAGCTTAGAAGAAAACTAATAAATAATTATCCAAATGTTGGAGAATTTTTGTCTTTATTTTCAACTGAAATTAAAGCAAAAATACGACGTTTAGAAAGGCTCATGATTAAACATAATAGACATTCATTGTCTCTTACATTTAACAGCATATATATATATATATATATATATATATATATATATATGCATTGAAAATCAGGAAGGAAAAGATTGTTAATGATTAGGAATTTTTACAAGTGTTACTGACAGAATAGCGTTTTTATATGCATGATAAACCTTTTCTGTAATGATACATTGAAGATCACGTATAAAGAGATCATTTATGGCCAGAAATTAAAATAAGCGTTACTTGTGGTGCTGTGTATATTGGCGCGGAACAAGAAATCAGAGAACCGATTTCGAATTCCAGTTGAATTCGTTGAATTCACTGATGCGAAAATACCCTTGGGAAAAGTATTAATCCGTTTCTCCTCCCTTCAGCTTTGGGTTAAATAGCAGGGTAGATTGAGTTCTATAGCCTTGGTTGGCAACCAGTCTACCGCAGAAAGTAATGGTAACCCACCGCTGGAAAATCTTTTGCCCAAGTGTGTATCACGTATGGTACTTAACTGACTGGCAATAGAATTGGGCTATTCACGATAGATACATTTATTATAGAAATACCTTGAAAATCAGGAAAAGAAGGGAATTATTAGTGGTCAAGAATAAATGCAGAAACGAGCATTTACTATAAAAATTCATTGAAAATCACAAAGAAAGAAATTATCTGTGCTTAGGAATTAGAGCCAATGTTTACTAAACAGAGTTTTGTCAATCTGCACCAATACGAAATCCTTCACAAGCAATAATCACCTAATTCAAATGCCTGGGTAGCACCATCAATCCAGTTGGTTCTCTGAATAAAGAAATTAACGCTTGAATCAACAAAGCAAGCCAACTGCTGGGGTTTGGGAAGGCTCCGTAACAGGGTGCACGACCAGCGCAACACTTGCCTGATAACGGAACAAAAAGCGTACAACGCAATGGTCTCTCCTTTACGGATGCGAAATGTAGACCTTGTACCTGAGGCACACCACGAATTTGAAAAAAGATCCACGTACAGGCTCTTCACTCCATATTTACAGGATCACATCACCAACCTTGAAATGTTGAACCGTGCAAACTCGACTTGCATTGTATAAATGCTCATCAAGTGGTGATTGTCTAGCCACATCATCCCCATAAAACAATATCTCTTTCCCATACGCATGTTGTACGGAGAGCCTTTAAGTGGCATTAGACATTAAAGCTGACCAAAGAAACGGTACAAAGACTCAATGAAGACCAACCTCCACAGTGCATTACAAGTTACGAATAAAGGTATTGTCTGTGGTCAGGAATTAAAATAGGCATTGCTAACGGAATAGGGCTACTATATTCACGATAGTTAAATATTTATTACAGAAACACTGAAAATCAAGAAAAAAGGAACTATCAATGGTAAAAAAGATTAATGCAAGTATAAGCATTTATTTATAAATACATTGCAAATTATGACGCAAAGAGATTGTCTATGATCGGCAAAAACTATTGACGGAACATATTTATAATATGTATAATATTTACTTCCGATGAGTTGCCTCATCTTTGTTTTTTTTATATCCCAGTGTTTCAACCATTGTACACTTTGATGCTCCCCCTTGTATCAGTGACCCCAGCCTCTTTCAAGAACTCAGTAATTTATGCATTTCTCTTTTCTCTAGAGAAATTCATAAAGCACTGCACTTAACATGTTCCAGAAATATGAAGTCGGTAACACAAGTGGCTACTTTTCCGAGTTGTATTTTAATTGAATGATTTCACGAACTTAAAATGTAATTAAATTCTGATTATCGCAATTAATTGGTCGTCATTTTGGTAGGGCCGGTTTTCTGGTTCGATTATGCCAACAATAAACACACACACACACACACACACACACACACACACACACACACATATATATATATATATATATATATTTTATTCTCTTATATGGTAGTGGATATTAGATGATCTCCCCATGAAAGAGGCGAAAATTGGAGGCAACAAAAATGCGGTTCTACAGAAGGAGAATTCCATGAACAGAGCGAGTAAGCAAAGAGTAGGCATTAAAGAAAATAGTAAGAAAAAGAAGAAAAAAAGAACAGAAACAATTATTTTCAGAATCAGAGGCAACAGAAACGTGCTTCTACAGAAGGATACTGAGGATTCCATGAACGTGGTGAGTAAGTAACGAGGAAGTCTTAAAGATAAATGGTGACAAACGAAAACTTATGCTCAGAATATTTCGTTTTAACGATTTCTTTTTGTTTTTCAACACTATAATATCTTCATTCCATTGAATGAAAATAACACAATCATGAAATGCAATGTCGCCTGGAGTAGGCGTAGACTTACTGATTTCTGTGGTAAGGGTTATAAGGCTCGCTCTTTGCTAACTCGGTATTTACTCGTTCCTCCTCACAAAGTCGGGAAGGGACACAAGGTTGATTTTTATGTGGGGCATTTCGAGCGCGTACGCCCAGGAAAAAATTCCTCATAGACTCCGAATACGTCTATTTAACTCAGAAGAGATTCTTCCTTTCGTCATAGCTTTGTCTGGGTTCCTCATTACCCGAAGGTATAAAGTCCGACAAAGTCGAACCAGTGAGTGGTTCGGTCCATATTTAACTGCCTTCCCAAGGCAGCGGAATGCGACACAAGGATTTTTTAAAGTGGGATCTCCGAGCTCTTAGGCTCGGCCAAAAATTTCCAGTATTTACCCTGCACAACCCTCTAGTTTCCTCTTGTCCGGAATTGTTAAAAAGAACTTCGAAAATCGTACGTTGCGTGTTGGGGGAGAAATTATTTGTTCGCGGTAAGTAACTTGCAATGTTTCATTTCGTATTACGTGTGTAAAAGCCAAGGCTTATTTGTTAAAATATTCTACAAATTTATTCGGTACTGAATAGATAGAATTATTCGAGTCATGGGATTTTCCTATAAATATTTATTGCAAAAACACAAGTAGACATTTTTAAGAAACAATGTGAAAATTTAAACGAAGAATTAAAAAAAAATTTACGGATGTTCTGTCGGATGAGTTTGGTTGGTTTTCCAAAGTCAAAGCAAAATTTCAAGTCAAAAGAGAATCGACGCCATTATTTAAACCGAAACGTAGTGTACCGTTCGCAGTCTTAGATCAAGTCAACGAAGAATTACATAGACTTTAATTACAAGTCTATCTAATTTAATCTAATTTAATTTTGAATTACAAGTCTATCTACTTGAATTTCAATTACAGCCATTTTGGCTGTAATTGAAAAAATCGACTATTCAAAGTGGGTAGCACCAGCAGCTTTTTAAAGAAAAAATTATAAAGTTCCTACTGATTTTTTTTTTAACTGGGTTAAACAAATATTTAGAATCACTTAACTACCCATTAACAAGTCCAGAGGAAATTTTTGCGAAATTAAAGGGTGGAAAAATCTTTTCGAATTTTATCTTTCTGAGGCGTATTTGCAAATAGAGGTTGAAGAAGAAAGTAAAAGAAGAAAGACAGAAAAAAGGAAATTAAATAAGGAAAAAAATATGGTGAAAGGAAAAAATTGCAACATAAAACAACTCGAATCAGTTGAAGAAAAGATTTACTGAAGAAAGGCCTGCAAGAAACGAAGAACTTATGCAAGGACTGTATGATATATTTGATGTACCAACATGCAAGAATTCGTTGAATGTACAAGTATGAGTAACAGAAAAAGGAAACGTACAGAAAAAATTACTGACTGACCCAAAACAAAAGAAATACAAAAGTCATACGTGACAAACTCGCCAGAAAGAAGAGGGGTGAATACTAAGAAATAAAATAAATTATTTAAGAAAAAATCTCAAAAGTGGGTATGTTGTGCAGTAAATAAGACAACCCCTAGTAACACAAATGAACTAGGCAAGACGCTTTAAAGAAGGATAGGTCAAAGACGGAGTTCTGAGGAAGTTCTGATGATAGAGTTCAGCAACTGTACTTGTTAGATTAGGAGTCAGTCGAAACGCAATAGCGTTAGTAGCGAACTTGTAAAAGCGATCTTACATGTATTTTTCACAATAAAACTTAATTTCTTGCCTAATATTTCACTAGCAACTTTTGCTCAAGTTAGGCTTACCAATTCTGTTCCAAGTTTGTTCATCAATAATTGTAATATCGCTACCAGTGTCCAATTGAAATCTCGCCGTAACGTTATACATTTTTACCGTTACGAATTTTCTATTATTTGAACTTTCCCAGGTTTTTAGCTGGTAGCACTACTTTCAGCAAGTTAATTTGTGTATTTCTTTTGTCTTTCGACTTTTAGTAGCTTTGTTTGTGAGCTGTTTTAAAAATAATTTTTGGTATTAAACGAACAGTCCTTCTTGAATTGCAGCATACCACAGCCATAGCATGGGTTTAGTTTGGCAATATTTGTATTTTGTATTTTTCTTTTAATACTACTATCTTTTTTTAACTGCTTGTATTTATGACTTGCCATTTTGTTCGATTTTCGCTGTATCGTGCCTTAAATAGACAACCTTTTGTCACCCTTCCGTAACAGTCTGTATAGTTAACTTTGAATACTGTTCAAGTTTTTCAAGGATTCAAGAGCATATTTCTGCATCCTTGCTTGATCTTTGCCATTTAACGAAGATTAAACATTTAAATGTGTCTAGGGATAGTTTTTACAGTTTTAAATTCCCCACTCATATGTGACAATTTTTTTTATCTTCGCCCTTAGTAAAGCATTTATGCTCTGCTAACTTATATAAAAAGTGAATTCTTTTCATCAAAAGATTTTGAAAATATCAACACTGTTTCGTTAAATGACATTTTTTCTGGAGTATTCAGCAAAATGAAATTTAGATATTTTTTTATGATCAAGGGGACACAATTACATTTTTTTCACCTGACCACCCTTGACATTCTCCAGACGATTTCAAATGGCCTCGTATCTTCAGAAGTACGATAGGAATGTATTTTTTTTTCTGGGACGTAATTAAATGCACTAATTGTGTTAGTGACTGAGTCGGGCGGAAATGAAATTTGCCTATTCCTTGTTTTTCCAGAATTGCCTTCAATTGTTCTCGATGTACACTCTGTCCCCGTTGCATTTGTTGTAATAGTTGATCAATTCTTCCACATTATTTTAGTACAAGTAGTTCTTAATTAGGAAAAAGAGTTTTTTTTTTCACTAATAGCAGTATATCATACACCCTTAAAATTTATTAACTTCCGTGTCGCCTTATGAGTTTACACGACCTCCACAACATTTTTTCCGTGAATTTTTAATTTTCTTCACAAGCTACTTATACTAAGCGAGAGAAAGATGTTTTTTTCTTTTTTCGTGTGAATTTGAATGCTGTTATATCTTCGTACATTGAATGAAGATAAAATAATCATGAAATTTTGCATGGTCGAGGTAGTCTTCCTGAATTCTTTAGTAAGGGTATAAGGCTTTCTCCCGGCTAGCTCTTTGCTGATGACTTTCGGCCTCAGTATATATGCTATTTGGACGAGTCCAGGTCGTATTCTAGAGAGATGTATTCATCTCCACAACAAACACTTGAAGTGAGTAGCTACACAAAAGTAGAACGGGGCCTAAAACACACTACAGATTTATTCAAACCTCTACAGCGAAGCTAAGGGAACAGGGGGCTCTGCTATTATTTGTTATCGGTAGACGTAATTTGAAAAGTATGAGATACTCAGATGACATTGTTTGTGGCTGACACGGAAAGAAAACCACGGGATCTCCTAGACAAGATAATAAAAGAAAGCACGAAACAAACTCTAACCATCAAATGCAAGGAATTTAAAAGTTTGGTTATCAGCAAGAGAAAAAACCCAAAATGCAAGTTCCAACTTGGGTATGTTAACATCAAGCAGGCGCAAAGGTTTCAATATCTGGGAAATGTTTTAACAGAAGATGGAAAATGTGACACCGAAATTCGAACAATGGTTAAACAAGAGAACGGTTCATTACGAAAGCTAAGGAAAATGTTGAAGAACAGAAAGGTTTCGTTAGTAACAAAGAGAAGAAAGATTGATTGCTATATGATATCCATCCTGTTATATGTCAGTGAACGTTGAACAATCTCCTAACGAATGAAGAAAAAATTAAAGTAAAATGTGGATCGACAGAAGGATACTGAGAATTCCATGAACGGAGCGACTAAACAGCGAGGAAGCTTTAAAGACCATGGTAACAAAAATAACATTTTTGCACAAAAACAAGAAGAGAAAGGAGATTTAATTGGCGTCGGGTTTTGGAAGACCTAACCCTTGCAGAGCATATCGAGGGCAAGAGAGATCGGGAAAAGCAGCAAGCCACCTACTTGATGGACTTGTGTGAATGAATGATGAAGCGGAAAGGGGAGAGTGTGGAGTTTTACATACGGTCATGCAAGTGATAATGAACACGAGGCTGCACAGTTGTACCAGATTGCGTTTCCAGACCGAAGTCAGCCAAGTCATCCAGACTTTGCTACTGTTTATCGTCGCATTGCTGAGAGAGGATCCGTGGCACTACAACTATGGATCGAGGAAGACCGAGATCCTCTCGTACACTTGCCCACGAAGGACACGTACTACATGCTGTCGTGGACGATCCAGTTATCAGCACATTTCAAGTAGCCCTAGCATGTCGTGCATTTCATAGAGGAAGAAGGTAATTCAAGAGCAATGTGTGCAGGGTCTTTAGACCATTCGACAAATGTTTTCCATATGTCGGTTGTTAAACCATTTCGTTAATCTTCGGGATTTTCTGTAACATTAATATGACACCAAATCCCATTGAAAATGGCTAAAGGAGTGACCAAAAGTGCTTGGGACAACCTCCATTTTTAGACTCACCTACCGCCACCAAACGGAAAAATGTAAGAATATTAGACAAACTAAATAAAGAATTAATCAAATTTTCATTGTCTTTCATACACAGACATGTTTAAAAGTAAGGTTACTGCACAAATATACATTATATATATATATATATATATATATATATATATATATATATATATATATATATATATATATATCGGACCTACTAAGAACACTTTTAAACAACGTTGGTATATGCACCTGACTTCCTTTAAAAACAACACGTACCGAAAACAAACTTCCCTTTCTGCGTATTTTTGGAAGCTAAAGGATGCAAACAAACCCCCAAAGTAAAATGGAAAATTCTGGAAAAAAACAAGAATCTGTAAGTCGTTCTACGACATCTGCCCTTTGTGTCTGAGTAAAAATCTGCAGATTTTAACGTTCCCTAAAAAGGGTGAACTAATGAACCGTAGAGATGGATTGACTGTTTTATGTAAACATCGAAAATATTTTTTCGTTAAAATTTAATTAATCATAATGTGTGATTTATAACTCGTGATCCAATATAACTTAAAAATTAAAATTAAATTTACTAAAATAAATGGTCCACAAAATACTAGTTGGTTTTCTTAACTACAATATACCTTGGTATATTAAAATTATTCAGTTCAAATTCCAACCGAAAATTTCCAATCCCTTAAAAAAATCTTTAAATTTTACTAATTTACAATGTTTCATTGATTTTGATTGAACAATATTGACACACCTAAAGCATTTCCTCCAACTAACACTCCCTAATTTTCTAAATAACCATGAATTCATCTTATTTTTTCAAAATAAACCATTTTCACCGTTTATTTTAACATACCATCTGAAGAGGAACAGTTTTGTTTTGAAGCATGAAATTTTTTTGTGTAGTGATATTATGCTTTTATAAACCACTGTAATAACAAAATTACAATATTAAGCACTCCTCTGCATCCAGCACTCTTTATAAAAATAAATGCTTGAACGGTGGGTTTTTAATCTATGTGTTCTTTCACTTCAATTGCCTTGAAGTGATAGTGCTTCCCTGGGTCAAGAGGGTGACTGCTGGAAGACTCTATGTCTGGCAACAAGAGTCTACACCATGCCCCACAAGGAGGAGAACTCAGTTATGGCTGTCAGACAATTGTGATCATATCACCCCTTACATATGGCCACCTAACTTTCCAGAATACAACCCCTTGATTATTATGTGTGGGTCGCGGTTGAGTGAGAGACCCCCCCCCCCCCTCAAAAAGAACTTGTTATACCAAAAATGAACTGAACGCGTGTATTATGGCAGCATTCACTAACTTAAACAAAGATACCGCCCAGAAAAGTTGCAGGAGATTCTGAAATCGTCGGAAGGCGGTGGTTGAAGCCAATGGTGATTTTATTGAATACATTTACTCTCTCGTATTTGAAGAAATGTTTGTATAATTTTGGTAAATATATCTATTAAAATGAGATGTCAGTGTTATTATCTTTTTTGATAAATTTAGATGACAATTTATCCATCGCACCCTATGTAGCATTTATAGATGAAGACATTGTGGACATAGGAATCAGTACTGCATGGCTTAAGCCAATGGCGATTTTATTGAATAAATTTACTTTTTAGTATTTCAAGATATTTTTGTGTAATTTTGGTAAATATATCTGTTAAAATGAGATGTCAGTGTTATTTTCATTTTTTGCGTCATTTAGACGGTAATTTATCCATCGCGCCCTGTATATATGAACTCGGAAGGTGCCGATTTTGCTCGTTATTAGTGAAGCACTTGGAATGGTCGCAAGGAATTTTGCGAAATAATTGGATTATTGACTATCCGACGAAGAATCAAAAACCAACCACACGACAAAAGTCGACGATAATAATGAAGTAATTTTTTTTTTTTAATCACATCACCCCAAGCAAGGCGGTAAGGCCACTGGTGTGCAGGAGGCTACGTAAGAGTGAATAAATTGGAAAAGAGAAAGCCGGAAAACACATCCTAAACAGTGAACAAGGGATGAGCCTCTACACCTGTTCAATAGACGTGGGTGGAGTGTGAACCGGGCGATAGTTCAGTCTATCTACTTCAATTAGTCTATCTACTCCAATTGCATGAGTAGGCTTGCTTGACACTTGATCTCTAGAGACGCTTGGTGTGAAGCTCTATCCTAGAGATAATATAGAATAGTGTAGGAGATTTGACATGGCTTGCGTCACTTGGTCTACCGAGAAAATATTTAATGTGTCTATGAATAGGTCAAAGTGTCAAATAAAATGTAATATTTGGCCTGTGGAATCGGAAACTGTCCCTACAGTTTTAGATATGACTAGCAGTATAGCCTGGCGTTGCTCGGGTGTAATGAAAGCTTTAAAACTAATCCATGGTCCATGAGCTCAGACTCTTTGGACGTTGGCACGAAAGACTAAAAAGCAATAGTTGTTTCCAGTTAAAGTGAAACCGTAGACTGAAAGAAAAATGAATGGATGTAAGTCAAATTTTGATTTTCTGGTATCGATATCAAATAAGTTTTTTTGGTCGTAAATTGAATTTTGAAGGCTAAATAAGTCCTTTAAGTAAATGGTATCATGGCTGAGACTAAGAACTACAATTATACCTACTTACAGCCAAACCCGAAGCAAAAACTAAAATAAAAGAGCTGCAAAAAATACAGACATACAGACAGATAAACATACACATACACAAACATCTTGCCTTTTATATATATATATATATATATATATATATATATTATCGATTTTCTGCACTATTGTAAGAACTGCAACCCTGAAACTTCTGAATATCGTTTCTTATGACTTTGTCTATGAGTGTATCAAATTTGATTAAAATCGGACCACTCCTTCTATAACCCAATTTTTTCGATTATCGATTTTCGATATTTATCAGGGGTACCTCGACACAAAACCTAGCTAAGAACATTCGCAGACGCTTATAGTAGAACTGTGTAAATTTTCAAGAAAATCTGTTCAGCCGTTTCGGAGTCTATAGGTAACGGATACTCACACACACACACACACACACACACACACACACACACACACACAGAGACAAAGTTCCATTTATAAATAAGTTTAGATAAGAAAACCAAGATTTAATAATAATGAAGAGACATAATACTAGATTATTCTTGTGCAGCAATAATATATATTGCACATCCCCAGGAGAAGTGAGACAATATTAACCAATTGCCTATAAAAGGCATTTCTCAGGAGAGAGAAAGAGGGAGAGGGGGGATGAGGAGAGAGAATGAGAAGGAGAGTATGAGAGAGAGAATGGTAGAGAAAGAAGATAGAGAAAGAGAAATGAGAAAGAGAGAAAATATGAGAGGTAGAATGAGAGATAAAGAAAGGGAAAGAGAGAGAGAGAGTATGAGAAGGCGAGAGGGAGAGAGATGATCAGAGAGAATGAAAGAAAAAGAAAGGCAAGAAAGAATGAATGAACGTGAGGAGTGCATGCATGCACATACACACGCGCGCATACACACATATACATATATTGATAATGAATTAAAGAACAAATAGGAAACGAATTTTATTTTTATTAAAGCTTCATCAGTGTATGAGTTATGGAGAAAAAGAAAAATGAAATTCTGGTATGTTTACTTTTGTGTTCTTTGATTTTCATTGGATAGTCATGTTTAACGTGCATTCGACTCATTAAATGGTTGTTAGTGTGGTTTGTAATGTTTCAAATTCAAGGAAAAACGACGCGTTCATTCGAATTTGAAATCGAAAAGCCACAATTTGTACCAGCGTTGGTTTGGCTGGTCGAATCTCTCTATATAAAATGCAATCTGTGAATCTGTGTGTGACTGTTCTTACAATAGTGCAGAAAATCGATAATATATATATATATATATATATATATATATATATATATATAAAAGGCAAGATATTTGTGTATGTATCTGTTTATCTGCCTGTATGTCTGTATTTTTTCAGCCCTTTTATTTTAGCTTTTGCTTCGGGTTTGGCTCTAAGTAGGTATAATTGTAGTTCTTAGTCTCAGCCATGATATCATTTACTCAGAGGACTTATTGAGCTTTCAAAATTCAGTTTACGACGAAAAAAACTTATTTGATATCGATACCAGGAAATCAAAATTTGACTTACATCCATTCATTTTTCTTTCCGTCTACGGTTTCGCTTTAACTGTTAACAACTATTGCTTTTTAGTCTTTCGTGCCAACGTCCAAAGAGTCTGAGCTCTAGGACCATGGATTTTTTTTTTTAAGCTTTCATTGCACCCGAGCAACGCCGGGCTATACTGCTAGTAATAAAATACATTTACAGAATTATTTGTGTTTTGTTTGTATAGTTATAGATGAAAGATTATAAGTTAAACTTGTTAAATGTTTATACACAATCCTCAATTTAGGATTTTAAAGAAATAACATACTAATAGGAGTTCTTTCTTGAGTGGGAAACTGAGTGGGAATTAGATTCTGTAAAAAAGCAAAACAGAAGCCAAGAACCAAGTATTGCGGCAAAAAATATGAAAAGGAAAACCAAGGATAAAGCTCTTGAACAGATGAAACAACGCTGGTAAACAAACCTCTGCATGGCCAATATCCAGAACGTGCTAATAAACCCAATGATGATAAAGTTAATACTCATCGATGGTTACGTGCATCTGGATTAAAGTCTGAAACTGAAGGCCGTATTCTTACTGCGCAAAACCAAAGTCTTTTCATTAAGAACTTTCAGTCAAATATTATGCATAATAATGTGGATGCAAAATGCAGGTTCTGTGATAAACACCAAAAAACAATAGATCATCTAAACTCAGGATGTTCTGTACTTGCCACAAATGAATATAAAAATCGTCACGATAGAGTGGGACAATATTTACACTGGACAATGTGCAAACAGTATGGAAAATATGTAAATAAACACTGGTATGAACATCACCCAGCACCGGTTACAGAAATAGAAGGTGTCAACATTCTATGGGATTACACCATCTATACAGACAGAAAAATTGAAGTAAATAGGCCGGACATAATTGTTAAAAACCAAAAAAAAAAAACTTGCTTATTAATTGATATGGCTGATCCAGCAGATTGTAACATAACAAACCAAGGAATTCGAAAAACTTTCATAATATAAAGACCTGGAAATTGAAATAGAAAAAATGTGAAAAACACACACACACAAAAAAAAACAAACAAACAAAAACCAAAAACAAAAAAACAAAAAACAAAAAAAAAACATTGAAAGAATCCTTGGAAACCTCAGCTTCAGAGATATACAAAAAAATGCTTTTTTAAGTACAGCCCACACACTAAAGAGAACTTTGTCTATGTAACGCTAGGGTTCTTAGGAAGATATGAAAAAAACAGGAAATAGAGCCATAACAACATACCACAACCTGTCTTAGGTCTTACTGCAGACTTGGTAGGTAGTGCGACCATAGCAGAAATCAATTTATAATGAAAAATGAATAATCATTAAATAAATATAATCTCTTTACATATTTAATGACTGTCTCTACTTGGAATTTCGCAGAGTTACACCACACTTCGGATGTGCGTTATGGTGCAGTGGCTATCGACTCAGAACGAGGAATCGGGGAGCCGAGTACGAATTCCAGTTGAATTCCTTGCATTTACTTACGCGCAAATACTCTTGGGAAGGTATTAATCCGTCTCTTCCCTCCAGTTATGGGTTAAATAACAGGATAGACTGTGTTCTATAGCCTTGGCTGGCAACCAGTCTACAGCAGAAAGCAATGGCAACCTACTGCGGGATAATCTTCTGCCCAGTCAGTCATGTTTCTTTCGAGACATGATCGCCCAAGCGTGTATCATGTATGGTACTTAACTGACTGACATCCACACTTCAGGGGACTTGATGGTAAATAGATTTATTTTCTGAAATAATATTTCCCTCAAGTGACGTTATTTTATGAAGTAAACTTAAGTTTTTGTGGTTTTTTTTACATATATTTACAACAAAAAGTAATGTATTTTAAGAAAAAAATATTTTCTAGAATAAATAGAATTTACCATAAAGTCTCCTGAAGAGTGGATGCAAAACCCAGAACAAAATCAGTAATAAAATAAGTTAACTTATTTCATTTATTTATTATTAATCATATTCTATCTCTTGAACAGTGTAAGACGTTGTCTTCTAGAAAATACTGTAGTTGACCGATTATTTTTTTTTTTTGCGTGTGAGTGGAATAGAATATTTGTTGTTATATAATATACTAGCAGTATAGCCCGGCGTTGCTCGGG
This sequence comes from Ascarosepion bandense, assembly GCA_037127315.1. Taxonomy (NCBI): domain Eukaryota; kingdom Metazoa; phylum Mollusca; class Cephalopoda; order Sepiida; family Sepiidae; genus Ascarosepion; species Ascarosepion bandense. Next base: position 1,389,738 of record JBBBDQ010000991.1, read on the forward strand.
TGTAATGAAAGCTTTAAAACTAATCCATGGTCTTGGAGCTCAGACTCAGCCTAAAGAATATTTGTGTGAAGTTTGGTGAGAATCGGATAAAAATTATGGATTTGTATAAAGGACATACAGACAGATAAACAGACACACACACACAAACATCTTGCCTTTTATATTGTCTATTTTCTGCACTAATGTAAGAACTGCAACCTTGAAACTTCTGAATATCGTTTCTTCTGTCTTTGTCTATGAGTGTATCAAATTTGATTAAAATCAGACCATTCCTTCTGTAACCCAATTTTTTCGATTATCGATTTTCGATATTTATCGGGGGTACCTCGACACAAAACTTAGCTAAGAACGCTCGCAGACACTTGTAGTACAACTGTGTAAATTTTCAAGAAAATCGGTTCAGCCGTTTCGGAGTCTATAGGTAGCGGACACACACACACACACACACACACACACACACACACACACACACACACAAAGTTCCATTTATAAATAAGTTTAGATAGATTAGATGTACAGGTATACCTCGGGTTACGTCATTTTGAGTCAAGTCGCTCTCGATTATACGTCGTTTGTAAATATGGGAAAACAGAAATCAAGTTTATGTCGCTTTATTCGACTTTACGTCTGTCCTCCACGAATACTGTAGCTGTAATATCACTAGAAAAGCGTTAAAAACACATAAAATCATGTCACTGTAAATAAACAACTTGAATCTAAATATTGATAAATTTTTAACATAAATTAGTTTATTTTCTTTTATCGCAAATTAATTTTAATAACTGTATTTGTTATTTAACCTTACAAAATCATTTTATTTTAATAATGTCTTAGAACAAACCACATTCACAGATAAAGAGTCCACGGTGTACCGTAAAGATTGCAAAATTGTAAACATCTACATTTCCAAGTACGTACGTACATATATTCAGGACCGTAGCTAATGCTAAAAAAAAAAAAACACCGGGCACAGTGAAAATTGCCCGGATTTATTAGTTGACAATATGATGACGTCATCAGTGTCATCCGTTTCTAGAAACTATGATTTTACGGATTTTTTCGGCTATTCCAATGGAAATTAGGCACAGAATGTGAACGAAAGCAGGAAATCGGGTTCGGACTTTCTGAGTATAACCAGTTTTTTCTCCCGAAATTAATAAATAAACAGATTTTTACTGCGTTCATGCGGATGTTTTCTTCGTTTTTCTTTCTTTCTTTCTTTCTTTCTTTCTTAATTGTTTAGTTTGATTTCTGACGAAGACATTTTTCCTTGCCTGGATTTTCACTATGATTGCACAGATCGGTGCGGACCCGTGCCCGGTGTGCCCGGTAGTCAGATACGGCTATGCATATATTCATAAGTTTAGATTACTTTTTCCGTACTATATTAAAAACTAAAATTTATTTGTTTTTAAGCTTAAAATAGATTCTTATTGACCATATATTATTAAAAATGCATTTATAAATAAAATACAGAACTGGGAATGGGTATTTGTGGTCTAGCCTAGTGACAAGTAAATTCGGAGACAAGTAAATTCGACTCAAGTCGTTTTTTGACTTAAATCTCCTCTGCTGTAACAAATTATTGACGTAAAGTGAGAAATGCCCGTAAACATAACTGCGAAGTGCTTTCTTGTTCGAAAAATACGGCGAAATCGTTTAAGATATGGCCCTAAGATTTTATATGCATACAAACTGGGGCTAAAATGTAGCTTTTAACATAAACGTTTGTTTGTACATCATAGGAAAAATGTATGGGAAACTACCTCTTTTTTTGTTATATCTATTTAATGATTATTGTTTGCAACCGTCAGCATAAACCTATACTTTCTCTTTTTTAATTAATGTATGGAAAATAAACCTTATTTGCGTGCTTTGAAAAAAGAATTTGCTAGACAAATTTTCCCCATATATATTTTCATAGATTCTTTTCTTTTTTTACTGGAAATTTGCTACGGTCAAATGAAATCGATTGTTTTTTTCTTTTACGCTACTAACTATTTGACGGAGTTAATGTAAAAACACAAAGACCGCCCATCATGTAATTAATAATGGTAATTCTTTAATTAACAACATAGATTGTGAAATAGATATTTCTTAGTTACAAATTCTATTTGTTTCATCTTTGGTAAAAGACTATTTTGCTTTGACTAAAAAATCGTTTTATTGTTATCAGAATCAATTGCGATCCAACATCTTGACTTCTTACCCGACGTAGACAAGTCTTTCAGTATATATATATAATCTCTCTAAAAGGAAGAGATTTGTGGGGTTTGATACATTCACACCCACACACACACACACATGGTCATTCGGCGTTCACGTGACAGCCGTAGTTCCCGCGTAAATGATGCCAATAAAAGCAGGGGAACGTCACGTGGTACGCTAGTTAGGATTTTGTTCCGGACAAGAGCAGACATGTCTCCCTAACTCACACAAACACACGCGCACTAATTGCGGGTAGCAATTAGTGGCGCAAATTTTTTTTTATTTTTCTTCTCCGACATTAACACTATACACATTAACTTTCATTCAAACTGGACCTTACATAAAATAACTTTCTACACATAAATTCACAATTTTCCAACCTTCGTCAGTAGAAATCCACAGACTGCCTAAGACGACTACATTCGCATGTAAGTCTCTCTCTCGCTCTACTCAACGCACACACAGACACAGAACTTTGTCTTCTGTCTGACTTTCTTGCCTAAACGCATACACAGACACAGAACCTTGTTTTCTGTCTGAATAATTTCATCAAGGATGTGAACTTCGAACTCTTGACGATAATCTTAACAATTGTTACAAACCTTTCTTTCAGCTAGAAAAAGAACTCTTTCCTTAATTTTATGCATGCTGTCAACCATATGTAACCTTTGTTAATATATTGTTTTTCTGGTTACCTTCGCCTTCTCGTTCTTTCTTATTGTCTGTTTTATTTCACCACCCATGTTACGTCGAGTCGACTCGTAAAACTTAAATTAGTAAGTGGACGCTTCGTCCACTACAGATTTAACGTGCGAGAGTAAAAAAGACAGCAAACAAACACACGTGTATATGAACTTTCTGACCTGCTCACCACACAAATACCATTATGGACACTTAATATATCATACAAAAAAGCAAGTAATATTAATAATAATAATAGCAACAATAAATCTACACTTTACATAAAATTTTCGCGGCTTCTCGTACGTTTTCTTTTATATATATATATATATATATATATATATATATATATATATATATATATATATATATATATCCAGGTGAAGAGAACCAACAGTTTTAGAATTCTGAGTTCTCTGGCATTTACATTCTTTTCAAAAAAGTGCTCGATACGACAAATATTTTAGAGCATAATATACTTAGTTTTCTAGTTGAAATTAATATAGTTTGCATTGCGACAGGTAATGTTAGCTCATTGTTGTGAAAATGATTTTCATTTGAATATAACAAACAATATGTTTGTTATTTATGTATGTGGGAAGACAGAAAAATTTATGTGCGTGTCTAATTTAGATTTGAAAAAAGGTTATAATTTTGGGGAATACATGATTTCTTCTTTCAATCTGAACGGCAAAAATGTCAGTCGATCAAAACCTCTGTCTAGACTGCATTTCCGTTGATTTATCCATTATTGTTACAAGATTACTATCTTCGTTTTCTCTGTATCATTTTCTAAAACAATAAAAGAAAGAAAACATTTTATATTTTTGAACTGACTTAAAGGGTTCTTTGAGCGTAATTTTTTATTCTAAATTTTCATGAAACTCTTAATTTGTAAAAAAATTTAAATATCTATTTATTTACTAAAAATTTGAATATCCATTTTCTTATTATTATTTTTAATCTATTATATTAAAATTATATTCTAATATAATTTTTAATAACATAATACAAAATTTTATTATCTATTTAATTATTAAAAATTTAAATATCAACTTAATTATTTTAATCTCTATTTAATTATCATTATTTCATAATATAAAAACAATTATTAGATATATGTAAGTTAATAGGTATTTCTTTTATTATGAAAAAATTTTAACCATATTCTAAGATGAACATTTTGTAATGTTTACATATGACATTTATTTCATTACGTTTATTTAATAGATTTTTATTCTTAAGAAATTTAATAATATATAGGTTTTCATATAGACAAAAGGAGTATGGGTCGTTTAAAAACTTACATACTCTAGCTTTTTAAAAAAAATTCCATAGATAGATAGATAGATAGATAGATAGATAGATAGATAGATAGATGTACAAATAATCTGGAAAAAATTATAAAATTCATAATAATAATATTTTAAATAAAAAATTAAACCTAGTTGCAAATAAGAATTATCCGATAACTGAAATCAATAAGTTGGACAATAATAAGTGTAATTGTAATACTCTATTGAGTGTTCTTTGGAAAACAGATCCCTTACAGAATCCATTGTTCATCAATGTTCTATTTCTTCTATGGAAAACCCTAGTAATGTAGGTAGTGGGTAGTACTAAGAACTCTCTGAAAAAACGATTTTATCAACATACGCCTTCATTTAATAATAAGAACAGAAATAGAAGATCCCTATCGAAATGTTATTGGTATCTAAATGAACAAATAAACTTCCACATTAAATGGAATTTTTTTAAATAATACGCCCATAGCCCAGAGGTAGAATCGCCGACTGACGTCAATTCAGTCGGGTTTCAATCCTGGGTTAAAAAGCAATCGGAGTCTAACCGTACTGATGAGCTGCGATACAGCTGAACAGATCTGTCTGCGGATGACAATATATACATATATATATAATCACTTCACTTTAGCGTTATCTTCAGGGGATACACATACGTTCCATTTATTTGTTTAATAGTATCGTTATTTATTTTCGTCTACCGGCCTGAATATTCCGGAAATCTTATTAAAAATATTGCTCCCCAGGTATGGGACAAAGAGAACCAGCTATTATTTGTTTAATAATAATAATAATAATAATAAAAATAATAATAATAATAATTATTATTATTATTATTATTATTATTATTATTATTATTATAATAAATATCTATTTTTAAGAAGTAAGAAATATCTATTTCAATGTCAGTAGTGTTCATTAAAACTTTGTCATTGCTAATTTATATATATATATATATATATATATATATATATATATATATATATATATATATATAGTTGTGTATTTGGCAAAAATTCTTCATTAATAACTGTTTCGCTGAACAAGACCAACAAGGTACTTTATGTTTTTCTTGTCTGTGCACAAGTATCTTCTTTAAAGAATGTACAGATTGTCCAAAAGATTCTTGGTGCCGAACTCTTTCGGCTAAACTGTTATCTATTTTCAAAGATTGTTTTTTGTTATACCACTATAATATCCGGTGTGTAAGTGTTCCTGTAAACGATATAAAAGTCACTGAAAGTAGTAAACATATTATTTCCAAGTAAGGCCACCACATTGAGGCTATGTTCATTTTTTAAAATTATTTCAACCCCTGCAAGGCAGTAAAAACACTAAGACACAAGGGTGTTACTGGGCGGAAAAGAATAAGAAAAAAGAGAACAATAGAAGAAGATAAATCAAGAGAAAAGTAGGTAGCGATTGACACTGCGTTTAATTTTTTGAAGACCAAATTTGGCTGAAAAATGGTGCCGGGAGTGAGTTCTACAAGCGAGAAAAGTAAGTATAAAACTTACGGTTACATCTAGTCAGTTTAACTGTGAATTGATGGGACCTTGTCGCCAATCTAGTACTGCATTTAAATTCATAAAGTCTTGTTACCATAGCGAAGAGTTAATCCGAACAATTACCATGAAAGTATTTTTAGAAAAGGCTCAGGGAAGCAACATTACGGCGATGAGAAATGGACCGAACCAATAATATTGCTGAATTTTTTTTTTTTTCATTTTATGTTATTAAGAGTTGGTTTCTTTCTTTCCTTTTTGTTTTTTTGAATAAGTGTATGTATGATTTTAAAACGCTTTTTGCAGTGAGGAGTACGTATCACATTTATTATTGTCCAACTTATTGATTTCAGTTATCGGATAATTCTTATTTTCAATTAGGTTTAATTTTTTATTTAAAATGTTATTATTATGATTTTTATAATGTTTTTTGTACAACTATATATATATATATATATATATATATATATATATATATATATATATATATATAATCACTTAAGCGCTATTTTCAGGGGATACACATACGTTCCATTTATTTGTTTAACACTAATAGTATCGTTATTTATTTTCGTCTACCGGCCTGAATATTCCGGAAATCTTATTAAAAATATTGCTCCCCAGGCATGGAAAAAGAAAACCAGCTATTATTTGTATAATAATAATAATAATAAATATAATAATAATAATAATAATAATAATAATAATAATAATAATTTAAGAAGTAAGAAATACATAATTTCACTGTCAGTAGTGTTCATTAAAAACATTAAAAAGTGAGGTGTACGTATCACATTTGTGTTCTCGACGAGTATGTCGCTTATATGTATAAATTCATGAAAGAATAAACTGCTCTTTTTTACACATCGTGGGTTGCTTGAATTACCTAATTTTATCCGCTTACATATTCAATAACTATATATTGAAATGTACACATAATACAGGCATTTTATTAGGCGCCTCACTGTAGAGCAGTCTCACAGACTATTACTATTATTGTAATATTGAATCTTAGTGAATGCTCCTGAAACATAGCCTTTTTTACTCTTGCTCATCCAATCAGTCAAGTCAGTTAAATGCCATACGTGATACTCGCTAGATCATCTCACAGTAGGTTGCCATTACTTTCTGCCGTAGACTGGTTAACAGCCAATGCTACAGAACCCAATCTGTCTTGTTATTTAACCCATAACTGAAAGGAAGAGATGGATTAACCCTTTCCCAAGAGTATTTGCGCGCAAGTGAATGAAAGAAGTTCAATTAGAGTTCGAACTCGACTCCCTGATTTCTCGTTCAGAGCCATTGTCCACTGCACTACAACGCACATCCTCATCCAATCAGTCAGTTAAGTGCCTTACGTGATACACGCTTGGGCGATCATATCTCGAAAGAGACATGACTGACTGGGCAGAAGATTATCCCGCAGTAGGTTGCCATTGCTTTCTGCGGTAGACTGGTTGCCGACCAAGGCTATAGAACCCAATCTGTCCTGTTATTTAACCTATAACTGGAAGGAATAGACGGATTATAATACCTTTCCCAAGGGTATTTGCGCGTAAGTGAATGCAATGAATTCTCCGATTTGTCGTTCCGAGCCGATATCCAACGCACCACAATGCACATCCTCCTCATCCAATACAAGACCTAAATGTCACTCAATGCTGAATGAAGATGTTTTGAGGGCGTATAGGGAGGTACCAACAGTGACATATTAGGATGATATGTAGGATAAATAACGGCTGACCCTCAACTTGAAGAGGTTAAGATTGTAGTGATCAGGGGAACACTTCCTTCAGAATCCGTTCCATATTGCAGCAGTTACAGGAAAGAGGCTGTTTATGTGGAAATTATTCCTTACCACTGGAATTGTTTTTATCATTTCACCCCAGGCAAGGCAGTTTTACTGCCACTGGTGCGCAAAGGGTAAGAAAAGGTCAAAGTGATGAGAAAGAGGGGTAGGTTTTAGGGGGTGTCAGGAAGAGGGTAATAGAAGGATGAGAATACTGGTGTGAGGAGTGGATAGAGAAAAGAGCTTGAGAGAAAGGATGCGAGTTAGTGAGATAGGAGATGACTATTGACCTTACATTTAAATTCTTGGAGATTGTAGCTGTCGGGGAAGCAAGTATACGGAAGGGAATTCCACAGGCGGGAAGAGCGAGAAAATAAGCTGTTACAGTAGAAATTACGGTTACACTTTATCGGTTTCTCTGTAAAAGGGTAAGGCTTAGTCTAGTAGCTCTAGTAAATTCATACATAGGGGCACTAGTGTGCTCAGTTCATTGGAACAGAAGCCGTGACAGTATTTGTAGAAGAGACACAGGGAAGCCACATCACGCCGGTGAGAGAGCGATTGTAACCGAGCTGCCAAGTCGGGACTGATCGCATTACAAATTCTCCGTTGTATTTTGTCAAGAAGCCCGAGGTGAATAGCAGGGGCTCCCGACCAGATGTGGCAGCAGTATGTGGCAGCAGTATTCAATACATGGGCAGATGGTAGATTTATATATGTGCAAGATGGATTCAGACGGGAAAACTTTCTGGCCCTGCACAGTGAACCGACCTTCTTAGCAGCGGATCTAGCTATGGATTCGATATAGTCATTCCACTTGAGGTATGCTGAGAGAGTTAGGCCAAGGAAACGCAGTGTTTTACTCTCAGGGAGGCTAGCTTGATCCATGCTAATGGAGTGTAGGAGCGATTGTCTATGATGGTTAACAGATAGCAGCTTTGTTTTGGAAGCATTAAAATTTACGAGCCATTTCTTACCACAGATCGGAGGTCCTTTCCAAGCTCGGCAGCGAGGTTCGCTTTGTCAGCCTCAGCAGATTTTTGATCGAGGCTAAAGTAAACGGTGGTGTCGTCAGCGTATATGCCTACTTGGGATCTAATTACATCGGGGAGATCGTTAATGAAAATCAGGAAAAGCGTCGGACCTAGAATTGAGCCTTGAGGGACACCCACGTTCGTATGATAGTATCGGGAGGTATGTCCGTTCAATATTACACTTATTGTGCGATTTGAAAGAAATGACTCGATTAAGTTAAACAATTGTCCAGTTATACCATAGCGCTGCAGCCTGGGAAGAAGGCCAACATGCCAGACTCTGTCAAACGCTTTGGAAATATCCAGGACAACAGTTCGAGCTTCGCCATTCTTGTAGAGAGCCTGGTATATATAATTAGTCATGGTCGTTAGTATACCAGCAGTAGATCTGGTGAAGCGGAAACCATACTGTTTGTCCGAAAAGAGTCTATGTGCTCGGCGTTGATAATAGCTTCGAACACTTTGCCAAAAACCGGTAGGAGGCTGATAGAGCGGTAATTAGCGGGGACCGAGGGATCTCCAGTATTCTTAAATATAGGGACCAAAGAGGAAGACTTCCAACAGGCAGGAAAACAGGAAGCAGATAGACAATGGTTATAGATTTTGGAGAGGACAGAGGAGAGTTCATGGGCACATTTCTTCAAAACTATGATTGGGATTCCGTCACCTCCGCTCGCTTTATGAGGGTCAATCTTTGAGATTATGTTAGAGACCGACGAGGGGGTAATGTGGACGTCAATCAGTTGGGCCTCAGTTCTAGGTGGGAAGTCGGGTGCAGATACTCCAGACGAATCCAGTGTCGAATTGGTGGAGAATCTGCGAGCAAAGCAGCCAACCTTGTCCTCTGAAGAGATGAGGACATCAAATTCATTGATTAGAGTGGGTATTGAGGGTTTAATGTTATTTAGCGCACTTTTACAGCGCCGCTAGTAGTCTTTGGAGCCGAACTTACTGGATGCTATGCGCTGCTTCATTCTGGCAGAAAACAGTTTTATTAAGTATCTTATTACGAGCAGAGACAAAAAGGTGCTTGTTATGGTCCGACGCGTGGCTCCTATAAAACCGGAAGAAGTGATTCCGGTGAGCAATGGCAGCTGAGCAAGCAGGGGAGAACCAGGGGGACAAATGGGATTTAAGTCGCAACTTCCTGGTTGGGATGAAAGCGTCGACCCCAGCCTTCACCCAAGAGGAGACCTTGGATGCACAGTTTTCAACGGAAGACTAAGAACATTGTTCCAAGAGACGTCACACAGGAAATCGCGGAACGAGTCCCAGTGTGCTCTTTTGGTCTTAGTTTCTTGGGTGGAGTAGGAGTGGAAGGAGATGTTAACGGAAACCACCGCATGGTCAGAGTTTCCAAGAGGGCAAATCTGCTTGACATTGCAAGAGAATATGACGAAAATGAGGAAGAGTCGATTCTATATACGCAGCAGGATAGTTACTAGCTGTGAAATTATAGACTAGTCAAACCAAGAAGTGTAGTTCGTTTAATATGCGCCATAGAAATAGCGACAGAGACTAGCAAGGTTCGTCTGTAGAAAAGGATTTTTTTGGTGGGGGGTGATCATCCACTCAGTTAAGTGCCAGACGTGATACTCGCTTGGGCAATCATATCTCGAAAGAGACATGACTGACTGGGCAGAAGATTATCCCGCAGTAGATTGCCATTGCTTTCTGCGGTAGACTGGTTGCTAGCCAAGGCTATAGGACCCAATCTGTTCTGTTATTTAACCCATAATTAGAAAGAAGAGACGGATTATTACTTTTCCCAAGAGTATTTGCGCCTAAGTGAATGCAATGAATTTAACTGGAATTCGAACTCGGCTCCTCGATTTCTCGTTCCGAGCAGATATCCACTGCACAACAACCACTGGGCTGCGAAAATGCTCTTGAGTTCGGTCGAGTCATGAAAGTGAGGATTGGGCAGCTCCAGCCCAGGGTCAGCAATAATCTTTTTTTTTTTAATCATATCACCCCGAGCAAGGCGGTAACGCCACTGATATGCAGGGGGCTACTTAAGAGTAAAAAGATTGGAAAAGAGAAAGCCGGAAACCACATCCTAAACAAGGAACAAGGGATGAGCCTCTTCACCTGTTCAATAGACGTGGGTGGAGTGTGAACCGGGCGATATTTTTTGGTTTTATCTGACTCTTACAAATTAAAAGCATGTCAGTTATTTTCTGTGGGGAGGCCGGGTAAATACTTTTGAATTCTCTCACGGTTGGAAAGTGAGGATGCGGCAGCTAGCTCCGGCCCAGATGGGGCGGTAATACGCCATTTTTGTTTTGATGTGACTTTTGAAAAGAAAAAAAAAAACATTTCAGTCGTTAGTTACATTCCGTGCGAAAGCCGGGTAAACACTTCTAAATTTTCTCAGGGTTGGGAAGTAAAGATTGGGCTTTTCCGGCCAAGAGGCGGCGGCAATAATCCATTTTTCGTTTGATCTGGTACTTACAAAGAAAAAGCATGAAATTTCAGTTACGTTTGGCGCAGAGGTCGGGTAAACATTTTTGAATTCTCTCAATAGACCATTTTTGATTTAATCTGGCTCTTACAAAAAAGAAAAAAAAAAGAAAGAAAGCATAGCAGTAGTCAGTGATTTTTGTGAAAAGGCCGGATAAACACTTTTAAATTATCTCAAGGCTGGAAAGTAAGGATTGGGTAGCTCCGGAGTAGATGTGGCGGAAATGCTTCATTTTTCTTCTAATCTGGCTCATACATGGGAAAAGTATGGTTAGCAGTTGTTAGGTACTTTCTGTGGGGAGGCAGGGTAAACACTTTTAAATTTTATTAGGGCTGAAAGGTAAGGATGGGGATACTCCGGCATAGATGTGGCGGCAATATTCCATTTTTTGCTTTGATCTGGCACTTATAACGAAAAAGCATGACAGAAGTCAGTTGCTTATGTGCAGAGATCGGGTAAATATTTTTGAATTCTCTCAAGAGTAGACAAATAAGGATTGGGTAGCTGTAAAGATGTGGCGGAAATACACAATTTTGGGGGTTGGTCTGACACTTACAAAGAAAAAGCATGTCACTAAGCAGTTACTTTCTGTGGGGAGGCCGGGTAAACACATTTGAATTCTGTCAAGACTCGAAAACAAGGATTGGGCTACGCCGGTCCGGATGTGACGGAATTACTCCACTTTTGTGGTTGTATCTGGCTCTTACAAAAAAACAAAAAAAAAAAAAAGCATGAACGACAGTAGTCAGTTATTTCTTGTTGAGAAGCCGTTTTGTTTTTAAATCTCTCAAGTCTGGAAAGTGAGAATTTGGCAGCTTCGGCCCAGATGTGGTGGCAATACCCTATATTTGGTTTAATCTGGTTCTTACAAACAAAAAGCATAGCCGCACGTAGTTACTTTCTGTGGGGAGGCCAGGTAAACACTTTTGAATTCTCTCAAGGCTAGAAAGCGAGGATTGTGCTGGTCCACCTTGTCCATATGTAATGGAAATACTTCATTTTTTGGTGTGATCTGGCTCTTGCAAAGAAAATGGATGGCAGTATTCAGTTACTTTCGACAGGGAGGCCGGTTAAACACTTGGATTCTCTCAAGGCTGGAAAGTAAGGATTGGGTTTCTGCGACCCAGAAATAGCGGCAGTACTTATTTTTTTTTATTTGATCTGGCTCTTATAAAGAGAAAACATGGATGGTAGTAGTTAGTTACTTTTTGAAGGGAGGCCGGGTAAACACTTTTGAATTTTCTCAATGCTGGAAAGTGAGGACTGGGTAGTTCCGGCCACGTTGAGTCGGCAATATTCCATTTTTGGTCTGATTTGTCTCTTGTAGTGGCAAGAGACCTTACTTTTCGTTTTTCATGTGCCGTCTTCCTTCAAGACGTAAGCGATCAAGGCACTTCACATCTTCCTTTCTCTTGTCGCTCTTAATATATTTTGTCTTATTTCTCCCAAACCCTGCTCTGCTATCAAATTTCTTAAATTCTTCAAGTATCTCATGTAATTTTTTCCTCTGTCTCTTTCTTTCTATCTGGCTTGTGAGTATCAGATTCTCCAAGTCCTTCTTCTTCATTACATGTCCCAGAAACTTTCAACTGTCTCTTCCTCTAATTAAGCAAATTTCGTATTTCTAGCATTTGTTTTAGAACCATACTAACCATTTCGGAAAAGAAAATTCTCTGGCTTTTCTAGAATTTCCCTTACCAAAATTTACAGAATTCTCTAACTTTTCGTTTACTGTGTTAATCACCTCAAATCAACATGATTTGAAGACATTAAATTTAGATATATAATTTCTGGGAACTGACAACAGTTTTCATTTCATGTGAAAATTTAAAAGACAGAAATCTATTATACACAAACATATAAAGAGACAAGAAGACACGTATAACATTATTTATTTGCATTATTTACATACGGACTATTTTCCGCAACTTTATTGTGATTATCACATCATTTCAACCGCTGTGCCCTCTCGTCTTCATCAGATACTTGTTGGTCCGGATAAACTTCAGAGAATTTAAAACTAAATCCATTATCTGCGGATGAAGATTGTTCTTGTTGCGCTGTTCCTATCTTGGTACATCTTGTTTTGATCATCGTACCGAGTGGTGCAATGGATTGTGGCCCAGAATGAGAAATCAGAAAAGTGATCGAATTCCAGTTGCGTTCATTACATTCAATTACGCGCAAATACTTGGAGCAGGAAAGATGGATTCATGCTTTTCTCAAAAGCATGAATTCATTTCTCTTGCTCCAATTATGCATTAAATAGTAGGTTTTTCTTCTGGAAAAAACAATGTTATCTCACAAAAATATGTTAATGAAAAAAAAAAAAAAGAAAAAAGAAAAAGAAAAAAAAAGAATTATTCTTACAATCCAAAATACGTTTTGGCTTTAAATAACACACAAATGGTTGATAAGCTGTCAAAAAAAAAAAAAAAAAAAAAAAAATCAATATTCTTGGTCAGTACTGTACAATTATTATTCGCCTTGTTTCCACCGCCTTTAAGTCTTAACTGCTCGGCTCAGGGATTGGACACACAATTACTAAATAACTAGATACAGAAACCAAAGCTTTAATCCACTCGTAATTGAGACAAGTAACAGACGTTATTTTATACTATTTATCACAGTAAAGATCATGTAGGGTCCACAAGCAAAAGAAATAAACTGACGTTTTTGGTGTCCTATTGTCCTGACCCTTGATATTGTTTTTCCTCCACGTTCCGTGTTCTTTTAGGACGTGGACGATCACGGGCTTCCCCAAATTTCTAACGCTTGTAGCTCTTAGTAGGTTTGTATTTCCCTCACACCGCCGTTCCACCAGCCATTCACACAAGCTGATTCGGTAAATGACAAACAGTAATCGCCTGTCCCTCGTGATATCGGTATCCCGAGATTTACAGATTATTTTAGCTGCCTCTTTCTGATTCAGAGTAGAAATGTATTTTGATCTCTGAGAGTTAAATTTTCCAGTCCGCCTTTCCATATTATGCGTCCAACAAATTTTAGATTTCTTTTTGATTCTGAGTACAAATGTACTTTGGTCTGTGAGAGTTAAATTTTCCTGTCCACCCTTCGACATTATGCGTCCAACAAATTTTAGCTGCCTCTTTCTGATTCTGAGTCTGTTGATCTGTGAGAGTTAAATTTTCCTGTCCACCCTTCGACATTATGCGTCCAACAAATTTTAGCTGCCTCTTTCTGATTCTGAGTCTGTTGATCTGTGAGAGTTAAATTTTCCAGTCCACCTTTCCACATTATGCGTCCAATACATTTTAGCTACCTCTTTCTGATTCTGAGTACAAATGTATTTTGATTTGTGAGAGTTAAATTTTCCAGTCCACCTTTCCACATTATGCGTCCAATACATTTTAGCTGCCTCTTTCTGATTCTGAGTACAAATGTATTTTGATTTGTGAGAGTTAAATTTTCCAGTCCACCTTTCCACATTATGCGTCCAATACATTTTAGCTGCCTCTTTCTGATTCTGAGTACAAATGTATTTTGATTTGTGAGAGTTAAATTTTCCAGTCCACCTTTCCACATTATGCGTCCAATACATTTTAGCTGCCTCTTTCTGATTCTGAGTACAAATGTATTTTGATTTGTGAGAGTTAAATTTTCCAGTCCACCTTTCCACATTATGCGTCCAATACATTTTAGCTGCCTCTTTCTGATTCTGAGTACAAATGTATTTTGATTTGTGAGAGTTAAATTTTCCAGTCCACATTTCCACATTATGCGTCCAATACATTTTAGCTGCCTCTTTCTGATTCTGAGTACAAATGTATTTTGATTTGTGAGAGTTAAATTTTCCAGTCCACATTTCCACATTATGCGTCCAATACATTTTAGCTACCTCTTTCTGATTCTGAGTACAAATGTATTTTGATTTGTGAGAGTTAAATTTTCCAGTCCACCTTTACACATTATGCGTCCAATACATTTTAGCTGCCTCTTTCTGATTCTGAGTACAAATGTATTTTGATTTGTGAGAGTCAAATTTTCCAGTCCACATTTCCACATTATGCGTCCAATACATTTTAGCTACCTCTTTCTGATTCTGAGTACAAATGTATTTTGATTTGTGAGAGTTAAATTTTCCAGTCCACATTTCCACATTATGCGTCCAATACATTTTAGCTACCTCTTTCTGATTCTGAGTACAAATGTATTTTGATTTGTGAGAGTTAAATTTTCCAGTCCACCTTTCCACATTATGCGTCCAATACATTTTAGCTACCTCTTTCTGATTCTGAGTACAAATGTATTTTGATTTGTGAGAGTTAAATTTTCCAGTCCAACCTTTCCACATTATGCGTCCAATACATTTTAGCTGCCTCTTTCTGATTCTGAGTACAAATGTATTTTGATTTGTGAGAGTTAAATTTTCCAGTCCACATTTCCACATTATGCGTCCAATACATTTTAGCTACCTCTTTCTGATTCTGAGTACAAATGTATTTTGATTTGTGAGAGTTAAATTTTCCAGTCCATCTTTACACATTATGCGTCCAATACGTTTTACCTGCCTCTTTCTGATTCTGAGTATAAATGTATTTTGATTTGTGAGAGTTAAATTTTCCAGTCCCTGCTTCCTAAATTAAACATCTCTCCGTGCATAAAATAATGCTGTCATATATGGTCAGGCGTTTATCTCATCTCAGTGTTTTCAACAGGCTCCGAAGAAGAATCTTTACTGTGATAGGTACTGACTTTGCGGTTCCACTCCAGCTATATTCTCACCGGCGAGATGTGGCATCCCTCTGTCTGTTCTACAAATATTCTCATGGCTTCTGCTCCGACGAACTTAAGTCACTTCTGCACCGCTACAAGAATTTACTCGTGCAACCAGACTGGCAACAAGGTCCCACCCATTCACAGTTAGATCAACCAAATGCAGCCGACATTTCTACTCCATCACCTTCTTTTCTCGCACTTCTCGACTGTGGAACTCCTTTCCATTTTCTTCCTTTCCTGACGGCTACAACCTCCAAGAATTTAAATGCAATGTCAATACCCATCTCTTATCCACTTTACTCCAGTTCTTTCTACATCATCCTGTATATCTTTTTCCTTTCTCTCTACTTTTACAAATGTCATCACACCTGTATTCCCATATTTCTCTTGCCCTTTCTCTAACAACCTCTGTAACTGGTTCGTCTTCCTCTTTAGTCTCCTCCTATCTAATCTTTTATTCTTATGTAATCCCTGCGCATCAGTGGCATTACCGCCTTGCTTGGGGTGAAACGATTAAAAAAAATGTGTCCGAGAAATTTTAGCTGCTTTTTTTCTTTCTGTTTTATTTAAAAGTCATTTTTTGCTTACGCGCTGTATTAATGCTATTCTCAACATCCTTCTGTAGAGAATGGCAAGTCTTCGTCGATGGCCTATCCTCTACTGAGAGCGATAGAGGAGAAAAAAGTCTCTTTTACATCTGTGAGAAAAAGCAAGCATCCACCTGAAAGCGCTTGTCTTTTTGTTTCTAGTAAAATATTTCTGGGTTCGCTTTTGGAATACATCTCTTGTTATTCGAATGCAACTTCGGATTTCGGTGTCACTCGTTCCGTCCCCTGTTAATAGCTTAGCTTAGTAAATACATATGTCTGTATCTGTTTATTTCTTATCGTAACTCAACAAAAATGGCACACTGTAGCTATATTTTTAGCGCAAACACACGCACGAAATTCTGTTTCAATCGATCTAAAAAAAACACAGTTTATGCTTAGTTTATTCTAGCATAAGACCATACAGTGGGGATCGAACTCACTTCATTTGCGAATTGGTCTACGAGACAAGCTTGTTAACCATCACTGTCTAGTAGATCGCACATGCACACCCATGGTACCATAGTTAGCCGAGGTATTATTCTTTATGCTTAGCTTAATGGGAAATAAGCCAAAATTGGAGGAAGATTGTATTGTGACATTGTCCCAATAAATGTGAGGAGGCTATCTACCTTTATGAAAATGTTTCAATCTTTCACCCGGCGACAAACAGTAACACAGACCACTTGGCGCTGATGGGAAAGACAAAAAAAATCACCCGCAACAAAAGCATCTCCAACCCACATACACATGTAGGCGTATTACACTAATTTATATATGTAATTAGTACTTAAACATGTAATAAAAGAAAATTATTGTAACAGTTATTGGCCTTCAGTGAGAGTAAATATTGATATATATATATATATTGCTCGAAAATAAAAGGTAACGTATATTAAATTAACATTTAACAAGCAATCAGGAAAGACAAATAGATAAAAAAAAAGAAAAGTAAAAAATAAGACAAGGAGAAAGAAAGAAACAAAAACAGACAGAAATGGAAAGAAAGACAGACTTAGCGAAAGAGAAACGAGAGAGCAGCCCGTTTTTGTTTGCGTGCATAGGCCACGTGACTCGGGGTGACTGTGACGTCATTCCCCGCGCACAGTGGCTCACAGACCGTGGACCGAGTCAGACGTGTTTTGGAGTCTCTTGATCCTTTCTCTCCTTTTTTCTCTCTCCTCGCCTCTTTTACTTTCTTTCTCCGTCTGTCGAACAACAACAAATAAACAAGTTTATTCTACGGGACTTTTTTTTCTTTACTAGTTCGAAAGAGGATAGCTTTCATATAACTGATTATATTTCAAAGAGAAAAAAAGAACAAAAAACAAAAACAAAATCTCTCTTTTTTTTCTCTATAATTTTTTTTTTTAAAAAAGGTGGAGGAGTTTTTTCAAGGAAGGAAAAAAGGATGGCGGCTGGTCAAGACACGGCACAGCAAAAGATGTTAGAAGCAGAAAAAAACACCCACCCACACTTAGTTAAGCACCAGTCCAAGCCACTGTGTGCAAACACGGCCTATAGCTGCAATAAACTCTGGCTTTTCATCTACACGTTGCTGTACCTGGTAAGTAAAAACGATGAAATTTAGTTACTGCTTGTCAATAATACTTCTCCGTTGTCCTTTTCTCTCTTTTACTTTGTCTCTGTAAGAAGAATTTTTCTTCGTTCTTTTTGTCGCATTCTTTTCTTTCTTTGTTGTACTTTTTTGTTTGTAGGTAAAAAAAAAAACCAAAAAAAAAAAACCAAACGACAACAACAAATTCATAACATCAATCATGCATAAATCAATAATGTGTTTATTGTCCTTTGGTGGGCGCCTTCTAAATGCGATGATGTTATTGTTTATAGTTCGTCTGGCAAATCGGGCCGTTGGGATACTTTCTTCATCCCTCACTGGATGCCTCAACAAAGTAAATAAACTTCACACACACCTACAGTGACTTACTGGATAACAGACTTGATTCGTTTTTAGTCTCTTCAGTCACCAGGTGCCCAATATTTGTCTGTAATCTTGTATCTGTATGAGTTCAAGTTAAAATTAAATAGAATGATAAAAAAAACAATCCCTACTTGTAAGCGCGCATCTCGGAAGACTAAGTGATTTTAAGTTTGAGCTTTGCGGGGTACCCCGCACTTGTGGCCTTGTGCCAGTTTAAGTTCCTGTATCACTTTTTGTAGCGTAATGGTTAAGCGGTAAGTCAGTAATTAGTGGGGCGAGTTCAATACTCATTTAATTCCACAACGCCTTTGCGCATGAATAAACTAAC
Organism: Ascarosepion bandense; assembly: GCA_037127315.1. Classification (NCBI taxonomy): domain Eukaryota; kingdom Metazoa; phylum Mollusca; class Cephalopoda; order Sepiida; family Sepiidae; genus Ascarosepion; species Ascarosepion bandense. The sequence goes on from JBBBDQ010000991.1 coordinate 1,408,317, forward strand.
ACGCGTGCACACAAACAAAAACGCACACCGGAGATGTGCTGAAAAGTTCTCAGACCGACCAAAGAAGGGATCTCCAAAATATGGTCATCTTTAGTTAGGTAGAGAGTTGGGAATAGGACTTTTCAGCATCCTTCTTGTCTTGTATATGCCACTTGAGAACGTTATTTTAGCAGAATTGTCTTTCAGACCAAATTCCTCGGTGACCCTGTGTTAAAGCAGTCTTCTTGATGGTGATATGAAATTTTCATGGAAAGATATACTCAGTTATACTCTCATCATGTTCATGTAAAAAAAAAAAAATATATTTTTTTTTTGTGGTGGACAGAAACTTTTTTTTAATCAAGTAACTAAATGGTCCGAAAATAAAATTCTCTTAATTCTAACTTTAAGAATTTACCTTTAACACCCTCCCAAAATAAAACAAACAAACAAAAAAAAAAAAATATTAAAAATTAAAAATAATCGATGAATGGAATGAAAATAGTTTTTGTTTTCAAGAAACAATTGGAATAATCAATATTTTTTCTTTTTTTATTACGATGAAATATCGATTTCTACCTACCTATGTTCGGCCTGAAAGTTTAAATACACCATTTTTTTCTTTTTAAGTAGTTAAAAAACCTTGGTATAATTGACAAAGACTAGGTAACCTATGTCGGTAGCTAGAACGTCAATATATTTTTCGACTTCACCTTTCTTTCACTAGTGTTTCTTCGATTCCCTTGTTTTTATCCGACAGGTTCGCGCACGCACAAATACACGCATCGAGTTTTTACTTTAGTTTTTTTATTGACTAACCGAACATGATTTTTTTTGTGTGAATCTCGTTATTTTGTTCTAAGAAAATATTTCAGTTAAGAAGAATGTTTGGTTTTATTTACGTGTTAGAGCCGGTTACAATTAAGTGTTATTCTCTGTTAAATGAAATGTTTCCCTTGAACGACAGCTACAACAACAGACAACAATAAAAACTCTCTTTCATAGATCGGCCCAGACAAATCTTTGCCTTTTTGACTTATCTTCAGTACAGCTTACGATAAGTAGTCGCCTGAAAGATGATATGATTAAAAATGATCAGGTTTTATTTATGTAAAAACGGTGTTTGTTGCTTTTGTTGAGCTTGTCTTTAAAAAAATATTAAAGAAGGAAGATAAATTTATTATTTCCCCAGTACTATTTACATTTTTCTTAGTTTATTTATTTTACTATGAGATTAAAAAAACTAACCAATCCTTTATGGACTAACACTAACAGGAAATAGTTTTTTTCTAAGAAGTGTCTTATCGTGGCAAAAGAAAAAAAAGATGATACTAAAAACAATTTTTAGGATCAAATTAAATATTTCTCTGAAAAATGAACCCATCCTTTTCTGTTTTGTCAACTACACAATAATACGTTTTTGAACAATATTTGATTTTGATTGAATGATTAAAAAACAACCTTCTTTATGATGAGTGAAAAAGAATGTTATTTTTTGTGTGTATTTGTGAATTTAAAATTGTACAAAAAAAAAAAGTATTCCAGATTGAGTTGATAGGTAAATTAAAAAAATGTTACAAAAATAATTTACTTAACATTTGTTAAATGAATATTACCGTCAAAAATAAAATTTACTTGCCTTTTTTAGTTTTTATTGCCATGACTACTTAATTTTCTTTCTCATCAAAATTGACTATTGAGACTTTTCATTTTTTTTTGTTAAATCAAACAAACAAAATAAAAAAAGACAAACTGTTAAACTAAAAAGTATTGCTTTTTTTAAAAAAAAATTAGTTCTTTGAAAAGTATTTTTTATACCTCTTTTACGAAGGAAAGAATATAAAATTTATAACTTTTAAAAGCTGGTGAAATTAAGCACTCAATATTTAAATATTTTATTTTTATTTCTTCAATTTTGTCACGTTTTTAAAATCAAATCAATTGAATGCCCGGTTCGTGATGGTCATTTCGACATCAAGCAAATTACTGCTCCTGTCAACTCCAACTTTACTTTTAATTTTTAAATTATCGTCATTAAGCTAATTATTTTTTTTTTACTTGCTCATATTGTCATAATCTGAAATTTTCATACTTTTAAAAGTTATTCAACTTCTTTTTAACCCAAAATCAATTCATAAACCTTAGAGGTGAGTGAGGAGATTGTTTTGCGTCAATCTTACAAACACAAGAGTAATCTGTTTTGAAAACAAAATCAGTATTATTAAGAATTCGATTTTTTTTTTTCGCATTCGAACAGTTTATTAATTTGATTCTTGTGGTGGGTGGAATCATCCTCCAAAAAGTGAGGTACCCAAAATGATGCTCGAATTATTTTTACAAACTGTATAGTGTAGGTACAAGGTTGACATTATTTGTGTCTGTCTTCTTGTAAAAGACCTGTTTGCGATGATTAGGATACAGTTACACCTATTTAGGAAGAATTGCCGCATTACAATATTCTCTAAATAATTGGCTTTGTGCCAGTTTATAAGTAAATTTGAAATAAAAAAAAAGTACCAGTAATCAGTGGAGGCCATACCACAAAAACTTTCTTGCGCATGAAAAGAAAAAGGAAAAAAAGTGTTTTTTTGGTCATGTGATCATAATTTTACACTTTAATTCATTCTACAAAAAAACTAAAACAGAAAAAAATGAGTATTTTTCATCTTTTATTTCAATTAAAATGTTAGTGTTTTTTTTTTTCACCGACCTCAGAATTACAACTGACAACAGTAGCACATTAAATATTTGAGACTAAATTTTTAAAAAGTATTTGTTTATATCGATTGTTTAGAGATCATCTTTCTGTCGACATTATTGGGAAATTTTTGTTTAAAAATATCCAGTCCTGTTGTTTGTTAGTGTTTGAAAAAACAAAATGAAAGTTTACTTTAAGGTTGGCATTATCAAGCTTAAAAATTGAAATTACCTTTAAACATCCTATTTAGGTGTTTGGTGAGAATTGAACAAAATAAACACAATAAGAAAAAAAAAACAACTTTTACACTAGTTTACAGCAGGTTCAGGTATGTGCAGCTGCAAGTATTGTTCGGTGTTGTTCACTGTGCAATTATACCGAAATTTTTCGTTCATTGTGGAAAATCTGATGTTAAAAAAAGAAAGTATGGAATTATTTCCGATCGACTTAGCTATTCATATTCTAAAAACAAATCAAACTTAATATTAATTTTCACACCCACACAATCTCCCTTCACTTTTTTTTTGTAATGAATGCGATCACACACACCCTTTCGTTTTTTAATTAGTCTTCTTCTTCTTAATCTTTGTGTCTGCAACATTTAAAAGAATGAGTTGTAAAGATTTAAAATTAAAAAGAATCTCCAGCCCACTCGCTTTTGAAAATTGCTATGTAAATGGAGAGTTTCTGAACAAAAAACGGAAAAAACCCATCTTATAGTTAGCATACACATGACCTTTCGATTTTGGAGAATGACATTTAAGGGCCTGAGAGAGAAATAAAACAACCAAAATTTTGTTTTTTTAAACAAAACATGTAAATTCATTTGACAGCATTTACTCTTTAATTCTTAAATGTCTAGATTCGATTCTTCACGAAAAAGAAACTCAAAATTAAAAAAACAAACAAAAATAAATAAAATAAAATTATGCAAGAAATATCGGTTAGTGACAGTTGCAATGCAGTCCATTGCTATTTTTCCGCAGAGCCTCCTTCCTTCCTTCCTTACCTGTGGAATGGAAGAAGCGTGTACCATCACGTGACTGCTTTATCGTAAACCGCACTGGAAGATGAGCAGTTGTCAGGACGTTCCAAGTTTAATTACACATCTTTTTACAATTTAAGTTTATTTCAAAATCCTTAAAACGGGATGAAGAGAGGAAGATTGTGTGGTGCCAATTTCCCAAGGGGGGGGGGGGGCAGTGACTCGTTGTTTTTTTGTCTGTCATTGGAAATCTTTCTTTTCAAATAAAATATAATTTGCTAGTTTGAATTTTTTTTTAAATTGCAAATAATTTACTTAAACTTAGTATCCTTCTTGTTGAATTTTTAAAACTTTTGTTTGTTTTTGTACAAAAAAGTTTTTTTTCAAAGTAAACAAAAAAAAAAACATTGTTGCAAAATTTATAATTGCATTTTTAAAAAAAATGTCACAAGACAAGATGACTGAAGTGAACTAATCAATTTTTGCTTTGCTTAACTTAGATTTTAAATGTAATTACGAAAATATTTTTATCTCCTGAAATGTTTAAATCATTTTAAAATATACAAAAAAAAAAAAAATTAATGGAAGTTTTTTTTTCACTTAAAAATAAAAATTTCCGGTTTTGAAAAGTTATCAATAAAAAGTAAAAAACTAAAAGTATTTTAAAAATGAGACAGTTTAATAATTTTCTTGTGACTGAAATCATTATTTCTTTTTCCAAGACAAGTAAAAAAAAAAAATAAATAAATACTCGTGACACCTTGAAAATCTCTTGAACAGTTTCTAAACAAAAAAAAAACCCAAACAAAACCTGTTTACTTGTCAGTTGTATGGTTATGCGATAGGACATGCCTCATTCCGTCAGTACATTTTAATTTTAGTATCATAGTGTACCTTTCCGTATTTTTATCGTATTTTAGATTTTGTTCTTAATTAAAAATTTCTTTTTTTTTAATTGAAGCAGAAAGCTTGATGGCAACATTTTTTTCATTTCTTATTTTTAGAAGGCATCTTCACAACAAAGTATACCAAGGCCCCTTGCAATTTTGTTTTGCTTTATGACCTTTAACTTAATGAATCCTTTCTTTTAATTGAAACTTTAAGTATTTCTCCAGGGCACAGTGGTTAACAAGTAAAATTGAATAAACTATAACTCAGGATTCGATCAAATTTAATTTAGTTACATTTTCTATTGTTGTGAAAGTGAATTAAAAGAAAATAATGACAATATAAGTTTGGGACAGGACCATATTTGTTTGAACCCATTGCATTTATTTTTTTGTTTGACGAGTTTTTTGCTAAATGAAATTGAAATTATATCGCTCTAAGCCAGACGACTGGACGACAACATTCTCTCGCATTTATTTTTATTTTCTCTTTCAAAAAGTTATTCATAAAACAAAACCTTTTTCAAATGATCCTTGGGGTCTGGCAGGATTTTGAGGTTTTGAAAGGCATATTGACAAAAAATGCAGTAGTAGCAATAAAAATAAAATGATCTCTTTGGGCTTTTTGTTATTTGTTCACCATCACAATAAAAACGGTAATTTAGGTAAGATGCATAAAAACTACATACGAATATAAAAATTAAAAATAAAATGAATTTATGTAGGTGAGACATGAGTAAAAAAAAGTTTTAAAAACTGATGTGTGTTTACACACAGAAAAAAAAATGTACGTGTAAGAAAGAAGACAAAAGCTCCCTCCATCATTTTTGAGGGGTAAAAAACGGTTTTATCAGTTCAAGGAAGAATTGGGTGCCGAGAATACCGTCTGCTTTTTTCATCTTACATTCACACAGAACGTAAAAGATAAAATTAAGACGCGATCTGATCTCTTTTTTGGGTCGTAAGTGCTGGGACACACGTTTGTTTCTGTTTGCCCTGCCCCAAGGCAGTACACGTGATTTCTGATAAAAACCCCGATGGGCCACGGCCACACCCTCTCAATTTGTTTTGTTGGTATATAATGTATTTTTTTCGTGTTTATTTTTCGTAATTGTTATATAGCAGTAGTAATACATTGTTGATTGTTATTTCTCACGAACAAGAGTCGGTGTTCAAGCTTGGCTGAAAGCCAGGATTTCGAAGTCTGATTTTCAAGGTTTCTCCTTACCTATTCAAATATTGACGCAACGTTATTCTTTGCTATGATAAAAATAAATAAATACGCCTGACAAAAAACTAGAATTTCATTTTATTTTTTGTATACAGACTAAAAAACACGAAGCCCAACTTGATAAGAATTGTTAATTTGAATTTAAAAATCATCTAAAAATTTGTTTATTTTTGCATTTTTTTATTTACGTTGTTAAACTCAAAGGTCCATAAAAGGTCTTTGGTTTTACACTAAGTCAAATCTCAGACTTTCGACATTTTAAACTAAAAACAAAAACACTTTTTTTTCTTCTTTCAAGGTGATTTTGAGATAGAAAAAAAAAAAAACTTTTTCCCCAGAAGACGTCGTCTTTGTCTTTGATAAATTTGTCGGCATTACGGTTGTTTTCTTCATTTGTCCTGACTCCTGGGTATTTAATGACAAGATAGTCATAAAAGGGAAAGGGGCGAGGAAGAAGAAAAAATAATAATAAAAAAAGCTCTCTTGTTTTAGTTTTGCTTCCTTTCACAGCTAGGATTGTTGTAAAAAATATTTTTAAATATTTTCTGCTTGCATTTTGAACGACCTTGAAACGAGAATATATATCTCTTAAAGGGCAGTCATGTTATGAGACAGTAAAAACACACACACAAAATGACAGTCGGTCTTACTCTTCTTATTGATGAATTTAATTGCTCATAATTTAATATACAAAACTGCAAGTGAATTAAATTAAAAAAAAATCCAATGTCTATTTTGCAAGTACATGAATGTATATACTGAAGGTCGTAGGTAAGCCGTGTCACATATTTTTGTTTGTCTATATAGGCTTACCTTAAACTAAGGGAAACCGATTTTTTAATTAAGAAAAGAGCTCGAAAGGGTCACGACATTTCCTGCGTAAATTATGGGGTCATAAGGCGACATTTCCCGCCCTTTCTTAATAAACAAGCGTTTATTAATTTATAAAATTAAAATGATTAAATAACTAATACTTAATTAGATTTTAATAGAAACATATAATTTACGTCAGTTTTATTTATTTATTTCTAAAGTATGTAATTAATTTTTGTGATGTAAACCGAACTGTTACTAAAAATAACTCATCTTTTTCGTTTACTTCCGACTCTTCTCTTCTCTTAATCCGTTCTCTTGTTTCGTGAAATCATGTATGTAAAATTTACATACATTGTAAATTTTGTTTTATATGCAGCTTTATGTAATTATGTATAAAACTCGAGAAAAGCTACAATAAATTAAATAAATACAAACGAAATACCCATTTCGCTCGTCTTTGGCGTATAAATCTTTCCTTTGCTACAATTGGGGAAACACCCTTAGCTCGTTCGTTTTCGATGGAGGTTTCCTTTTCTTTTCTTTCTGCAGTGAATTCATCTTTCTCTGCATGTTTTGTAACAAAACTTTTGTCTATCATATTGTTTTTTTTTCCTGGAAACTTTTTCTTTTAGGCTTTAAAATATAATTTTATTTTTTAAATAAATATTTCTTTTTACATAATTGATATTTTTATTTTTTCCTTTCACCAACATCAATTTTTAAAAAATTATTTATTTTAGACTCTCTTAGTCTTAGAAAAAAAAAAATTGACAGGAAATAAATTAAAATGAAAAGTGTTTGTGAGACACTGAGTAAATGACGGAGAGGGTCGTAACTTCTCCGTTTGTCAACCGTTAAAAAAAAAAAAGCAATTTTTTATTTTTAAAACTTTGTAATGTAAATTTTTGTAAATGCTCCTAATTGCACAAAAAAAACTTTTATCGGGGCGTTAGAGGATTTGTGATAAAAGAAAATCAAGAATTATCTCCAAGAAACTAAAATCAAAGGACTTGTTAGTGACTTACTTATTAATAAATATCGTAAATTAGACAACACAACTCAAAAATGGTTTTCTTTTGTCAGCAATACCAAATGGAAGAAAGACAATTGAATTGATAGATATTGGAATTGGACAAACATACACACACAATAATACACATTGAACAGCGACATTTACAAGAACTCTCAATAAAATTCCATCATTCCTCGTAAAAACTTTGTAGGTAGAAGACGTGCCGCATTTTGTTTTGTTAGCACCAGGCAAGAAGGGGGGGGGGCTAACCGATAAAGAGTTATTTACTAACTTACTGAAGATGAGAGAAAAATCACACCGATGTGCTGTGTGCCTTTAAGTCAAAACGGCTCTCATCGTGGGTTTTAAAAGTTATTTATGTGATGTGATTATTATTATTATGTCGTTAAAAAGTGCCGTATATAACCAAGAGAAGCAATGTTAGTTTTTTTTATATATTTTTTAATCACGGTATTGAATATACATTTTTTTTCTTTTCTTTTTCGTTTTCTGGATTGATATGGAAAATTGTTACTGCCAAACGAATCTAAGAAAATAATTGTAAGAAGATTAGGAAAAAAGCTTTGTCCAACTGACGTTTGTTTTTTGTTTGTTCTTTTCGTTTTTTTTTTTGTGGTGGGGATAAAAAAATTGAATTAAAAAGAAAAAAAATCGCTGTTGCTTTTTTTTTTTTTTATCGATGTCAGATGTTAAAATGAGAGAAGTCAAGATTTTGAATACTGATTTTCATAGCTAACAGACTGGGACTCATGATTTGGAAGAAGTGCATAATTATAAATACAAACTAGAGATTCTCATCATTACGTTTTTCATTGTAAACTGTCATAAGGTTTTGTTGCTTACCCGCTAACTCAACAAATCAAAACAAAATTTCAAATATGGAAGAGATTATTAAATTTTTTTTTAAATAATGAAAAATTACTCTGCTGATCTTTCCTCTTAATAATAATTAACATTTTGATGGAAAAAATTCGTTTTTAGGACCTTTATATTCATACTATGCTGTTTTTAGCCCTTTTTAGTGGAGCTGTAAGTGTGGGGAGCTGGTTTATCTTTCAGTGGTTCGGCCTTGTGTCTTACTTAACCGAACTCCCTACAGCTTACAGGATGTATCCATTCCAGATTTATCAGAAGGTTTTCATCAGAAGGTTAATAATTGTCGGCAGGTTACAATGTGTAGAATTGTGGAATAATAAAATATACATTTTTCATGGTAAAATAGAAATTTAAAGGAGGAATAACACAGATTATAGAAGTTAATGTGCAATTAGAAACATTAATAAGAAGTTAAGGGTAGAGTTCGTACAAAATGTTCGTAGTAGTAATTGTTGACGGAGTATATGCGTACGTATGTATGTATGTATGTATTCTCAGTAGGAATGTCTTTGGATGGAGAAGTTTTTTTTTTTTTTTTTCATTTCACCCTGAGCAAGGCGGAAACGCCACTGATGTGCAGGGGGCTACATAAATGTAAAAAGATTAATTAGAAAAGAGTGAGGAGTACAAACTAGTTAGAAAGGAACAATAGAAAGCTGAGAAAGCAGGTGTGATGACAGATACATAGGTGGAGAGAAAGGGAAGGTTATACAGGGGTGAGGAGAGAGCTAGAGTCCAGTGGTTAGTAGATGAGTATTGACTTTGCATTTAAATTTCTGGAGGTTGTAGCCGTCAGGAAAGCAAGAATACGGGAGCGAGTTCCACAGGCAGGAAGTGCAAGAGAAGAAGCTGTAGTAGTAGAAGTAAAACGAATCAGCAAAAAGAAAGAGGAAGAGGACGAATGTCCGGGTCAGCTTGAAGCTTCTCTCGTTTTTAGCTTGTCATCTTTGCTACTTCCATCCTTGACTGTCTTTGAAAGTATTCAGATTTTCGCACTTGCATGCGAAGTCCCCAAGTCTTGTAAGTCGCTTGCATTGATCAAAAATAATTTTAACACCTACTTTCATTTTTAAAAGTACATGGTCAATCCTTTTTCAATTTGGGAAAACCAGGCTTTCATTGTGAATTTTTGTAAAAGTGAAGAAGTTGATTTTAATTAATTTCTTATCCACTACAGAGCTACCTAGTTTCAAAATACTTATTACCTGCCATATTTGGAATCTTACTAATCTTAGTTAATTTGTTTGTTTAGCATATCAATTCCTTATGGGTCATTTAATGTTGAAATTTCATCTTCTTGGGAGTATTAGTAATTTTCTTTACAAAAATGTAATGCTGGTAATTTTTTTATGAAAATGTATTGCTGGTATTTTTACTATAATTTTTTTTTTAACACCAGTTTTGGGGTAAACAATTTTTGTCCATAGCTGGTTCTATCACCCCAGTTCAGTGTGGGCCTGAGAACAACAACAATTAATATTAACAAGTTCCTGATCAGAAACCTTGCCGGATGTTGTTTCTCATCATACCCTGGACCAAGCCAAGCTTAGTCAAAAATCTTAATAAATAAAAACTGGGAAAATGGTTTTCCCCAGTGTGAGAATAAAATTGTATAGAATTCTCCTTTGGAAAAATTTTTTTTTTGATATTATAAACATTTTCCTACCAGAGACATATTGAATGAATTGCAACTTGGACTGAGTAGTAAGAGAGCCAAGTTTGAAATTCAGTCAAGTTCGTTACATTCATTTACATACTAATACTCTTGGTATGAATCCAACTATTGGTAAATAAAACAGACTGGGTTTTATAGTCTTGGGTGGAAACCAGTATAAGAGAAGGAAAACTGTAAATTCAAAACTGTATCTAGCTCTGGTGAAGCACATACTATGCTGCTAAGGAAAGGATTCTTTATATTGACTCAGTGATCCTGACTGTGGTTGGAAACAAAAAATAGCCAGTGGCTCTTACCAGAGATCAAGTAACAGTAATTTTTTCGAAGCCTCATGCATTTTCGTTTTACTCTTCAGTGTTAACACTTCAGTCAATAACAATTTTTATGTGGTGTGTTATTATTATTATCAATATTTATTATCATAATATTTCAATTTCTGATATGGTCACACTGTCTACCAAGTCTGCAGAAAGACCTAAGGTCATTAGTGGTGTGTTGTTATGGCTACATTTCATGATTTCTTTTTCTACCTCCAATATCATTAGCGTTACATGGACAAAGTTCTTCTTAGTGTGTAGGTTGTACTTATCAAGACAATTTTTTGTATTTCCTTAAGCATGGATTACCAGGGATTTTTTTCAGTGTGTTGTTTTGTTCTTTTTTTTTTTTTTTTATCATTCCAAGTGCACCTACTATCACTGGCACTATTCTTGTTTTCAATTTCTACATTTTTTCCATTACAATTTCCAGGTTGTCATACTTTGATAGTTTTTCAAATTCCATGGTTGTTATGTTAGTAGGCAGGTTTTTTTTCTTTTTGGTTTATGACTATAATATGCTTCAATTTTATTGTCTGTAAATAGTGTAATGAATGGTGATGTCTTCTGTTTCTGTAGCCAGTGCTGGGTGACGTTCATACCAATGTTTGCACTAACACTTTGGGAAAGATGTAAACATTGTCCAATGTAAATATTACCCAACACTTTCATAATAATTTTTATTTTCATTCAGGGCAAATACAGAATACCCTGAGATTAGATGTTGTTGTTCTTAAGATGATGATGAAATAAAATAAAAATTAAAAATAATACGCCTCCCCTACCCCCCCCCCCCAAAAAAGCAGCAAATCTTTAACGGGCCGGTAAATATTTGTTTTAATTTCCGTCGCTTTTCCCCTTCAAACTTATCCAAAACAGCATTATCTCTGTACAAATGTATATACCGAACTCAAATCAATTGTTACTTAGTGAAGAAACTTTCCTTTTTTGCTTTGAATGTCCATTAAAAAAATGAACTATGTCTCGCACTTTTTCTCTCCTGTAACTTTCATGTAGTCATGTAATTAACTTCAGAATGATGGACAGCGTAAAGCAACGAAATTTCGCCTGTATACATCCGGTTAGAGAAGTAATGCGCTTTTTTCCAAAAAAAACATGCAGCTTTCTGCTGAAATTGTGTACCAAAAAAAACAAGCGCATTACTTCCCTAACTGGAAGTAAACAGGCAAAATTTTGTTGCCTTACGTAGTCTGTCATTCTGCAGTTAATTACATGACTTCACGAGAGTTACAGGAGAAAAAGTACGAGAGATAGTTTTTTTTTTTTTTTTTTTTTTTTTTAATTTTTTTAATGGACATTTCGATAAAAAAAAAAAGTTAGTTTCTTCACTAATTGACACTTGATTTCAGTTCAGCATATACATTTGCACGGAAATTATGCTACTTTGGATAAGTTTGAAGGGGAAAAGCGATGGGAATTAAAATGAAAATTTGCCAACAGGACTCTATCGGAGACCTGGACAAGGTAGTAAATGTATTCCTTTTGTTTGTACAAATTCTGATAAATGATACTTAACATTTACATTGTTAATATTTTCTTTACGTTGATGATGCTCTCCTGAGTAGATTGGCCAACTCTTTAATAATTTTACTTCTTACAAGAAACCAACTTGGAATGATGAAAAAGAAAAACTGATTAAGAAAACTCTGGGAAATCTTCTCACTGTAAAAGATACAAGTGATGGTTCTCATGAGCTTTTGACACATACTTAGAAAAACTCTTGATCACATTCTGTGAAAAACTTTCCTTTACCTCCAGCCTCTGATAAAAGGCTTGGTAAAGAAATGCATCAAGCAGAAAAATATCTCCTCAAAACTAGTAGTATTACTACTAATAAAAATACTATAAGATTAGGCAGTATAATCTTTGGAAGAAGCTAATATATATCTAAACTTATTTATAAGTGGAACTTTGTGTGTGTGTGTATCCGTTACCTATAGACTCCGAAACGGCTGTACCGATTTTCTTGAAAATTTACACAGTTGTACTATAAGCGTCTGCGAGTGTTCTTAGCTAGGTTTTGTGTCAAGGTAGCCCCGATAAATATCGATAATCAAAAAAATCGGGTTATAGGAGTGGTCTGATTTTAATCAAATTTGATACACTCATAGAAAAAGACATAGTAAACGATATTCATAAGTTTCAAGGTTGCAGTTCTTACAATAGTGCAGAAAATTTGATATCGATACCAGGAATTCAAAATTTGACTTACTTCCATTCATTTTTCTTTCAGTCCATGGTTTTGCTTTAACTGGAAATAACTATTGCTTTTTAGTCTTTCATGCCAACGTCCAAAGAGTCTGAGCTTCAAGACCATGGATTAGTTTTAAAGCTTTCATTACACCTGAGCAACGCTGGGCTATACTGCTAGTATTCTATATTTGAGCAGCAATTTCTCTTTTATGCAGGTTTTATTAAAAATGACAGACAAGGTGTGATGGTTAGGTTTTACCAGACCCTATCCGGAACATACTTGTCAACAACACAAATATGACAGCATCGTCCACAGGCAAAAAAAGGCTAAAAATAATGGAGGCTTTATTCATAAAAACGAAAGACCCAACACTCAACAACATCAACTACAAACATGCTAATGACATGCTTATCATGTTTGGTACATAACACATACCACAACTCTACAGATGACTAACACCACATACATTCTGTTACAAGTAAAATAACATTCATCCTCGAAAATGGTTAAAAGTATAGCCGAAAGCGCACAGATAAACAAAATATTTATACAATTTTTATATAATTTATATCCTGAAAAGAAAAAAAAAATCATAAGATCGCATAAAAAATTAAATAAAAAAACTCAACCATCACACCTTGTCTGTCATTTTTAATGAAATATATATAATTTTTGGTCCTAATTAAATTAAACCAGTACACAGTTGCATTAAAAATTGTTCAGTCCCTTTATATTCTTGAACTTTTGAATATTTCACAACCAAGGTTGTTAAAACCTTAGTTTGCAAAAATAACTCCTTTCCAAATTAAAATATATATAATTATTACATGAGAACATGTGAAAAACTACAAACTACTACAAATTTGTACATTTTGTACTAGGTTGTTTTTCAGATGTTCTCATGTAATAATTAATAATGAATATTTATTTCTCTATTTTTATATTAAGCATTGTAATAGAGCTGCTGATAGCCCTGGAAGAATTCAGCATAGAGAAAATTACAGAAATACTAAATGAAATTTATAATAGTGGTATAATACCAGATGACCTATGCAAGTTGATTTTCATAGCACTGCCTAAGAAGCCAGGTGCAAATGAGTGCAAACTACACTAAACTATCAGCTTAATGAGTCATATTACAAAACTGATTGTTCGAAACCTGATGAATAGAGCGATAAACAGAATCAGGTCAGAGATAGGACAAGAACAGTGCGGGTTTGTCAAAGACACTGGAACAAGGAATGCCATATTCATGATTAGGATGCTCTCGGAAAGGGCAATACAAAAGGAGGACTTGTAGCTATGTTTTATCGATTATGCAAAGGCGTTCAACAAAATACGTTACAAATAATTGGAGATGCTCAGCAGCCTAGACATATTTGGGAAAGACATTAGAATAATTAAGAATCTCTACTGGCAGCTAACTGTCTGCATACAGACAGGTAACAAATTCAGCAGATTTACAAAGAAAGATGGAATGGGGTGTAAGACAAGGATATGTCTTTTCACCGTATCTATTCAACTTGTACAGCGAGACTATTTTGAGGACCCTAGATGTCATGCCAGGTTTTGTCATTGGAGACCACAATTTAAACAACATAAGATACGCAGATGATACAGTGCTGATAGCAGTCACAGAAAGGAAACTACAAGACCTCCTACAGAAGGTAGCAAGAGAGTGACAAAAAAGGACTACAAATAAACTGCAAAAAAACTGAATGTATGGTTATCAGCAAAAAGAGCAATTCAAAATGCCAAATACAGGTGGCGGATACTAAAATGAAGCAGGTAAAAATTTTAAATACCTGGGAAGTGTTCTAACAGAAGACAGAAAGTGCGGCATAGAGATTTGAAGGTGAATTGGCATGGCAAAGGATGCATTCCAGAAGCTGAATAAATTAGAGACAGGGAACTTTCACTAGAAACAAAGAGAGTACTAGATGGCTTTGTGATGTAAGTTCTTCAATATGGCAGTGAATGTTGAACAATATGATCAAAGATGAAGGAAAAACTTGAAGCAGCTGAAATGTGGTTCTACAGAAGGATGCTGTGGATATCATGGACCGAGCATTTGAGCAATGATGAGGTTTTGGAAAGAATGGAAATGAAAAGGAAATTAAAATTGAGCATCAGGAAGAGACCCTGTGACATGCAATGAGGAAGGAGGGCTTGGAGAACCTGATACTAACAGGCCAGATAGAGGGGAAAAGAAACAGAGGAAAGCAGCAGATAATATATTTGAAGGGCTTGAGCAGGTGAATGACAGAATGGGGTGAGGTTGCAAGATGTTAGAGGGGAAAGAATACTAAGAGCCACCAGGGATAGGGAGATGTGGAAAGCCATGATTGCATATGTCCTGAAAGGACAAGGCACATAGAAGACTGTTTTAAATTAATGTTTTGAATGTTGTAATTTTTTTCTTTCTTATTTATTTGGGGATATATATATATATATATATATATATATATATATTCTAGCAAATACTAGAAATCATCAGGACCATTTAAATGACAGCACTAATTAAGATAACACATGTGTATTAAAGGAACTTGCTGTCATAGAATCTTTAGCAAGTGCCATTAGGTATTAATGGGATGAAAAATGTACGCATTACTACTACTACTACCACCACCATCACTCATCATAATCATCAGCAATGCCTTCTCATGGATAAATCAGTCCGACTAATAAAAATATTTTTGTTGAAGAATATAACAAAATAAGTAAATATAATCTTGGAATTAAAAGCATATGCTATGTTAAGATTAGTATTATACTTATGATTGGATCCAAAAGTACAATTAAAAAAAAAAACGTATACACAAGAATATGCTAAATGCCTAACAAAAGATTTTTAAAAAATTATTTTATTTTATTTTATATTAATCAAAACACTGTCAACCATTATTTTTGATTTGTTACATTCAATTTAATTTTTTGCTTTTTATCATGACATCACTCAAGTCAGTATATTGCTGTGAGTAGATAGCATGAATTTGAAATAAGATGTGAGTTCAAGTCTCAGCAAGAGATTATCTTTTGTTTTTGATCAGTGCTGTCTTCTCACTGCCATAGATTAACAGCCTGAATAAAGTTGTAATAAAATTATTATTAGCTGTTTCCTTTTAAGGAAACATTTAGTATCCATTGATCGAGCTACCAGTTCTTCTTTTGGTTGAAGTTGATAAAATCTTTCTTTTGAAACAGTTTTTCTGGAAAATAGCTTTTTCAAGTCCAGTAGCTGTTGTCACTATTTCCAGTTCTGATGATATTTTTTTAATCATTTCACTTCAAGAAAGGCAATAAAGTCACTAAGATGCAAGAGGGTGATTGACTGTGAAAGAATATGAGAAAAAGAAAGATGTTATTAAATAGAGAGAGAACAATAAAGAGCAGGAGTTAAGAAGACAGAGAATAATGATTGACATTGCATTTAAATTTTTGAAGATCAAAGTTGACTGGAAAGTAAAAAGCCGGAAGAGAGTTCCACAAGCAAGAAGTGTGAGAGAAGAAACTGTTAGCATAGAACTTATGGCTGCATCTTTTATGCTCACCTGGAATCTATGTAAATATTAATGATTAAGGCTATACTGACATTGATCTTTAATGTAAATTTCATACTGATCATAAAAAATCATTTTGATTATTTGATTCTTTCCTAACATTATTTACAAGATCAACATCTTAATTATGTCACATGTAAGTTGTATAGAAACTATGCCACTTACATGTGCTATTCATTTTAGTTGTTGCTGTTGTTGAAAGTCTTCAAGTCAGGTGGTTTCTGATATCTGGTATAATTTTGGATATCAGCTTGGAATGAGAAACTGGTAGAACCAAGTTTGAATTCCAGTTAAATTTGTTGTGTTCACTCAGGCTTGGGAAAGATATGAATCCATCTCTTCTTTCACCAGTTATGGGTTGAATAGTATGATAGATTGGCTTCTATATGCTTGGTTGGCACCCAGGCTAACACAAAGAAATGGCAACCTACTGTGAGGAAATCTTCTACCTAGTCAGTCATTGATCAAAGGAGACATGGTTGTTCAAGTGTATATCACATATAGCAGTTAACTGACAGACTGAGTGCCAGTCTACAATGTTCAAAATCATTTTTAAACATTGATCTTAGAAAATGGGTGTATATAGCTGATGGTTTAGATATTTCTAAACAGTTTTGACACCATGCATGATATCCATGTAAAAGTCTTGATCTGATAAGGCTATTTAAGAATTAAAAAATTAAAATAAAACTAGACTAGAAAAATTTACTATTAATGTTTAACAGCGCTTCATCTAATAAACAATAGTAATACTTATTCCCCTGAGAGTCAGTTAAGTGCCATATTGGATACATGCTTAAGCAATCATGTCTCTTTTGAGACATGACTGAATGGACAGAAGATTTTCATGCAATAGGTTGTCATTACTTTCTGTAGTAGACTGGTTGACAACCAAGGCTATAGAACCCAATTTGTTCTACTATTAAACCCATAGCTGGAGGGGGAGGTGATGGATTCATACCATTCCCAAAGTTATTTGCGCAATTGTGAATGCAACAAATTCAACAAGAATTTGAACTGGACTCTCCGATTTCTTGTTCCAAGCCGATATCCACGACACTACAGCACCCACCCGTGAGAGTAGCAGTACCAAAAAAGAAACAAATATGCTGATAAGGATGATGGAATGGTGTAATAAGTTTTAAGTGAAATTTGATATTCTACAATGTTGTTTAATTCTCGTAGCTTTACAATTAAGACAGGCAGATGTTTATCAGAGATTTTTGTAAAAAAAAAAACAAACAAAAAAAAACAAATGTGAATTTGAATTTTACAGAAAGTGCATCGCTCACTCTCTGCTCACTGCTGTAGATTGATGGCTTAAGTAACATTGCAATTAAAAAATTGGAAATAAATACCAACTAACATCAGTAATAAAAGTGTAGCTTTCTTATTGTTGGGGATTTTATTTAATTATTATGTTCTTTTTAAAAACTGAAATGAACAATACCCCCCCCCCACTACCCCCCCAAAATGTAGGCAGAATGAAGTAAACTGTGTATATGTTATTAACAGGACAATTTCGGTAGAAACAAAGAAGAGAGTACTGAATTGATATTTTTTTTTTTATAAGCGTTTCACCCGAGCAAGGCATGTCACTGCCACTACTGTGCAGGGGGCTACATAGAGTGGAGAAAGGCTGATTAAATATAGGAAATGACAGAGGGTGGGTGATAGGCGGGTAAGGATACCGAGAATGAGGGTTGGGTAGATGAGAGTGTTGTGAGAATAGTTGGGAGTTAGTGTGATAGGAGGTGTCTATTGACCCTACATTTAAACACCTGGAGATTGTAACTGTCGGGAAAGCAGGCTTGTGGAAGGGAGTTCCACAGGCGGGAAGCGCGAGAAAAGAAGCTGTTGGAGTAGAATTTACGGTTACATCTTATTTGTTTAACTGTAAAAGGGTGGGACCTAGTTGCTAATCTAGTATCTCATGTAAATTCGTGCTTAGGCGGCACCAGTGATCTAAGCTCATGGCAGCAATATTCAATACACGGGCGGATGGTAGATTTGTATATGTGCAGAATAGATTCAGGTGGGAAAAATTTCCGGGCCCTGCACAGGGAGCCCACAGGGAGCCAGCAGATTTGGCAATGGATTCAATATAGTCATTCCATTTGAGGTCCGCCGAGAGTGTAAGGCCAAGGAGGCATAGTATTTTACTCTCTGGGAGGCTAGCCTGTCCCATGCTAATGGGAGGTAGATGCGATTGTCTATGGTGGTTGATAACAGCTTTGTTTTGGAGGCATTGAAATTTACCAACCATTCCCTACCCCAGGTCACTACGGATTGGAGGTCCCTTTCAAGTACGGCAGCGAGGTTCACTTTGTCGTCCAGACCTGGTTTCTGATCGATGTGGGAGTAGAGTGTTGTGTCGTCGGCATACATGCCAACTTGGGATCTAATGGTGTCGGGGAGATCATTAATGTAGATCAGAAAGAGCGTGGGACCTAGGATAGAACCTTGAGGGACGCCCGCGTTCGTCTGGTAGTTTTGGGAGGCATGCCCATTTAATACCACCTTCAATGTGCGGTTAGAGACGAAAGACTGGATGAGGTCAAACAGATGTCCAGTTATCCCATAGCTCCGCAGTTTGCACAAGAGGCCAACATGCCAGACCCTGTCGAATGCTTTGGAGATATCCAAGGCAACGGTTCAGGCTTCACCATTCTTGTCAAGTGCCTGGTATATGTACTCGGTAATGGTCGTTATCATATCAGCAGTAGACCTGGTGAAGCGAAACCCATACTGTTTGTCAGAGAGAAGCCCGTTGGCCATAAGATGCTGAATCACCTCGGTGTTGATAATGGCTTCGAAAACTTTGCCAAAGATTGGAAGGAGACTAATAGGACGGTAATTGGCGGGGTCTGAGGGTTCGCCAGAATTCTTAAATATAGGTACTACGCAGGAGGACTTCCAACAGGCAGGAAAGCAGGAAGCATATAGGCAGAGGTTATAGAGTTTAGAGAGGACAGAGGAGAGTTCTGGGGCACATTTCTTCAGTACTATGACTGGGATTCCGTCACCGCCGCTCGCTTTGTGTGGGTCAAGTTGCGCAATTATCTTGGCGACCAGCGAGGGTGTAATGTGGACGTTATTTAGTTGAGCGTCAGTTCTGGGTGGGAAATCTGGTGTAGGTATTCCTAACGAGTCCAGTGTCGAATTGGTTGAGAATCTACGGGCAAAGCATTCAGCCTTGTCGGCTGGGGAGGTGAGAACTTCAAATTCATTGATTAGTGGGGGTATTGAAGTCTTGTTCCTGCTGAGCACGCTTTTGCAGAGACGCCAGTAATCTTTGGAGCCAAACTTAGAGGATGCTATGCGTTGCCTAATTCTGGTAGCAAACGCTCTCTTGGCTTCGTTCAGTACTTTTTTACACTTGTTCCATGCTGAGGTGAAAAGGCGCCTGTTTTGGTTTGACGAGCAGCTTCAATAGAGCCGGAAGAAATGCTTCCGGTGGGCAATAGCGGCCGAGCAAGCGGGTGAGAACCAGGGGGATGAATTTGGTTTTAGTTGGAATTTTCTGGCAGGAATAAAAGCATCGATGCCAGCCTTAACGCAAGAGGAGACTTCGGAGGCACAGTCTTCGACAGGAAGATCAAAGACGTTGTTCCAAGGGACGTCGCAGAGGAAGTCCCTGAACGAGTCCCAGTCAGCTCTTTGGTAGCAGTATAATATTCTGCTGGTCTGGTTTTCTTGGTTTTCTTGGGTAGAGTTAGTGCTGATTGATATGTTTATGGAGACTGGTCAGTTTCCGAGGGGGCAGAGTTGCCTGGTAGCGCAGGAGTCTGGGATGGAGGTAAAACAAAGGTCGAGTAAAGAGTCCCTTCCGTTAGGGTTTTTAGAGAAACGCGTGGGGAAGTCCACCACTTGCGTTAGAGCTTGGGCTATTGAAAAGTGCATGGTGCGGATCCCAGCAAGGTCGGTGGCTGAGTTTTCAAGCCACTTGGTATGGTGGGCGTTAAAATCGCCAAACACAAATATATGGGCAGATGGGTGAGAAGAAATGGCCCTGTCGATGTTAGTAGAGATGCAATCAAGTAACGTACAGTCAGAGGAGGAGGGGGAGTGGTAGAGGAAGAAGAGATAGCTAACCGAGCTTAGAAGTGAGAGACGGAAGCACATGAAGGAATGATCAAGGGATTCAAGAGATGTGACCCTGGCTAGGGGGAGTTGTTCACTGACATATACACCAAGCCCATGCATATGGACATTGGAGTCCTTCCTGAAGATGGGAAGGTAACCAGGAACGAACAGCTCTGAAGAGGGGATAGAAGGGTCAAGGTTAGTCTCACATATAGCTAAGATATCGGGTGAGTTAGTTAGAAGGAAAGACTCTACACTATTAAAGTTACTGCGAATACCTCGTATATTTGTGAAGGTAACGCAGATAGGTTTGGGCGATTTATGACTAGCTGGTTTAGGCTTGCTATTTTGTTTGTTTAATTTCATGCTGGTTATAGTTGTGGATAGAGAGAGGTCTAGAGTAGGGTCAGATGGTCGTTAATTGCAGCAGGTTAAGGATGGTGAATGGCGCCGCCTGCAGCATAATGTGGCTTCGGGGCTGCCCATCGGAAATTCATGCAGGGACGCCCGTCCATGCGCGAAATGGCACTACAGGAACCCTGATATTATTCAACTGTTGATCAGAGCAGCCTCTCGAGACGCTATGCAAGAGTTCGGGCTCCTAACTACCAGTCGGAAGCAGCAACCAGGAAACTTCCAACCCTCAGAATGAAGAGACATTGCCACCATACTCACCAACTGCAAAAAGCTTCCAGCCGAACCGACATAAAGACCGAAAAAGAGAGAGATGAACCGGGAACACCTTCCTAAACAAGAAACAAGGCGATCACCTCTACTCCTGTCCAAAAGAAGCGGGTGGAGTGTGAGACCGGGCGATAGAAGGTACTATCTACTCCAATTAAAAAAAAAGAATAAATGTGTGACTGAAGTTAACTAAGTTTTCAGTGAATGTTGGACAATAAACTTTGAAGATGAAGGAAAAACTTGAAGCAGCTGAAATGTGGTTCTATAGAAGGATGCTGCGGTTATCATGGACCGAGCATGTGAGCAATGAAAAGTTTTTGGAAAGGATGGAAATGCAAAGGAAATTAATACTGAGCATCAGGAAGAGACAACTAAAGTTCCTGGGACATGCAATGAGGAAGGAGGGCTTGGAGAACCTGATACTAACAGGCTAGATAGAGGGAAAAAGAGACGGGAAAGCAGCGGATAACATATTTAAAGGACCTGATCAGGTGGATGACAGAACAAGGGTTGCATGGTACAACAGGAAAAAGCATGCTAAAAGCCACCATGGATAGGGAGACATGGAAAGCCATGATTGCCTACGTCCTGAAAGGACATGGCACATAAAAGAAGAATATGTCATTGCAGTGGATATCAGCTTGGAAAAAGAAATTAAAGAGCTGAGATGGAATTTCAATTGAATTTTTTGCATTCACTTATGTGCAATTACCCTTAGGAAAGGTATGGGTTAAATAGCAGGATAGATTGGGTTCTATAGCCTTGGTTGGCAAAAAGTCTATCACAGACAGTAATTGCAATCTACTGCGAGAAACTTCTGCTCAGTCAGTCTTGTTTCTTTCAAGAGATGGTCGCCCAAGTGTCTATCACTTATGGCACTAAACTGACTGATATGTTATTTTAACATAGCTCACACTTTTTGCTCATAGGGAAGTTAATTTCACCAGCTTTTAGATTAGCATAGCTTAATCTGGCACAAGACCAATGGTCAAGCTTATAAGTAGGGAGTATATGCTTATTTTAAAATCAGTAACAAAGAAGAGAATATTGCACTGTTATGTAATATCAGTTCTGCTTTATGGCCGTGAATGTTGAGCAAATTCCTCACAGATGAAGAAGAGATTTGTAGCAACTGAAATGTGGTTCTACAGAACAATGCTGAGATTACCATGGACTGAACATGGGAATAATGAGGAAGTTTTAAGGAAAATGCAAACCAAAAAAATAAAATAACAGACGCTTATTCCTAGAATCAGAAAGAGACAATTGAAATTTTTAGATCACATGATTAGGAAAGAGGGCTTAGAGAATTTGATACTCATGGGATATATTGAAGGCAAGAGACGAGGGAAAGCAGTGAATAAGCTACTTAATGAGCTTGTGTAAATGGTTGCCAGGAGAGACTAGGAGCAAGGAAGAGCAAAAATATAAATCATAGTAAGAGCTACAAACGATAGTTCTTGCTCGATCACCGAAGTTAAGCAACATTGAGCCTGGTCAGTACTTAGATGGGTGACCACTTGGGAATACCAGGTGCTGTAAGCGTTTAGTGACGGATGTGTGTCGTGGTGGATATCGGCTCAGAAAGAGAAATCAGTGAGCTGAGTTCGAATTCCAGTTGAATACCCTGCATTCATTTGAGCACTGGTACCCTTGGGAAAGGTATTAATCCATCTCTTCCCTCCAGTTATGGGTTAAATAACGGAGTAGGACTTGGAGACCCTGCCCTTAAAAAAAACAAATCCCAATGAATCTTGTTACTCGAAAAGAAAAAAGTATTACTAGACACAAAAACTTATATAAAAACAACAATAAATTGTTGAAAGAAAAAGGTATTACCAGCAATAAAAAAAAAAAAAAATTAGTTGGCAATAAATACCCCCCCCCCCCGAGGTTGATATGCTATAAAAGAAAACAAAACCAACCAACCAACCAACCAACAAACAATAGAAAGTTGTGTGCCATGAATGATCACATACTGAAGGAACATGCCAAATAGAAATTTTGAATCCCCAAATTTAGTTGGGGTTGAACTTGATGTTAATAGGGAATATGAACTTATCTCCACCATTGCAGCCATCCATCATTTTATTATATATATATATATATATATATATATATATATATATATATACATACACACACACACACACAGTGGGACCTCTACTTACGAAATTAATTTGTTCTGGAAATTATTTTGTAACATAAAAGTTTTGTAAGTAGAGATGCTTTTTACACTATAAAAGCCAAAATCGGTTCTAAGCCCCCCAAAATTTGGACATACATTTTTTATGAATTATAAAATTGCCTCAAAACCTGTAACAAATCCATGTTAGAATTAGATTACTGCTTAATAAATATAAAAATGAGAGTTGTACATAATGTAAAGAATAAATAATACATTTACCTTTAGGGTTGGGCAAATATGCAAAGACAATGGTGAGTGGGGTGAATGAGAGACGAGATGAAAGACGGAGGAGGAGGCAAAAAGGATTGACAGCTGAGAGAAAGTGTATGTACGAATGCACACAATTTACACACGTTAATAAATTTCACTTAAAATTATTAATTCAAAAGAAATTTATTTTTTTTTGGCTTTTTTGAATGTTTATCTTTTTTTCTTTTTTACTGGGAGCTGCAAGTAGCAGCACATATTTTGAAATTTTCGCCTTTTGTATCCCGAAATTTCTTTTGTAACAAGAAACAATATTTTTCCAAAGAGGCGTTTCATAACCTGAAAATTTTGTATGTATAGCCTTTCATAAGTAGAGGTTCCACTGTGTGTGTATGTGTGTGTATGTATATATATATATATATATATCTAAACTTATTTATAAATGGAACTTTGTGTGTGTTCGTTACCTATAAACTCCGAAATGGCTGAACTGATTTTCTTGAAAATTTACACAGTTGTACTATAAGTGTCTGTGAGTGTTCTTAGTTAGGTTTTGTGTCGAGGTAACCCCAATAAATATTGATAATCGAAAAAATCGGGTTATAGAGTGGTCCGATTTTAATCAAATTTGATACACTCATAGGCAAAGACATAAGAAACAATATTCAGAAGTTTTAAGGTTGCAGAAAATTGATTATATATATATATATATAAAGGCAAGATGTTTGTGAGTGTGTCTGTTTATCTACCTGTATGTCTGTATTTTTTTCAGCCCTTTTATTTTAGTTTTTGCTTTGGGTTTGGCTCTAAGTAGGTATACTTGTAGTTCTTAGTCTCAGCCATGATACCATTTACTCAGCGGACTTATTTAGCCTTCAAAATTCAGTTTACGACAAAAAACACTTATTTGATATCGATATCAGGAAATCAAAATTTGACTTACATCCATTCATTTTTCTTTCAGTCTACGGTTTCGCTTTAACTGAAACAACTATTGCTTTTTTAGTCTTGTGTGCCAACATCCAAAGGGTCTGAGCTCCAGGACGATGAATTAGTTTTAATGCTTTCATTACACCCGAGCAACGCCAGGCTATACTGTTAGTATATATATATATATATATATATATATATATATATATATCATCATTAGTCCTATTATCAATTGTGGGCATAGGGTAAATGTGCAGCTGAGCATCTGACAAGACACATATCTTGGTTGAAAGCCAGAGATATTTATTTATGCATACTGTATCTTAGGCAAATAGGCCTAATGAAGCCCATCTCTCTATAAATCAGATCACAGCTGATTTCCTATGACATAAAGGCTTGTTTTGATCATGGACAGGAAGAGGTCTGTCACCCACTGACTATTGATTTCTGCCCTGCATTGCTATATTATCACTACACTAACTGTATACATAGCTATGGAATCTAGTTGACTTTGTTATGAACCTAAAAGGACAGGCTTGGTTTTTAATCCTATTGGGTGTTGAACCACTTTACCAGAAAAGCCTGGTGAAAAATATAGTTTAGTTGATCACCTGACCATGTGACAGGTCATAATAGGTTACATAGTACCAGTAGCACTTGTAGACCTTTTTATATATATATATATATATATAAAGAAAAAGGGAAACTTAACTTGATGTGTTTATTCCCTGAGAGTGGCTAAGATAAGTTTTCATTTTGTCTTTATTCATATGATCCTTTTACAGACAGTACTTGATCTGAAATTTTTGCACACACACAAACACATGATCTTTAAAATTCACTATATTTATAAGATAAGGTGCTCAGTATTAATGATAGTGCGTATAGATATAGACAGTGTGGATATAGGAATCAACACTATGGTGACTATAGCTTTCATACTTTAAGCAGTTTTGGTCTGAAGATAACTTGAGGCAGAAAACTGACAGTCACAATGCAGTGTTGATTTCCCTATCTATCCCTAGCTCTCTCCCTATCTATCCCTAGCTCTCTCCCTATCTCTCTATCTCCCTATCACAATTTGCTCATATATGTCTATCTCAGTCTGTTCATATGTATTTTACTCTGTTCATATCTCTCCATTTTAAAAGTATCAATATTTGGTCTTAGTCAGTATATCTTTTCTGTGAAAGATATGAACGGTAAAATATATTTGAACAGACTGTGATAGACATATATGAGCAAATTGTAGTAGATATAAAGAAACAGAGGGTGTGGATAATAGCAATCAATAAATGTGAGAGATAGACAGAGAGATTACAATTACAAGAAAAATTATACTGAAAGACTAAATATTTGGATATTTTAAAATGATGATAGATATGAACAGTAAAATAGACAGATATGAGCAAATTATGGTAGATTGATAGAATGTTGATATAGAAATTAATAAATCAGAGAGAGTGAGACAGATTGACTGACCGAGGTCCATCCATCCATGTAAGTCACCGCCTTTGTATTAGGTAGGTATCCTGATTAGTTCTTTGGTGGGTACAGAGTGGGCCAATCTGTCCTGCCTTCTGTTGAAAGGGTAGTGCTTCATAGTGATGCTGGTAAGTGTGTGTAGGATTGTCCTTCGCTTTAGTAGTGGGTTTTTAACCTTTTGTTTTTGCTTATCTGAGTACCTGGTTTCAGAAAGGAAATTAGTAGTTTGACCTGTCCTTAAGAATGCTGGTGTTAATGTTAAACTTTTAGGAAGATAGGTAGGTGATACTTTTCAGGAGATTTAAAAAATATTTTTTTATTTATCAAACTTTATCTACTACTACATCTCCATCTTATTATAATGAAGTGGAAAACTGCACACGTGTCCAACCAAAACCACTTATTCTCCCTACTTTAATAAAGCTAAGAAACATTGTTTTACACTCTTCGGACTGTTATCCTCATTTTTATTGCCAGGGATCGAAAAAGTGTTCGGTTAAAAATTCTTAGCACCTGAAGAAGGCCGGAGCGTACAACGACCGAAACGTCGTAAACATAACAAAGATGAAGACAGTAGTTTGAACAGTGTGAATGTGTAAATATTACCTCATCTCAGAAGTACAGACAAATACTGAAAGCTAAGAAAGTTTTTTTTTTTTTTTACTACGACTCATATGCCTAACTTGAATAATAATAATAATCAAAAATGTCATCATTATTTTCCTCGCCGTAAGTCCCAAAAAAGAAATGTTATGAAGAGACACTATAAACGTTTCTCATCATGTCGCAATGCAGACAATAGAATATCAGTTCCAGACTATTTTGTATTAAAAAAAAAAGTATCTTTTATTCATCGGAAATGTATTTGATCTTCTGTGAGTTATCTTACGGTAATTTGAAGTGGAGTTATCAGGGAAAAGCTTTCTGACAATGACACTCGCGTTAATAGCTCTCAAAAGATTTTCTCGTAAGGATTGATGAATTCATATTTTTTTTTTGTAATATCCGATTTGAATGCAATCAGAAAGTGCTGTTAAATTTTTAAATAAAGTATTATTTGCTATATGACTTGATTAAAAAAAAAGTAATCTCATCAATCAGCATTTCTAGATCAGTGCTGTCAAAAGACTTTTAAAAGAATGAAATCACATTGAAACTGACGATCCTATCGATCCGCGGGATTAATCATAGCATTTTAATAATCCTGTTATGGGGAGAATATATATAAATAAAGTGTCGTAAAATATCGGTCATTATTTGCAATGGAAACGAACGTCAAAATCGATCATCTTATCAAGAAGAAACATAGAAAATAGCCAGGAGTTCGACCAAAATCGAAGCTGCTCTGTTGATATTAGTCTTGCTTGATTGCAAAAGAAATATAGGATTGGCCTGTCTTGTGGCTGAAATACTTATACTAGCTGTTGATGGTAAATGTCAGAATTACTAGGAAAACCCCTCCTTGCAACGATGATTCGCAAAACACAGTTTTCTCCTCTCTCTCTCTCTCTCTCTCTCTATATATATATATATATATATATATACATACATACATACATACATACATATATATATATGTGTGTGTGTGTGTGTGTTTGTGTTGAAAATGTACAGCATGTACATCCATCCCACGCCATAACAATCTGATCACAATTTAAACAGTGCTCATTTATTTAATATATATATAAATATATATAGTCATCCGCAGACCGATCTGTTTCGCTGTATCACAGATATATATTTCTTGATCATCATTTGTTTGCTTTTATCTTACCAGACTTTGAATTGTGACACTTTCTGTCCTCCGCATATTATGACTAACCTTTCAACCACCTGATGAATATTCATGAATCTTTTCAAATTCAAAAGGCTTAATAAATCAATGACATCCTTGCTCTTGTATAAAAACATGTACAACAAAATAAAATCCTTACATTGTTGGAAATTTACAGATATAACGGGTCTCCTGATTGGCCGAAGACCCGAGCCTCGTCTTGGACTTGAGGCGGGCCTTTACGCCAGGAAGAGGCTCGCGCCTTTTTTTTCTTTTTTGAAGAGACTAGCTTCCTCAGCTGGCACCGACAGCATCGGAGGAGATCTCCGTTCCAGAGATTCAACCAACGGGGCCAACAATTGGCACCCTCATGTCTCGCTATATCGAGACCATCTTACCAAAGTATTGGAGATCCATTGGGCTAACAGCCTTAACCTTAACAGAGAAAATATCTCGATATCCTTCCTTTCATATAAGGTACCCTTCTGGGCAATGCCTATCCATCTGAGAGAAAAATTCTCTAAGAACTATCGACTTTCGACCGAATGGAACTGCAGAAGAAGCTGACCCCAGAAATTTCCTGTACGTCGCGGATCGCCGTTCCTCGTGTTTTTTCATACCCTTCTTAGACGAAGGAACTAACAAGCTAAGCAGCGAGAAAGACTATACCAGGCTACGAAGTAGCCGCAAAAATCAGCAGTTTTTGCAAGACAATAAATTGTTTTACTTTATCAGGTATGTCTTGTTTGTCTGACGGTTTCCTTCCACTGCTTAAGCACAGAGTTATGTGCGAATATTTCTCACAACATTTGCATTGATAAAATCCCTTAAAGAATATTTTTTCTTGTCTTTTATTCATATGTATATGTGTGTGTGCATCCCTACTTAAGTGTATATATATATATATATATATATATATATATATATAAATCATTTCACCCCGAGCAAGGCAGAACTGCCACTGATGAGCGGAGGGTTACATAACTGTAGAAAGATTAATTAGAAAAGAGTAAGGAGTACAAACTAGTTAGAAAGGAGCAATAGAAAGCTGAGAATGCAGGTGCGATGACAGATACATAGGTGGAGCGAAAGGGAAGGATATACCGGGGTGGGGAGAGAGCTAGAGTCCAGTGTTTAATAGATGAGTATTGACATCGCATTTAAATTTCTGGAGGTTGTAGCCGTCAGGAAAGCAAGAATATGGGAGCGAGTTCCACAGGCAAAAACAGGAAATTTTGAAGAACCATGTTCATCTACGTCTTGAAGGGACACAACACGGCACATAGAAAATCGAAATATGCCCAAATAAAAAGTATTTTTATTATATATATATATATATGGTTTTTGGTCATGGTTAAATTAGACCAGTATGCAGTAGTATTAAAACGTGCTCAATACATTTATATTGTAAGAGCTTTTGAATATTTTTAATTTGGAGAAGAATTGTGTGTGTTTATGTGTACATTTTTGAAATTGTGATCAGATTCATTAATGATCGAATGACGCATTCTGTACATTAGCCGTTAACTGAAATGGTAATTTTTCTAAGCAAAGCTTAGATGTGGCACAAAGCCGAAAGTGATGATCGAACTCACTCATAAATGTTCCATCTTGCTAACCATTACACCACGTTGCCCAAAGTCGCTAACTGAAATGAGTCAAGCCATAATTTCGATTTAAAAAGAGAAAGCAATCCATAGAAAGTTCACTGATTGCTAAATCATCCACTGTGTTTCGTTGAACATGACTGGGTACTTTATCTTCAAAAAGTGTTTTACTTTCTGAACTTAAATGAATGCTATAAAAATTATCCAAGAGTTTGTTGATTGCAAACGTTCTTAATCTTGTTTGACGAAACCTGTATTTAAAAAAGGACTGCTCCCCAAATAAACACCCACACATATTAGCATTTTATAAATTTGTAATGCACAATATATATATATATATATATATATATATATATTGAACAATACCCCACAAAAAGACCATAGAAGATGAAGTTTTAATTCTACTTCATGTATTATCTAATTTTTATTTTTAATATTCTTTGCTGAAATTTGAGGGGTAGGTCTTAAAAGTCACATCATCAGTATTGAAATAGACATGTGATATCTATAACATACCTCCCATCCAAGAAATTGTTTACTCTTTCCAACCAACCCCGAGGGTAGATTTGATACAAGTTCCATGGAGTCCTGCAGGTTTTTTATGTGTCGTGTCGTGTCCCTTCAATACGTGGGTGATCATGGGTCACAATTTCCTGCTTTTCTTGATGTTGAAGTATAAGTTTCTTTTTTTATTTACATTTTCTCTAAAATTTTTGTCGTTACTCGCATGTTCAGTCTGTGGTATCCAAACAACTGGCTAGAGAAATTGACCTTTTCTCGCGGCATACTTCTTTTTCGGGACGCACCAGGTATCAAAGACTAAAATTGCCCCCTCTTAAGTACACCTGCCAGCAAAGGTATAGCTAAACGGAACGGTACCCTACAACCAGGAATAGAAAGTTAATTTCCGCTTGGGGTTAGGGGCAAAAATAGGATAATTCTGAATTCTTTCTCTTTCTCTCTCGTGTATATATATATATATATATATATATATATATATATATACTAGCAGTATAGCCCGGCGTTGCTCGGGTGTAATGAAAGCTTTAAAACTAATCCATGGTCCTGGAGCTGAGACTCTTTGGACGTTGGCACGAAAGACTAAAAAGCAATAGTTGTTTCCATTTAAAGCGAAACTGTAGACTGAAAGAAAAATGAATGGATGTAAGTCAAATTTTGATTTCCTGGTTTCGATTTATATATATATTATCGATTTTCTGCACTATTGTAAGAACTGCAACCTTGAAACTTCTGAATATCGTTTCTTGTGTCTTTGTCTATGAGTGTATCAAATTTGATTAAAATCGGACCACTCCTTCTATAACCCGATTTTTTCGATTATCGATATTTATCGGGGTTACCTCGACACAAAACCTAGCTAAGAACACTCGCAGACGCTTATAGTACAAATGTGTAAATTTTCAAGAAAATAGGTTCAGCCGTTTCGGAGTCTATAGGTAACGGATACACATACACACAGACAAAGTTCCATTTATAAATAAGTTCTATATATATATATATATATATAATTTGAATAGTGTTTAGTGCCAAAATTGCTGATTTTTCAGTAGTTCAACTGATAGGGAAGCGTTTTAAGCGAGCAAGGCTTTTTTGTCATAAAGTGCTCGATGTCAAAATAAAGCTGTCGAGCTCTCTACGATACCCTCGTATCACCAATATTTTATAGAAAGTTCGAGAAGGAAAATTGTAAAATAAATCAAACCATCTTTTTGTAACCAAACTTTTCATTGGTTTGTTCTGCATCAGCAACAGCATTTTGCCTCTCTTTCGAAAAAGCGGGAATCTTCCCGCTCTTAAAGCTCCAGTTGGAAAGTTTCCTTTGAAGCCACCAGACCTATTGTTTCCAGCTCACTTTTCTTTTAAGGCAATATGTTTTCGCCTACTCTTTTAAAAGAAAATAAGCCGGTTTCATCTTTACCTGACTGAGAAGTTAAGTTAAATATTCAAAACTTTGCAATACCAGCTTTTTGCATTCAACATTTTCTCCTGGTATAATAATTTATTATTGTTTCAACTTCTCAGCTAAACCGCAAGTATTTTTGACATTTTTTATTCACACACACTTTGCTTGCAGATTATCTTCCAACTCATAACTTTGAACTGTATCAAATTATTTGAACATACAAACTGTTTTCCAACTCACAAATTTCCAGCTCACAATTTGAACTGTTTCAATTATTTGTCTACATACAAACTTGTGAACATTGGCTTTGGGCCACTTACAATTCAAAAATATTTTATTGTTTAAACACATATCTCTAAAAAAAACGGTGTTTCATTCATTTTTGCAAATATCTGCAGTAAAAGGGAGATAACTTATTTTTACCCCTTTTCTATAATTCACAGTTGTTGTTATAATTAAAATTTATTTACCTCTGTCTTGTGTCTTGTTTGTTCACTTATTTGTACATACATAAAATTGAGAAGCTCTCATTACCCAACAAATAAAAAAAAGTAGTTAGGCCGCTACAAAGCGTTAATAGAATTAATGTGGAGAGGTTTTTCACTTAACACAGCAGTGTTGTATTAGTCATACCGACTTTGAAGTTTCGTCAAGGCATCATTTTTATGATTTGGAAATGAGTTATATCCGCAACCTAGGTTTCACCCTTTTGGTATCTTCAGCTGATTTAACTCAATTTTTCAATAATTTTAACACGTACAAGTATTTTTTTTTGTTCTGGAAACAATGGTTAACCATAATATTGTTCCCCAAACCAAAAAACAAAACAACAACAAAAAAAAAAAAACCCTACTAAATGAAAGATCAGAAGTAATGTCCAGATATAACCACACCTATAGATACCTATTAATTAGAATCATACAAATCTGGATGAAAGTCTTTTAAATTCCTTAAGTAACTCCACCATATTTTGAAAATTTTCGGTTGTTTAAAAATCACTGTTGTACGATTGAAAAATGTTAGAAAATCAGTTATCACCTAAAGATACCGAAAGGTTGAAACCTAGGTTGAGGAAATAACTCTTCTCTAAATGAAAAATATTTAAAAAAAGGCTCTTACAATATAAATGTATTGAGCACCTTTTAATACTACTGCACATTGGTCTAAATGATGACCAAAATTGGCAAAAACTATGCTCTCTCTATATATATATATTTGCTCTATGTATTTATATGCATATGTTTAGACTAGCTCTCTTATAGAATTATCCTACCACTGTATGTACAGGATACTCATTTGGATTCTTCTATACCCACACTGCATGCTGATATCAATAAATTCGGAAATTTACATTCCGTTGAATAACTATTTCAGTTCACTGAGAAAATTCTCGCTTTATCAGCAACGATAAAAAAAAAATATTGATATAATTTGGCTCTGTAATGCTATCGAATCCTCCACCTGGATCATTAGGATCTGGTTTTTCGGATTTTACCTATACACTTCCTTTTTTGTATTTTAAAAATACTCTTTATTTGGGCATGTTTCACCGATCCTTTGGCGTAAAATGGATTTTGTTTTTTATTTTAACAAAAAAAGAAAATCTCTAAAACAAGACAAAAGCTTTTTCTCACAAAAAAACGTTAAGAACTGAATCTTTTATGAATGGTTGATTTTTTTTTTTTTAACTTAAAAACGTTTTTAAATGTATCAGTTTTGAAATTAGATTCTACCAGTTTTTTTTTAAGTCAGTTTTTTGTGTTTACATATTTTAACTTAAGGTTCTTGTATGCCATACTCTTTCGGCACATATATGGTAAACAAAAACTAAAAAAAAAAAGTGATAGATATACAGCCCAGTCGTATATCAATCGCAGGGAGGTGCCAAATTTTCTTATTGACCATTCTTTCTGATTTCAGATTTTCATGGAAACTTATTCTTGTATTAGAAAGGTCTCTAGTTTCTGCAAATTATCAGACAAGACAAATTAGAACTACGCTACAAGATAATATAATCATTTATTGGTTATCTGGATTTGTTGTGTCTGAAAAAAATGTTATCGAAAGTTAAAAATAACATTGGTTTGTCGGAAAAAATCTATTGGTAGGGAAAAGTTAGTTTTTTTTAAATGTACTAACTAGTAACTCAGTGTTTGCTGATTTTCAAATTTAAACACTCATCATGATATTTCAATGATTTCTATACTTTTCGTCCCAACTTTAACACAGTATTTTTATTTAATTTATTTAGGTAATTTCCCGCATATTAAAATTTGCATTATGACGTTTAAATTGAACGTCTCTGGAAACAATTTTTTTTTTTCAGTTAGTAAAAGTTTTTTTCAAGAACCAATAATCCATCGTAATTTGGCATTAAATAACAACTTGTGGACTGGAGTCTTTGAATCTTTGATTCTTCTTCAACGCCTTAGTAACGTAAATCATCCTTTGTTATGTTTTTCTTTTTCGTAAAAGGATTCATTGATTTTTCCACCTTGCATCCAGGCCCACCCAGTTACCCAGGGAAGTATGTGACTGGGAGGTTTGGGTGCAAAATTACAATGTAATAGCGTAATTTTTAAGATAAAAAAAAATTACAGAATAAAGATTGAACTCTAGTTAAATCAGTAGTTCTCAATCGGAGACCATATGGATCCTCGGGAAGGTCCATGCACGCACGCACGCACGCACGCACACACACACAAGATAGCAAATTGGAGGTCCAAGGTAATTTTTAGGAGCGGTTAACACAATTTAAATTTTTACGCTAAAATATTAAAAACTTGAACAGCAACTCTCTACGTGGAAGTGGAATGTAACAGATTTTTAAGAAATAATAATTTCCAAAATAATTTCATTCATTTGTGAATAATTCCTGAAAGTTTCATTAAAATCCGACAAATTTTGATTTTTTTAAATAATTTCCAAATTAAATGTTTTTCACCGAAAAACAAAAAAACAAAAAAAAACCAACTTAGTTACCTTTTCAGTTTTCATTATCCAATGTAAACTCTCGTAACGATTTGGTTGCCTGCTAACGAAAATCAAAACAAGATTTTTTACCAAAATTTTGTACGTGTCAGAAAGGATTAAAAAAATTAAAAAAATAGTTAAATAATCTTTCCTCTTAATAACATTGGGTAAATTTTCGTTTTAGATCCCGAAGGCTTTTCCCCCTTCAAATTTATCCAAATAGCATTTATTTCTGTGTAAATGTATATGCTGAACTCAAATCAACAATTAGTTATTGAAGAAACCTACCTTTTTTGATTTGAACGTCCATTAAAAAAAAAAAAAACGAACTACATCTCGCACTTTTTGTCTCCCGTAACTCATGAAGTCATGTAATTAACTGCAGAATGACTTTCTGCGTAGGCAACAAATTTCAGCCGATTTACTTCCTTTACTTAAACTTCCGCCTATTTATTTCCTGTAATGAAAGTAATACGCGTAGAAATAACTAATTGTTGATTTCAGTTCAGCATATACATTTGCACAGAAATAATGCTATTTTGGATAAATTTGAAGGAGAAAAGCTTTCAGGACCTAAAACGAAAATTTACCACATTTGGATGGAAAAGTTCGTTTTTATTAAGTTTGGGGCCTTTTTCTTCAAAGTTTAAAACTATGGCATATTATATTTCCTTAAAAGCAATATTTAAAAATTTGGAAAATATAAAAATTCCTATGCTGTTTATTCATTTACTTAGTGGAGGTTAGTTAGTTAAGTGCCATACGTGATACACGCTTTGGGCGATCATGTCTCGAAAGAGACATGACTGACTAGGCAGAAGATTATTCCGCAGTAGTTTGCCTTTGCTTTCTGCGGTATTATTTAACCTGTAACTGGAGGGAAGAGATGGATTAGTATCTTTCCCAAAAGGGTATTTGTGTGTAAGTGAACTGGAATTCGAACTCGGCTCTTCGATTTGTCGTTCCGAGTCGATATCCATCGTACTCTCTAAAACTAGCAGAAAACGAGATCAAGTGAGTGTCCTTTTTTACTCTACTACTTTACATGAATGTTCCGTAGAATTTAGTTGTTGAATTAATGAAATACAAGTTTATTAACAATTTAAATTAGTTTTACTTCAAAATAAAGTATATACATTTACTACTTCTGTAATAAAATGCCCAAACTTTTATCTATTAGTAAACAAATAAAGTTTTTTTTTTTTTCATTGAATGGTTATGGGGGTTCATAACAAACAAATAAAGAGTAAAAGTAGTCCATGTGTAAAAAGAAAAAATTGAGTACCAATGTTATGAGAGAAGTTACACAAATTTACTAGTTTTAACTTGTGAAAAATTTTTACGGTTTTCCTATTTGAAATTTTTGATGAATCTTAATTCTTCAGTTTGAATAAGCTCATGGAGTTCCACAACAATAAACATATCTGTAAAATTCCCCTATCGTATCCTTTGTTTTTTTTAGAGAGGATTGAATGTATATTGATTGGCAATTTCAGTACTTTTAGATATTAAAATAATTCCCAAGTTCATTAAACAAATCAGAGACAAAAGTGGGGACAAGTGACTATTATATGTCTAAATTGGACTGGTTGAAGACAAGAGGGATAGACACATAACATATTTAATGAGCTTGAGAAAAAAGATGATGGAACAGGGTTTAGAACTAATGAAAAGACAAAATTTATTTAGAGCTGCAGGGGGACAGGAAATTGTGGAGAGCCATGATCAATATATTATATATAGCGGATTGCAGATTCGAGTTCGAATTCCTGTTAAATTCATTAGATCCACTTATGGCCACTCGTATCCAAGGGTGCCTGTCTACTAGGGCAGCTAGCTGATCCCCGTTGCAGATGTTCAGGCACATCTGTATTTGTTCAACACACAGAGCCCACCTGTGGTTTATGCTACAACAAAGCAGAGCAGACCTTAGTTACAGTTTCTGGAAGACAGTGCTTTATCTAGTGTTAGTTAGTCTGAGCAAAGCCAGGATGCTCAAACCCTCAGTCATGATGACTTGTGGCTTCGTGTTAGCACAACTATCAATGTCTCCCAAAGGGTCCCAGCTACCAAGTTTTATTCACAAGGCTTAGATCAGCCTGATGTATAGTTTTCAAGCACTTTCCAAAGGTGTGCTATAGTGGGGGATGCATTCTAGTGGAGAGTAGTTGTATGTTGTTGCAGATTAACGAAATTTGGCCTCCTTGTAGATAGCCCACTATAAGTCATAAAAAGACTATAAATCAAGAAAAGCAAATTGAGTTTAGAAATAACATTTTATATAGACACATATCAATTAAGGTTTTTACAATTAAAGTAATCCTTTAAGTATGGATCCAGCGGAAGTTAAAATGTTCATGGCAATAAAATGCTGAAAAGAAAATTTGTGCATATGAATGTAGGGTCGGTAAGTAGTTTTGAGACAGTGAAGAGGGAAGGGAGGCGAGCATAGTAATTTGCTTGACTTCTGTCAAGGGAGATACTAATTACACTCGTCTCTCTCGAGTCTGTCTGGCGATGCTTTCTGTAGCGGCTTTTTATTTCCACTTTTTGGATTGCAGCAGATCATTTGGGAATTCACATCCATATTCGATTCTGGGCTTCACATTGGCCGATAAATAAAGTCAGCGTAGGCTTGCAAACTGAAATTTAATATTTAGTTAATTTTTAGTTTTCAACCAGAACATCTGCATGGAGCCGGATGCACACCGACGAGTTTTGGTTATTTGCTTTCTGGTTGTGAGAGTGCAAACATCCGGTCCTTCGTTTTGTTCGGTATGTATCACCACACTGCACACTGATATCTTATCTTCCAGACTGATAGCATCAAGAAGTCATCTTCCTGGCAAATCAACCATGTGCCTGATGGTCAGAAAGTGAATATTCTAACCACTCGCCCATATGTGCTAATACCTTTGGGAAAAGTATGAATCCATCCCTTCTCCCTCCAGCTATGAGTAAATAGCGGGACAGATTGGGTTCTATAGCTTTGAATGACAACCAGTGTAGGAGAAGGAAAATTCTGAATCCAAAATCAGGCTGGCTAGGGTTTGGCTCTGTCAAGCTATTTTGTCCAATTCATTACCAGGGCCATCTTAACAGCATTATGAACCTCCGGGGGAAAAATGTACTGAGGCCTCTACAATAACCACTCACAGGAATAAATAATAAATTGTTGATAATATTAAACATATATTTATTTTATTGACACTTCAACAAAAAAACTGATGTTAAAACATTAAAAACATGCTACACAGCAGCAACTAATTGACATGATAAACATTTGAACAATATACAAGGCTTGAAAACTGCAATAATAATCAGTAAGTCACACAGATTAGATGGCACAGTATGAAATTACTACAAACTTCTTCTAACAAATATTTGCAGCATTTATGTGCGTTGTGGTGCAGTGGATATCGGCTCGGAACGAGAAATCAGAGAGCCAAGTTCAAATTCCAAGCCGAATTCATTGCATTCACTTACGCGCAAATACCCTTAGGAAAGGTATTAATCCGTCTCTTCCTTCCAGTTATGGGTTAAATAATAGGACAGATTGGGTTCTATAGCCTTGGTCGGCAACCAGTCTACTGCAGAAAGCAATGGCAACCTACTGCGGGATAATCTTCTGCCCAGTCAGTCATGTCTCTTTCGAGACATGATCGCCCAAGCGTGTATCACGTATGGCACTTAACTGACTGACTGACTTTTCAGAAAATTGTTTTATTATTGGCTTGAAGTCAGTTGTCTTTAGGAATAGGATGTCATTTTCCATGAACATGAGTGAAAGCCAGTTTCAACTAGCCTGCCCCATTGTGCTACAAAGCTGATTTTTTTATAAGTTTCAGACTCGAAAAAGATCATTCTCCTGTACAGTTGGTCACCATCATGCACATGAACACTCTGAGTGCAATTTCAATGTTCAAGAATAGTTTTAAAATTATCCCAAATTATTTTTCTGTGCAGTGCAGGAAGAGTCTCACAATTTTCATCAAGAACCATTTAGTGCTTTTGATTCTCACATATCAAAAGGTCATCATAATTTGGGTCTTAGTGATACAGTATAACCCGGATATAAGAGAAACCTGGATATAAAAGATATTTTCTCTGGTCCCAAATTAGAGCCTGTGGTAATGTATAAACCCGGGTATAAGATAACTTTATCTGGCCCTAACAACTCTCTTATAACAGGGTTACATAGCCAGATGTTCATACTTTTTTTTAGTGCATCAGAAGCAATGGTTTTCAATTCACCAAAGAAAGAAAACAGATTTCCAATTTGTGAATAATCCTCTGCATATTTTGTCAGTTCAAAGATTAGCTAGTTGCAATAACTCTCATGTTTTTAATAAGTGAAATTCTTCATCCAAATTGGATAAAGAAAAATTCTTTCACAGAAAACAACATTTTTAAGCAAAATACAAATACAAAATCAGTTTTATCAAAAAATAAAAAAAAATATATATCTAAAAAGAAATATGAATTACTTTCATAGTTGTTGTTATTGTGAAATGAACATTGGATTAAAAAAAATATTTGTTTTAATTAAGACAGCTGAATTGCTGTTTTTGCTTTGAAATGAACATCAACGCTTAGGAACCCTCATTTTGTCAAGGTTGCCAGTTGCAACTAAAAGAAAAGAGAGAGAGACGCTGAAAGAAAAGGAGAATGAAGAAATACTATTAATGCTTGAGTTTTTTAACAATAAAGATAATTTATTTAAAAAAAGTAAAATTATATTAAAATTAAATATTCAAAACAATATTGATTCAGTCTCCTTAAGGAAAATTTAAGAATTAAATTAAACCAGAGTTAAAATATATTTTCTACAACAGAAAGTCAACAGTAGTCTTGGTTACAAATGAGCATTTTACATATAAGTCTGTGCTAGGATTGTGTTAAGTCTAATCAGGGTCAGTTCTTTGATCTTTTCCATGATAGCAACATTGTGTGCAAGTGAACTGAACTGGCCAGACCAACCAGCCTCTCCATTTATATAGATGGGTGGCCTCTTTGAAGAAAGTCCTTGCCATTTCTGGTGTATTTTAGGTCAAAGGGGGACATGTTCACAATTATTTTTTTTATTTTGGAACCATCTGAAATGAAATGGATCTTTTTATTATAAAACATATTTTCATCAATGTAATTTCTATTTTTAATATTTCATAAAAAAGTGGCTTCTGTAACAGTCACTTAACATATACAGATGAGGCCCCTATACTTAGGCCCATGCATTAATACAGCTCTTCTACTGCAGTTGCAATACTGTGGTGCCCCATGGCTCTGGGGAGTCATGGAACTTGTGATTATGATTGTGATGATTGCCTATGTTCAGAGAGAGAGAGATTAAAACTGATAATGTATAGCCATTTTGTTCATACCAATTGTTTAGATAAGACATGTTTGTATTAACTGGGCAGGCTGGCTGTTGATTCAGAATGCCGAGGTCAGAGTTCTCCAAGACAAGGGCATACCCAAATCGATCATAAATTATTACTTGAAAAGAACTGCGACTGTGGTTAGAAACATTTGCAGATATGGATCTTTGGTAGATCAATGATTGTGCCAATGTGGTCTCTTCTGGGAATTTAAAAAAGATATCAGGCACAAAAGCAAATCATTTTCAATATTTATTTTGATAGGAATGATCAGACACTAAGTCTGTCTGTCTCTCTTTCTCTCTCTCTCTCTCTCTCTCTCTCTATATATATATATATATATATATATAGCACAAGAAAGTTGATCCTTACACTATTTACATTGTTTGGACTGTTGTCTACATCTTTGTTGTCATATTCACAATGTTTCAGCCAATGTATGCTTCAACCTTCTTCAGGTGATATACGTTGGCCTAGTGGATAAAAGTGTTGGTTGAAGCAATCCAGCTACTTGGCACAAAGAATTGTGATAGTCAATATTTCTGAGAGGAGGATTGTAATTATTTACACTATTTACATTGTTCGAACTGCTGTCCTCATCATTGTTATCATATTCACCTTCAATATCTATCTATATTTCTGAGATGAGATATTGCA
The DNA here is from genome assembly GCA_037127315.1 of Ascarosepion bandense. Taxonomy (NCBI): domain Eukaryota; kingdom Metazoa; phylum Mollusca; class Cephalopoda; order Sepiida; family Sepiidae; genus Ascarosepion; species Ascarosepion bandense. The sequence continues at coordinate 1,448,485 of JBBBDQ010000991.1, forward strand.
ATTATCTAAACTATTTACATTGTTCACACTGTTGTCCTCATCTTTGTTGCCATATCCACCTTCAATATCTGTCTATATTTCTGAGAGGAGGTAATATTTACACTATTTACTTTATTCGTACTATTGTCCTCATCTTGGTTGCCATCTGTATGATGTTTCAGCTGTTGTATGCTCTGGCCATTTTCAGGTGCTATGAATCTTAAACCGAACACTTTATTATGATCACTGGGGTATATTGTTCTCATTCCTTGTGCAAAGCCTCTTTTGGTAGTCATGAGTTATCTTCCTCTAACCCTACTCTCTAAGTTACTTGTTCACCACTGCTGTAGCCTGGTATTGAACTCACAACTTTTTGGGTCAAGTCACTGGAACTAACCAACGTTAGGCCATGTGTCCTTAAGGTTTGAAATTCCTAGCACCTGAAGAAGGCTGGAGTGTACAATGACTGAAACATTGTACAAATGGCAAGCAAGATAAGGACAATAGTCTGAATAATGTAAATATTGTGAAGAATTGTGAGTTCAATACCTGGACAGAGCTACTAATGTTAAATAACTGAAACTGAAATATCTAGAAAAAGCATGGCATGGGGAACTAGAACAATCTATCCTAGTGGATCAAATCTGGTTCAGAATTTCAAAGTATATCACCTGAAGAAGGCCACAGTGTACAACAGCTGAAACATCATGAATATAACAAAAAAGATAAAGACAACATTCCAAATGATGTAAATAGTGTTGTTACAATAGCTCATCTCAGAAATATAGACAGATCCTTTTTATTGATTTCAGAGAATCACTTGGCATTTTTGGGATGAGGAGTTATCATTATTTACATTTAAACTAATATCCTCATCCTTGTTATTATAACATTTTGACTGATTTTCTTGCTGGCCTTTATTAGGTGCCAGCCAATCCATTTAACCTTCAGGGTTGATTGATTTTTTTTTTTTGTTACTTATCAATCTTTTGTGGATTATTTAAAGAGAAAATATTTTTAGATTGTAAGAATATTTTTAGAGATAATAATTTGACAAAAGTTTTACTAATTAATCCATATCTGGGTGATAAGAGGGGGATTCATACTTTTTGCAAGGGTATTTGTGCATAAGTGAATATAATGAACCCAACCGGAATTGTAACTGGCTCTCCAATTTCCAAGTTCAAGCCATTATCCATCAATGTGTCTCTCTCTTTCTCTCACCTTCTCTTTTATGTCTGGCTATCTTTCTTTCTATTCAGTGTTATACATCTCTCTGTCTCTCTCTTTCTAACCATTTTTTCATGTCTCTCTCTCTCTCTTTCTATTCAATGTTCTATGTATGTCTCTATCTCTTTTTTTCTATTATTTCTATTCGCTGTTTCATGCCTCTCTCTCTTTCTAACCACTGTCCTATGTCTGCCTGTGTCTTTCTGATGATGATTCTCTTTCTTTCTCTTTAACCACTGTTTTATGCCTGTCTTTCTATTTGCTATTCTATGCCTGTCTGTCCCTCTCTCTTTCTAACCACTCTATATGTCTGTCTGCCCTTTTCTCTCTAACCACTGTTCTATGTTGCTTTCTCTCTCTCTCTATTCATTGTTCCATGTCTGTCTCTCTCTCATTCTAATCAGTGTTCTATGTCTGTCAGTCGGTCTCTCTTTTTATTCCTATTCCATCTCTGTCCCTACTTTCTAACTACTGTTCTATGTCTGTCTGTCTCTCTCTATTTGCTGTTCTGTGCCTCTTTCTGGTGATGTAGTTTCTGTCTCTCTCTTTTTATAACAACTGTTCTATGTCTGTCTGACTCTCTCTCTTTTTAACAACTGTTTCATGCCCATCTCACTCTCTTTCTAACCATTATTCTATGTCTCTTTGTCACTCTTTTTCTATTCACTGTTATGTCATTTCTCTGTTTTTTAACTACTGTTTTGTGTATGTCTTTGTTTCCCTCTCTTTCTATTCACTGTTTCATGCCTCTCTCTCTAATATTTCTATTCACTCTTCCGTGTCTGTCTGCTTCTCTTTCTGTTCTATGTCCTATTATCTCTGTCTCTTTGTATGCATTTTTTTCTCTCTCTGGTGGTTGAGATATGGATTTACTGTTTACCAGGGCGTACCATCCTGGAGATAGACAATGACTAGAATAAAACTGTTGACTGAATGGAATGAACCTAATTTGACTAAAATAGTGATGCAATCTCATCACAATATTTTGACAAGTCCACTTCAGGCTTCATTGAACAATCGGATCACCATAATTGAACAATTCTTACTTACTACTTTATCTACAGTCAACTGTAATTAAATTGAATATAATTGCTTATTGAAGTCAGATCAAGTACAGTAAATAGGTGGGGTCATTTTATTTAAATTATTAGTTGTTATTCTTGTCACTGTAATTATTAGTACTGTACTTGTGTTTACCAATATTATTTAATCAACCGTTTTATTCAAGTCATCATACTGTGTGCCCAAGGTAATTGCATGTTGATTTTGATGTTTGTAGATAATTCTTTTTTGTCTGGGTTTTTGAATTACAAATTTTGAAGTGCTACCCCCTGCCCCACCCACAAATCTTGGAAGTTAGGCGATTAAAAGCATTCTCTATATTTAAATTAATACACTTGTGAAATCTGCAACATTTATGTGAAACAACTCTCTCTCTCACACTGGCTTTTTTTCTTCTCCCTATCTACTTTTCTCTTATTTTTTTTATTGTCACTTTGTTTCTATCTGTTTCTGTTTGTCTCTTTTTCTCTCTATATATCTTTCACTTTATTTCTTTCTCTTTCTCTCTATCTTTATATCTTTTTTCTTTCGCTATTTTTCTCTCTCTCACTATCTTCACTTTATATCTTTCTTTTTCTCTCTATCTTTCTCTTTATAACATTCTTTTTCTTTCTCTATCTTAATATCTTTCTTTTTCTTGTTCTAACTTGCTTTTCTTTTCTCTCACACCTCAATTTTTCTTTCTATGTCTTTCTGTTGTCAGCTTATTTCACTCTTTTTTTTTCTTTCTCTGTTTCTTTTTATAATTTTCCATATTGTTCTCTTTCGTTTCTCTCTGTCTTTTTTATTTATCCTTTCCTTTTTTTTCTTCATCTTTCTATTGTCACCTTATCACACACACTCTCTCTCTCTCTCTTTGGTTTTCTCTATTCCCTTTTAGAATTTTTCTATTGCTCTCCCCCCTGCTCTCTCTCTCTCTCAATTTATTTCCTTCTTCTATCTCTCTATATTTTTATTGTTTCCTTTTTTCTGTTTATCTGTCTTTGTTTTTCTTTTTCTCTATCTTTTTAACTTTTTCCCTCATTTTTTCCTTTATTGTCATTTTTCTCACTGTCTCTATTTTACTCTCTATCTGCCTTTATCTTCTCTCTTCTTCATAATTATCTTTCTCTCTTTCTCTCCCTGTTTTTCTATTTCTCTATATTACTATTGTCATTTTTTCTTACTGTCTCTCTTTTGCTCTCTTTACCTTCTCTCCTTTTCTATGTAATTCTTTCTCTCTTTCACTATTTTTCTTTTCTCTCTTTGTAACTTAGATTTTTTTTCTGTTTCTCTTTCTTTATTTTCTCTTTTTTTATAATTAATTCTCTCTCTCTTTCAGTATTGTTCTTTCTTTCTCTTTATGACTTTGTTTCACTTTTTGTTTCTCTCTCTTTCTGTTTCTCTGTGTTTCTTTACCTTCTCTTTTTTCTTTATCATTAATTCTCTTTCATTGTTCTCTCTTTTTATCTGCTCCCTTTTCTCTCTCTCTTTTTCTCTCTGTTTTTCTATTTGTTTATCTTTCTATTGTCATTTTTTTAACTTTCTCTGTCACTCTCTTTCTCTTTATAACATTCTTTTCCCTTTTTTTTCTTCTCACAATTGTTCTCTCTCTCTTTTACTTCTATAGCTGAACTGGTTTCATTGGTTTCTTTTCAAAATAGTTATTCCACTCCTTAAATTTCTTCTCTTAAAAAATCTCTCCTCAGGTCAGAACAGCCAATTTTGTTCTTATTACTAATTCTGTGAGCTTGTTCTGCAGTGTAACATTTATTTTCTCATTAAATGAAACTATTTACTACACTTGGATATCATTTGGAAATTTTAGATAAAGAGGCTAACATTTATGCCAGTTGCCCTGATAATTTTAAAAGATAGTTACGGTTTTACCAAATTCTTTTACGTAGGCCATCATGAACTTCCACTTGGCTCTGTTTTTCATTGCTCTCAATATTTTTCCTCTTGGTATCTCTACCAAACCCTGCTCCACCATTCATTCTTCTTCATGTGCCATGTTCCTTCAGAACGTAGGTGATCATGGACATCCATTTGTCCCTGTCTCTTTCAATATTTTCCTCTTGCTATATCTCCCAAACTCCAAAGCTGCCAAAATATCTAATATATTACTTGCTTTGTACCATAATAGTTGTTGCTTTTATTTTTCGAATTCATTTTTAAAAAGTTGTTTAGAACAGTGTTTTTTTTTTTTTTTTTAATAATTTCACGTCAAGCAAGATGATAAAACCACTAAAATGTATGGCTTTATTGAGAATGAGGGAAATTGAGAAAATATTTTTGAGAAGAAAGGAAATTAAAATGACAATTCAAAAAGACAGACAATGATTGCATATACATTTTTAAAGATCATAGTTGGATGGAAAGCAAGAAGCCAGAATCTAATTATTCCTACCAAATCAGGAAATATAGGCTGTTGAACTGTTCCACAAAGTATCTGTTCTTGTGAAAAAGTACTGAGTGGTAACTTCTTGTAAATTTGAAATACTGGGGAAATGAGTGTGGTTTGGCTCTGGGGAGGTAGCTTGGCGTGTTCTAGTTGTAAACTTCTCAACTGGTGGAAGTCAAGACTGGTACTCATCTGATGGTTTGAAATCTTCATACACTGCTGCATTTATTTATTTTAATCATTTTCCCCAATGCACAAACAGAAAGGACAATAAAAGATGAGAATTCAAGGAGACAGAAAATGACAATTGATATTGCATATACATTTTTGAAGATCATAGTTGACAGGAAAGCAGGAAGCCAGAAGAGTGATCCACAGGTGAGGAGTGCAAGAGAACAAATTATTAGAATAAAACTTAGGGATACTTCAAGGTATTTCGGCACTAAAATGGTGAGACCTAGTTGCCAATCTTGTACTAGTTTATGAAAATGATAATTTATGTACTAATCTAGGAATGTTATTTTTATATCTTTAGGCAGGTTCCTCCTCTAGAGATTTGATTGCTGTTTGCTGAGGTTGTCAATGTGTCTCTCTCTTTCTCTCACCTTCTCTTTTATGTCTGGCTATCTTTCTTTCTATTCAGTGTTATACATCTCTCTGTCTGTCTCTTTCTAACCATTTTTTCATGTCTCTCTCTCTCTTTCTATTCACTCTTCTATGTATGTCTCTATCTCTTTTTTTCTCTTATTCATGTTGGGCAAAATCTCCATGTAGAAAAACAATGAGATAGAGCTTGTGTTCATTTTGACCATATCAAGATTTTGACAGGCTTAGTCACAAAGAATAATCAAAAACATATACTGGCAGCAATCCGTCTGCATACGAATAGGAATAGAGTTCAGATATACAAAAATAGAAAAGGGTGTAAGATAAGGATGAGTCTTCTCACAGGATCTATTTAACCTTTACAGTGAGGCAATTCTCAGATAACTAGAAGTCCTGCCAGGATTCACCATTGGCAGCCACAATCTGAACAATATAAAACGTCTATTGAACAGGTGAAGAGGCTCATCTCTTGTTCCCTGTTTAGGATGTGGTTTCCGGCTTTCCCTTTTCCAATCTTTTCACTCTTTTATTTTATTTTATTTTTTTTTTTCAATTGGAGTAGATAGACTAATCTATCGCCCGGTTCACACTCCACCCACGTCTATTGAACAGGTGAAGAGGCTCATCCCTTGTTCCCTGTTTAGGATGTGGTTTCCGGCTTTCGCTTTTCCAATCTTTTCACTCTTACGTAGCCCCCTGCGCTTCAGTGGCATTACCGCCTTGCACGGGGTGATATGATTAAAAAAAATAATACAGATGACACAGGGTTGATAGCAGACATAAAAAGGAAACTAGAAGACCTCTTACAGAAGGTAGCAAAAGTAAATGAAAAGAAAGAACTGAACATAAATTACAAGAAAACTGAATGCATGGTTATCAATTAAAAGAGGAGCACAAAATGCAAAATACAGCTGGGTGATACTAAAATTAATCAGGGGCAGAAATCTAAATACATTAGAAGTGTTCTAACAGAGAATGGAAAGTGCAACACTGTAACCCAAAGAGATATTGGCATAGCCAAGGATGCAGTCTAAAAGCTAAGCAGAGTATTGAGAGACAGAAAAATTTTGTTGGAAACAAAATATAGAGTATTGAACTGTTATGTGATGTCTGTTCTTCAATATGGTAGTGAATGCTGGACCATATCACCAAAGATGAAAGATTTGAAGCAACCATAATGTAGTTCTCCAGAAGGATGCTGAGGATGCCATGGACTGAACAAGATTTTGGAGAGAATGGAAATAAAAAGTAAACATATACTTGACACCAAGAAGAGACAGCTGAAGTTTCTGAGACACAGAATGAGGAAGGCGGGCTTGGAGAATCTGATAATCACTGGGTGGCTAGAGGAAAAGGGAGACCGGAGTGGGGAAACAGCATATGACATACTTGATGGGCTTAAGCAAGTGAAGGGCAGAACAGGGTTTGGGAGAAATAACAAGAGAAAAGATGTTAAGGGCTACAGGAAATGGGAGGATGTGGAGGGCTATGAGCGCTTACATTCTGAAAGGACACGACAGAGAAGAAGTAACAAGTCACTAACAGTACATTTTGTGACACTTGTTTTTTTTCACTTTCAACTCTAATCAATCTGATGATTTGAAATCTTATGTTTGGGTAAAAATACGTCACTGTTTTTCGTGGTTAAGTTTTTTTTATCAATTTCTCTTTTGAAGTAGTGGAAACTAACTTCATGTAGCATTAATTAAATTATTATTTTTCATGTACTTTTTTGAATAATGAAAAGTATTAAACTATTCATAAAAAAATTACCTATTAGAGATTTTAACCCTCAAATATTTTTTTGTTATCAAATTATTACTTACAAGTGTACTCCTGCTGTCAAAAATAATGGCAAAATATTTGAGAGCATTATTGGCTGTTTAATTCTTTATATATATATATATATATATATATGCAGAACACATATAAATACCAAATGGTGTTTAATATAATAGATGATATATATATATATATAGATAAAGGTCTATAATACTTATTATATTTAGCACTATTCTTAATAAAATAAATGCTGTGGCACTCAAAATAATAAAATCTTGAGTCCTCTTCACATGGAATTATATATATATATATACACACACACACTCTGCTACCCAATGACATAATTGCAAAAATACAAAATAAGCCACTGTTAAAGAGCAAACATGCAGCAAGCGCTTTCATTACTGTTAATAAAGAGAATGAACTGAGCTGATGCTGCCTTGCTATTCTCCAATGAAAGTGAGAGCAATTGAAACGTGACTGTGACAGGAGGGAGATATATATATATATATATATATATATATGATACACAAGTTTTTATTGTAATAGAGAGTATACCTATAATGGATTAAGTAAATCTTTTTCTGTTTAATATATAAGTTAAGTTTTGGTCTTGTTGAATTCCATTTATTGACTTCAGTTCATTGAACTCAAATACCACTTCAGAGATTGTATCCATGAAAGATTGTTTTTTTTTCTTTTCTTTTTGTTTTTTTTAAATGAGAGGGTTAGACGTAGCATTGATTCTAGGAGGCAGCAGGTGGAAAAATTTTAGGGGATGGCATACCCACTTGTTAGCTCAGCATCTCATGTGCAGCCTTAGCTTGTCTATAGAATAGAATCCAGGTGTAGAAAGCACTTCGACACTTCAAAATTGCTGTGGCTCTCTGCTGACTTTGCTTTGTTTTGATCTTGTATGCAAAACTTAGACAACGAAAATTCATCACTATCAGAAGACCAAGCCCAGGAAGTATTTGGACCAATTGCTGGCCATTTTGGCCTAGTATCCACAACACATAATCAGATATAAAACTAAACCAGCTAAACAAAACACACCTAAACCTGTCAACATCTCTTTCTAAAATGTCTGTGGTATCCTTACCAACTTTTGCAGTGTGGAATCGTTCCCCCACTAAAGGTCCTTTGACATCCAAGCTCTCTGTGAAACTAACCAACTCTGCAATTCCCACATCTGATTTTTCAATTCCTGGATATCTGCCTCTCTTTAGGAAGGACTACAATATCTACATGCATAGCCTGGGTGTTTGTCAGCAAACATCTCCTTTAGGTTAGGGAGACCTCTCTTAAATCTCCTGTCCACTTGTACTTTGTCTTCATCTCTCTCTGCTCAACTCAGTAAGCTCTCTTCTTTCTCCATTGATCCCCTTCCTCTCTTCCCTGCTGCATTCTAAATAGTATTTCAGACAATATTTTCCTTCATCCAGTTACTAATGTGTTTGTGTTCAGCGACTTCAATGTTCATCATGCCAAGTGGCTGGAAAACTGTCACTGATTTTGCTGGAGTCCAAACATTGAACTTCTCAGTCTCTCATGCAAGTGGTTGATTTCCCCACGTTTCCCCAGTAATCTCAATGGACATGCTTCTCTTCTAGATCTCTTGCTTATTTTTATCCCAGATTCTTGCCATGTTATACAGCTCTGTCCTCTTGTAATATAACAATCTGGTCCCACCCGAGGAAGCTGATGCAAGCGGGGGCGTTTCCGGTCGTTGAAAGGAACGGATGTTTGTTTGACCTTATTTCCAGCAGTAGCGGAAATGGCTACAAGAGGCAAACAGAACAGGTGTCTCTGAGAATTACGTGGGCGTGCGTGGGCGAGGCAAAATCCGGAAGTCCCGGTTTGGAGATTATAAAAAGACCTCGGTGCACGGATTTCACCAGACAGACAGACAGACGAGACCAGACCAGAGTAGCAGTAGACAGAGATCGGCCGGTGAAGAGAGACACTCCCGTCAACCCTTGGAAGCGCGCTCTCACTCTCTGTTCACTAGGCTACACGGTTCATCGTCATTAATAAAAATATAACTTATATTTTTATATATATGCGTGTTTGTTGTTGTCAATATATAACACTCTTGGCAACTCTGATCATGCTGTGGTGTCCGTAAATGTTGCTTTTGATTCCTCCTCCATCCAGGAACCTCTTTCAGCAGAATATCTTACTGTTATCAATGATTGGACTGGGACTTGTTCCATGATTTCTTTTGTGATGTCTCTAGGAACAAAGTTTTTAGCCTCCCTGTTCAAGACTACGCCTCTGAAGTCTCCTCCAGGGTGAAAGCCAGCATTGGTGCTTTCATCCCAGCTAGAAAACTTCAGATTAAATCTTGTTTATCCCCTTTGTTCTCTTCTCTTTGCTTGGCTGCCATTGCCCACAGGAATCTCTTATTTTGGCTTTACCGGAGCTACATGTCTGGTCACAATAGGCGCCTCTTTGTCTCTGCTGGTAATAAATGTAAGAATGTATTGATGCTAAGTTGTTGTTTGCTGACAGAATGAAGCAGCATATAGCATCTTGTAAGTTTGGTTCCAAAGATTACTGGTGAATTTGCAAGAGTGTGCTGAACGCACACTCTTGCAAATTCACCAGAATTCAACAGAAATTCAACAGAATTCAACAGAAAACCCTCAGTCCCTTCTCTATTCAATCAATTTGAAGTCCTCACATTCACAGTAGACAAGGTCAAACTGAGGTCAAATGAGTAATATATATATATATATATATATATATAAAACCCCATCTCTGGTCTTTAACATAATTTCTAAGCTTCTGGGGAGCTTTCTGACCCCTCTAATTATCATTCTATTAATCTCTTTCCTCTTTTTGGCAAGTTATTCAAGGTTGTTATCAATGCTGAAATAATAGACATCTCACATTTCCCAACCTTCTCTCTGACAAACAAGGCTTCCATTTCACCAGGTCAGCCAATGATGTGCTAATGACCATCACTGAATATATATATATATACATATATCAGGCTCTTGATAAGAACCGCGAGGCTTGAGCTGTTGTTTTTGATATCTTTAAAGCATTTGATAGTGTTTTGCATGCTGGCCTTCTCTGTCCAAACATTCATGGACATATACTCTAAGTTACAGTATATGTCCATGAATGTTTGATTTAATTCAATCATTTCTATCAAATCATGAAATGAAGGTTGTTTTGAATAGCCATGCTTTCAGATCCCCTCAAGGCTCTTTCCTAAGTCCTACACCTTTTATGATCTTTAGCAATGATTTTCCTGATATGATTAAAAAAAAAATCAGTTCCCAAGTTGGCATCTATACAGATTTCACCACCATTTATGCCCCTATTAATAATAAATCTGCCAAGGCTGACAAAGTAAACCTGGCTGCTGTACTTCAAAAGGACCTCCAATCTGTGATTGAATTGTGTAAGAAAAGGGCTTTTAAATTTGAATGTCTCTAAAACAAATCTGCTCTCTTTTAACCACCATAGAGAAACATTCCTGCCTACCATCAGAATGGATATCTCCTAGGGAGTAACACACTGCACCTCCTTGGCCTCACTCACACAAATGACCTCAAATGGAATGACTACATTGAACCCATAGCTGTATCTACTGGTAGGAAGGTTGGTTCACTGCGTTGAGCCAGGAAGTTTTTCTCATCAAAATCCATTTTGCACATTTATAAATCTACCATCTGTGCATTGAATACTGTTGCCATATCTGGTTTAGTGCTTCTGCTATTCATCTTGAGGTCCTAGAAAAAACCCAAAGAAGGATTTGCAATATAATGGATCTTGACTTGGCAGCCTGCTTTTAGTCACATTCTCTCTGATGTGATGTAGCTTTCCTCTGTTTTTTCTACAAGTATTTCCATGGTAACTGCTTTGACTAGTCTTTTCCCTGGTACCCCGACCACATGTATTTGGCATCAAGGTCCTACCCTTTTACCACCAAAATAGTTAAATGTAATTGTCTCTTCTACTTTAACAGTTTCTTTTCTCACTTCCCATTTGTGCAAATCACTTCATCTTTACTTCCTTCTCTGATAGCTACAATCTCCAAAAGTTTGAATGCAATGTCAATTGCCATTTTTTATCTACTTGATTTCTATCCATCTCTTATCTTTTCTTCGACATCCCTGGTACCTTTTTCATTCACTCACTGTATCCCCCTGACCACCAGTTGCATTTCTGCATTGCTTGGGGTGAAATGATTAATATATATATATATATATATATATATATATATATATATATATTTATTTATTTATTATGTTTTAGAACATGTACATAATTTTTTCTATATATGTCCTCTTCTCTATAATCATATGTTTGTAGAGAAGAGGATGTATATAGAAAAAATTATGTACATGTTCTAAAACATAATTTATAATAAATATTCACAGCTCTATACATCATATATCAAGCACTGTTTTAAATGAATGTTTTGGATGGGAAAAATATTTTTCTTTTCTCTCCTCGTTCTGTACTCACTCGGAGATATATATATATATATATATATATATATATATATATATATATATATATAAAATTTAATAAAATTAAAATGTTTGTTACTTAGCTGATTAATGTTACCCTCACTATCTTGACTCCAGAGCTTAATAAATCACTCCATCCACTTGCCAGGTGGGGCTATCATCCACTTGCCTGAGGGGAAGGGAAGTATCATCCACTTGCCAAGGAGGGGTATCATTGATATATGTGCATGTGTGTGCGCCTATCTATGTATATGTAAGTACATGTAGAATGTTGTGATTGTTTGCCTTTTTTGTTTTTTTAGTTTTTTCACTTTACATTCATTCCTTATTGTTTTTCCCCCCTCCCCCCTTTTTTTTCAATTGTAGCCATTTAGACTCCTGGTTATATATTATTATTAACTTTGCTCTTATTTTATTTTTTTTATATGTTGTTATATCAATAGAAAGGCAAAATTGAATCACTTTATTGATTTTTTTTTTGTTTTTTATCTAAAATCCTCCTGGAAGGTAGCTTAATCTATTTAAACCATAAAATATTTCTTTTAATATATAAGCTTAGCTTAATTGTCACAAGGTCAAATAAGGACTGTCGAAAATTATGTTTTTACAACTCTCCAAGACTAAGAAGGACCTCCCTAGTTTGAAAATGTTATTTTTGACATTTACATTGAAATGCTCTCCCTGTCATTCTACAGAAATGAGAAATAAATCATAAACCTTAAGCAGGCCCCAAGAAGCTGGCCTATCTGAGGTAGCACCTATAACAGTCAAGCTATTCAGAACAATGGGTTACATGCATAGTCATCAACAAAAAGAGCATCCCAAAATGCCAGCAAAAGGTCAGGTGTACTAAAACCAAACAGGTATAGAAATTTAAATACTTGGGAATTGTTTCAACAGAAGACGGAAAGTGTGGCACTGAGATCCAAAGGTGTATTGGCATGGCCAAGAATGCATTCCAAAAGCTGAGTAGAATATTGAAAGACAGGAAGATTTTGTTGGAAGCAAAGAAGAGAGTGCTGAATTGTTATGTGATGTCTGTCCTTCAATATGGCAGTGAATGCTAGACAATCTTATAAAAAATGAAGGAATAATTTGAGGCAACCAGATTGTGGTTCTACAGAAAGATGTTGAGGATATCATAGACTGAACATGAGATTTTTGAGAGTATGGAAATGAAAAGAAAACTTATGCAACATCAGGAAGAGACAACTGAAATTTATGGGACACAATGAGGAAGGAGGGTTTGGAGAATCTGATACAGGATGGATAGAGAGAAAGAGAGGCGGGGAAAATAATGTCACATACTTGATGGGCTTAAGCAAATGGGTGGTAGAGCAGGGTTTTGGGAGAAATACCAAAACAAAAAATATTAAGAGCTACAAAGAATAGGAAAATGTAGAGGACCATGATCACCTACGTCCCGATAGGACATGGCACAGAAAAGACTAACTATATGACTCTCTTCTTTAATTTTCCTTAAACAGCTGATATTCTGACATCTTTATTTTATATTTGAATTAAATTTATTTTATAAATCATTGTTAGTTATTAGTTTGGTAAAGTTTAACTTTGAATCTGCAAAAAGACAGTGCATCAAACAGCCTCCACTTGTACTGCATAATTTCTTGACTCCCTTGGCCATGTTTATTATTTTTATTTAACAAAGCTATTTTTATAATTTTGATAACAACAAAAATGTTGCACACTATTTAGTTAGATATTCAATTTTATTTACAAGATTAATTTTATATTGACAAGATTATATAATGAAAACTGAAAATTTCAGTTTTTCTGATAGTCTTAATTCTAGACTTTTAATGATTGAATAAGCTTATGGTGAGTTTTACAACAATAAAATATCCATAGAAATTCCCCTCTCGAATTGGTAAATATTTGTGAGCTTTTGGCCTTTATTTTAAGTCATCATCATCATCATTTATCCATCACACCCAGGATGGTGCATAGGGCAGCAACATTTTGTTGCTGTTTCTGTAACAAACTGTTATTTTACAGGGCAGGGTTGTTAGCCCTGCACCCAACCCCCAAACCTGGAGGACAGGTGGACCATTCTTGGTCCTTATGTTTACAGCACCTGGTATTCCCAGATGGTCACCCATTTAAGTACTGACCAGGCTTGATGTTGCTTAATTTCTACCAACTTTCTACCAACTACTTTATTTTAAGTAGTTGGTAGAAATGAGAAGATTTGAAATTAATTACTTTTTTCTATTTCACTGAAAATGCTATTTAACACTTCTACCCCCCCCTTTTTTTTACTTTCTTTCTTTTATTTCTAAGAAGATTTTCTCACTGAAATCAAGTAGTATCTTTTTCCCTCTTTCCACACATCAAAACATGGGATAGACCTTTTTTATGAGGTATTGGCAGAGACATTTAAACACTTTTATCTTTCCTTATTTCTTTCTAGCCAAATTTAAAGATAATTCTGCAACTGATGTTATTTTATTTCATTTATTGCAGATGGGTTTCTGATAATTGCTTTACTTGGTTTCTATTGTTCATTGTGTGTCTAAGCATGCTGCTTTTATTGGAGTTGGGTTTTCTGCAATGAGTCCATTGTTGTGCAATGGATATTGGCACAGAATGAGAAATTGGAGAGCAAAATTTGATTTCCAGTGAAATTCGTTGCATTCACTCATGCACAAATACTTATGGGAAAGGTATTAATCCATCTCTTCTCTTTCCAACCATGGGTTGAATATCAAGTAAGACAGATTGGGTTCTATAGCCTTGGTTGGCAACCAGACTACTGCAAAAAGAAATGGCAACCTACTGCAGGATGTGCGTTGTGGTACAGTGGATATCGGCTCAGAACGAGAAACCGGGGAGCCAAGTTCGAATTCCAGTTGAATCCATTGTATTCACTTATGTGCAAATACCCTTGGGAAAGGTATTAATCCGTCTCTTCCTTCCAGTTATGGGTTAAATAGCAGGACAGATTGGGTTCTATAGCCTTGGTCGGCAACCAGTCTACCGTAGAAAGCAATGGCAACCTACTGCGCGATAATCTTCTGCCCAGTCAGTCATGTCTCTTTCGAGGCATGATCGCCCAAGCGTGTATCACGTATGGCACTTAAACTGACTGCAGGAAAAGCTTCTGCCTAACAATTCATGGGTTGAAAGCATTGTAGTAATTTTACACTTGCCTGAATGGAATCCATGAGACAGTCATAGAACTATGATCCGAAAGTGGAGTATTTGGTTTTTTTTTTTTTTTTTGCTAGTAAACTAGACGGATGTGTGTTTATTTTTGCTAGTGGTTACTTGCATTAATTTGTAAACTGTACAGGCCAGAAATATGGCTGGGCTGCTCCAATGACTTGGAAGACAATTTGTTGCAACCTATCATATTACCCTCCCCCAACCAGTCAGTAGAAGACAGAGTGTAATATATGGCACTCAACTGACTGTAATTAGCCTTTGGCTATATTGCCCTATGTGCAGTAAAACTTTTGCTGCTAAAAACAATCTACTGTGTGTTGTGACACATTCCTTCTTTTTTCATTGGCAAAATCCCTAATAAATCTTTCTCCTTATCCATCACTTCAGCATTTGACATATGAAAATGAAATACTAAATGCCAACTTATCTCTGATCTTGGCATGCTTTTTTGTTACAAGAGCTGTCATTCTTGTCATATACCACTTAACTGACTGATAGTAAACAGTGCTTTTGCAATTTGATAAAACTATAAAAGATTTTCCTTTCCTGAAGTGTGCTTTTGGTTGACTCTATACTCAAATAAGTTTGATTAAAAAAAAAAAAACTAAGTCTGTTTAATGTTTGATGGTATTTTTCCAATTTTTGAATGCGGTGTTAAGTATTGTACTTGAAATGGTGGATAAACTATTTGGTTTCTATCGATCATTGTGTGTCTAAAAATGCCACTTTTATTGGAATTAGATTTTCTTCAATGAGCCCATTGTGATGCAATGGATAGTGGCACTCTTCTGCATCTGGAAGCATCTTTCTTTTTTCTTCTGCATCTAGAAGCATCTTTTTTTCTCTTCTGCATCTAAGCTCTGTCTTTTCTGTTCCTCGAAGCATCTGTCTTTTCTGTTCTGCGTCTATCTGTCTTTTCTTCTCTAAGAACATCTGTCTTTTCTGTTCTGCGTCTAGAAGCATCTGTCTTTTCTGTTCTGCGTCTAGAAGCATCTGTCTTTTCTGTTCTGCGTCTAGAAGCATCTGTCTTTTCTGTTCTGCGTCTAGAAGCATCTGTCTTTTCTGTTCTGCGTCTAGAAGCATCTGTCTTTTCTGTTCTGCGTCTAGAAGCATCTGTCTTTTCTGTTCTGCGTCTAGAAGCATCTGTCTTTTCTGTTCTGCGTCTAGAAGCATCTGTCTTTTCTGTTCTGCGTCTAGAAGCATCTGTCTTTTCTGTTCTGCGTCTAGAAGCATCTGTCTTTTCTGTTCTGCGTCTAGAACAATCTGTCTTTTCGTTCTCGTCTGAATCTGTCTTTTCTGTTCTCAAGCATCTGTCTTTTCTGTGCGTCAAGCATCTGTCTTTTCTGTTCTGCGTCTAGAACGCTGTCTTTTCTGTTCTGTAAGCATTTTCTGTCTTTTCTGTTCTCGTCTAGAAGCATCTGTCTTTTCTGTTCTGCGTCTAGAAGCATCTGTCTTTTCTGTTCTGCGTCTAGAAGCATCTGTCTTTTCTGTTCTGCGTCTAGAAGCATCTGTCTTTTCTGTTCTGCGTCTAGAAGCATCTGTCTTTTCTGTTCTGCGTCTAGAAGCATCTGTCTTTTCTGTTCTGCGTCTAGAAGCATCTGTCTTTTCTGTTCTGCGTCTAGAAGCATCTGTCTTTTCTGTTCTGCGTCTAGAAGCATCTGTCTTTTCTGTTCTGCGTCTAGAAGCATCTGTCTTTTCTGTTCTGCGTCTAGAAGCACTGTCTTTTCTGTTCTCGTCTAGAACATTCTGTCTTTTCTGTTCTGCGTCTGAAGCATCTGTCTTTTCTGTTCTGCGTCTAGAAGCATCTGTCTTTTCTGTTCTGCGTCTAGAAGCATCTGTCTTTTCTGTTCTGCGTCTAGAAGCATCTGTCTTTTCTCTTCTGCGTTTAGAAGCATTTTTCTTCTATACTTCTTGACGCAGAGGCATTCATCTTCTCTATATCTAAAAGTATTTTTTTCTCTCATCTACATCCAGAAGTATCTTCATTTTCTCTTCTACACCTATTTTTCTTCTCTGCTCTCCATCCAGCATCATCTTTTTTCCCTTCTCTATACCAGACATCCTTCTTTTCTTCTCTACATTCAGGCATCTTCCTCCTCCCCCTCTCCATCCAGAGGCATCTTTTGTTTCCCTTTTATATCTAGAAACATCTTTCTTCTCTCCTCTCTATCTAGAAGCATACTTTTTTCTCTTCTTCATCCAGGGACACACATCTTTCTTTTTCTCCACTCTATCCAGGGTTATTTTTCTTTCCCTTCACCATCTGTGATCATGTTTCTTTCCTTATTCTTTGTTGGTTCCAGTTTTTTTTTTTTTTTTTTTTTCATGGTATCGTGGTAGAAAAAAAACAAAAACATTTTCAGTGCCATCTTACATTTTGCATGGGTATGGAAAGGTTAGGTTTTTCAATACTTTTAATCTTCTTACCTTTTATGGGTGTCTGATATTCAGATACTTATAAAAAGCTGCTATCATCTTCTATGTTACATCCCTTTAAGTCATGAGTGATCATGGCTCTCCAAAACTTCCTAACCCTTGTGGTCTTTAGCAGTTTTATTCCTTTGTTAAGGTTACCACCCACTGTTCCACCATCCATTCACACAAGCACATCAGTGCCTTCTCTATCACTCTTGCCATCAATATGTGTTGTAGAATAAGTAATACATCCTGATAACATAAATGAACTAGTCTAGAGACTTAAAGAATTCCAAGTAAAACACCACTTGAGTCAGTCTTCAGAATACTTCTTACTGATGCCATGGTGAGTGCCTAAACAAGACAATGTTATAACTGGTAGAAATTGAATTATAACAATATGCCCTGTGAGGGTTATGTTTTCCAAGCCAACCTTTCTCATTATGGGTCTAAGGAATTTCAGTTATCTCTTTCTGATTCTGAACATAATTTTTTTTTTGTTACCATTTTCTTTGACTTTCTTATTGCTTACTCCCTTCACTTATGGAATTCTCAGTATCCTTCCGTAGAAACACATTTTCACTGCTTTTAGTTTACTCATCTGTGGGGAGATTGTCTAGCATTCACTACCATATAAAAGAATGGATATCCTATAGCAAACCAGTTCTCTTTTCTTTGTTTCTAATGACACCTTTCTGTTGATCAGTACTTTGTTTAGCTTTTAGAAGTCATCATTTGCTACTGCAATCAATGACTTTTTGGATCTTATTGTGGATGTGTGTTGTGGTGTAATGGATATCAGCTTGGAACAACAAATCAGGGAGCCAAGTTCACATTCCAGTTGAATTCCTTGCATCCACTTATATGCAAATACCCTTGGGAAAAGGTATTAATCCATCTCTTCCTTCGAGTTATGGGTCAAATAACAAAACAGATTAGGTTCTATAGCCTTGGCTGGCAACCAGTCTACTGCAAAAAGAAATAGCAACCTACTGCGGGATAATCTTCTGCCCAGTCAGTCATGTCTCTTTCAAGACATGATCACTGAAACGTGTATCACATATGGCACTTAACTGTGTCCATCCACTGTGAAAACACTTTCTGTCTTTTAACAGCTAAACAGTTTCTCTAGTTGCCTATTTACATTTCTTTTTTGTTTTTATTTCTGAGATGAAATGTTATAGCTATTTACATTGTTCAGACTGTTGTCCTCATCTTTGTTGTCATATTCATGACGTTTTGGTTGTTTTATGCTTCAGCCTTATTCAGGTGATATTGATTGAAATTTTGAATCAAATTTTTTATTTAAACCACAGGGGTAAATTGTTCTAGTTCTATGTGCCATGCCTCTTCTGGATATCTCAGTTTCACTTAATTCCCTTTAATAATTCCCTTGGGGGACACATGGCCCTATGGATAAGTGTTGGCTGAAGTAATCCCAAAAGTGACTTGAATTGTGAGTTCAATACTTGGCCACAGCTGAGATGAACAAAAACTTGGAGATTTGAGTGACTAAAGGAAAATAACTGAAAAATAAGATGCCCAGAAAAGGGATGTGGAACTAGAACTATCTACTTATATACTTAATAAAGTGTTTGGTTTAAAATTCCAATGTATTTAACCTGAAGAAGGCTGGAGTGTACAACTGCTGAAACATCATGAATATGAAAATATAGATGAGGATAACTGTTTGAATAATGTAAATAATGTCTAATTTTGTCTTTTTATTTAATCTGTGTTTCTATCTCTTTAATACTGATTAGTTTGACATTCAAAGAAATTTATCAAACTCACGTAAGCCCAGATCTTTATACTTATTTTATAAATAAATGACCTTTGGTTTAGTTATTGCTTTTTGTATCATTATCTATATACTTCCTGTTAATATCCCTGACACAGTTCTGAACTTGCTACAGACTGTTGACCCTGATGAGTACCTAGATAGGTGACAGCTTTTGAATACAGCTTCTGTAAGCTTGGGTGTGTGGATAGTGTAATGGATAATGGGTTGGAGAGCCAAGTTCCAATTCCTGTTGGGTTTGTTATATTCACAATACCCTTGGGAAAGATGTGAATCCACCTCTTCTCTTTCTAGATATGGGTTAATTAGTAGAATGTTTATCAGGAAATCCCTATTATTACATACTAAAAATATTTCCTGGCTTTAAATAGCCTGAAAAATGTTGATAAGCCATAAAACATAAATCAGTCAATCAATGCTCCAGAAAGACAGTTTAGAATATGATTACTAATTATGTCAATCTGGAAAAAAGCTCAGTTGTGGGGAGGTGATCATTATCATCATCAAATTTTCCATGACCATGTTTGATTGTAGGATTGCAGTGCAGTAGAGTGATTGAGCAGTTTATTCTGCATAGCTTTCTTCTTTCACAGTTATTGTTCCCCCAATATAAAACCTAAGAGCTACACAAGATTAAGGGTTACTGTGTAAAATTATATTAGCATAGGAAAGGACCAGTGTTAGGAGTATAGAACTGTAGTAGACTTTAGCTGGAACTATTGCTAGACAAGGAACAAGATAAAGCTCTACTCCTGTTCAAAAGACGGAGGAGAAATGCGAACTTATGTTCTCCTATCATTGTTGAAATCCAGAGAACTTAAAAGCTTCCATTAGGTGTACCTCCCACCAAGGCCATTAACTTCAGTCAAGGAAGCTCTCTCTTCAGCAATGCTATGTCATCACTGCACTGGATTTGTAGATGTCTATGGGGCCAAGACTGCTTCAGTGTGTTAGATGGCTGTTGATCCTTCAAGACAGTTCATCTATCCTTTGAAATGTTTTGCTTTTAATTCTGTTGGATTTTTAGCTGTACTCCTCACCAGAAAAGCCTGGTGGGAGGAACTTTTTGTTTTTTGTGTGTTAGTAATGGTAATTTGATTGATTTGTTTGTTCAGTGGTATGTCAATTTCTTATGGATCATTTAATCACAAAATTTAATTTTCTTGGATGCTTTGAAGTAATAAAAATATATGTTGTTATTCTTTCACAATTGAATACATGGTAGATGATACTCAGCTTTTGTACATATGCATGTTTATGTTGATGTAATTACTGGAGGTAGGGATATGTGTGTTTAAATTTGACATTTGTTGAAGTTATATTTTGGAATACAGTTAGAAAGAAATTGTAGAATTAATGTCAAGAGTTCTTTCCTGTTGGCTGTTTAGCCAGTTGATTTTGTTTAGCTGCATATGGATTATTTAATGCTAAAATCTAGATATTTTGAACACAATTTTATGGCTTCAGCTAAATATATTTTGAACAGAATTGTATGCCATCAACTACAGATAAAATGTATTGTTGGTCATTTTACTATAAACATGTATTGTTGGTAATCTTTTTTCTGATATAACAATGTATTGCTTTAAGTTTTATTATAAAAATATATGTTTACTAGCAGTATAGCCCAGCATTGCTCAGGTGTAATAACAGCTTTAAAACTAATCCATGGTCCTGGAGCTCAGACTCAGCCTAAAGAATATTTGTGTGAAGTTTGGTGAGAATTGGATAAAAATTGTGGATTTGTATAAAGGACATACAGACTGATAAATAGACACACACACACAAACATCTTGCCTTATATATATATATATATATATATATATATATATATATATATATTATCAATTTTCTGCACTATTGTAAGAACTGCAACCTTGAAACTTCTGAATATCGTTTCTTATGTCTTTGTCTGTGAGTGTATCAAATTTGATTACAATCAGACCACTCCTTCTATAACCAGAGTTTTTCGATTATCGATTTTCAATATTTATCAGGGGTATACCTTGACACAAAACCTAGCTAAGAACACTCGCAGACACTTATAGTACAACTGTGTAAATTTTCAAGAAGATCAGTTCAGCCGTTTCGGAGTCTATAGGTAACGGACACACACACACACAGACAAAGTTCCATTTATAAATATGTTTAGATTAGATACGTTCAGTGTTTTGTTTTTATTGGGGAGGGGGTTCACTATTTTCCTAAAGCTGCCACTCTGGGTCTGAGTAGACATGGGAACAACAGCAATTAAGAGGTAATTCTAAACTCCTCAGAACCAATCAGAGGCCTTAGTGTCGGATTTAGTTTATCAAATCCAGGACTAACTAATGATAATAAAGGAATTGATGGAAGACAACGTGAAGAAATAAACTCAGAGAAATTAGTAAATATTGTATGAGAATTAGTCGAAAGCAAGCTTTCAAAAGCAGACAAGGAGGATAATTTCCTGAGAGTCTTTGAGTATTGGCACCTTTTATTTCTGTGGTTTTTTTTATGCTTGTCCAAGTCGGTTAAGTCCAGCGTCTAGAAAACAGTGACCTTTTGTTCTATTGAGACAGTGAAAAAAAAAAAAAAAGACTTGTTTTTCTATAGACATTGTGACATTGTGGAATTGATTGCAATTTGCTAAATATATATCTTGTCATCTGCTGATCTTGCCACTCTTGCTTTCTGATGATGATGATTAAAAAATTATGGACAGTTCACAGCATGATTTCATATATTAACAAATAAGATATATTTTTGCACCACAGATAAATTTATTCTCACTTGATGGTTTTATGGCAAGTGTACGTGTGCTTATGCTTAGTGCCAAGATTTTTTTTTTTTTCCAGTGATTTATTGATAAAAAGATTTTAGCAAGCAGGTTTTTGTCGTGAAGTGCTTGATATTGAGATAATGTTAATAGGATTAATGTGGAGAAGTTTGTCACAACTGAGCAGAGTTATGCCAACTTCAAACTTTTGGAAAGGCACCATTGTAATTTCTTCACTTGTCAGGGCTTTATTTCAAACAATTGTTATGTCCTGGTTTTATTCTTATTTATATGTAGCTTGGTATAATTTGATGTGTTATTATATGAGTAGAAACTGCAAATTATGTTTAGAGCAAAAACTAGCAATAATTAGCTTAAAAATCCAAAGTAAAATACTAAACAAATAAAATAAAATAATGGGAAACTGTAGACATTCAAACAAATATCTACTTTGCTATGCAATTAACAACAAAAGCAAATAAATATAATGAAAACCCAAAACTACTACATATAAATACAATTATATTCGCACTCAATCATGATAAAAAACAGAAGATAATATAACTATCAAACAAAAATCACACATAAAACCCACTAATTACATACTGTTCATTTTATGTTTTTCTTTTTTTCTTTTATCTTTTTTAATCAACTCACCCCAATCAAGGCATTCTACTGCTACTGTTGCACAGGGAGTTACATAGGGGAAAATGATGAGAAAGAAGGGTTAGTTACAGGAAAAGTCAGGGGAAAGGTAATAGACGGATGAGAATATCGAGGATGGGGTGGAGTAGATTAAAAAAGAGCTTCAGGAAATAGATGCGAGTTAGTGTGATAAATGTCTATTACATTTAAATTCCTGGAGATTGTAGCTGTCGGGGAAGCACGTATATGGAAGGAAATTCCACAGGTGGAAAGTGCATGAAAAGAAGCTGTTAGAGTAGAAGTTGCGGTTACATTTTATCGGTTTCACTGTAAAAGGGTGGGAATGTAAATTCATACCTAGTGGGCACCAGTGATCTAAGTTCATTGGAGCAGAAGCCATGAAAGTATTTATAGAAGAGGCACAGGGAAGCCACATTTCGTCGGTAGGAAAGTGACTGTATTTGAGCTGCCAAGTCGGGATCAATCACATTACAGATTCTCCATCGGATTTTGTCAAGGACTCTTAGGTGGATAGCAGGAGCACCCGACCAGATATGGCAGCAGTGTTCAATGCACTGGCGGATAGTATATTTATTTATGTGCAGGATTGTTTCAGACGGGGAAAAACTTCCTGGTCCACCATAGAGAATCGACTTTCTTAGCAGCAGATTTAGCTATGGATTCTATATAGTCATTCCACTTGAAGTCCACTGAGAGTGTGAGGCCAAGGAGGCGTAGTGTTTTATTCTCAGGGAGGCTAACCTGTTCTATGCTAATGGGAGGTAGGAGGGATTGTCTATGATAGTTAATAGATAGCAGCTTCATTTTAGAGGCATTAAAATTTACGAACCATTTCTTACCCCAATCCACCATGGATTAGAGGTTCTTATCAAGCTTGGCAGTGAGGTTTGCTTTGTTAACCTCAGCAGATTTTTGCTTGAGGTGAGAGTAAACGGTGGTGTCATCGACGTACATGTCTACTTGGGATCTTATAACATCGGGGAGATCATTAATGTAGATCAGAAAAAGTGTAGGACCTAGAATAGAGCCTTGAGGGACACCCGTGTTCGTATGGTAGTTTTGGGAGGCATGTTTGTTTAATACTACCTTCATTTTGCGATTAGAGAGGAATGACTGGATTAGGTCATACAATTGTCCAGTTATACTATAGCTCTGCAGCTTGCGTAGAAGGCCAGCATGCCAGACTCTGTCAATTGCTTTGGAAATATCCAGGGCAACAGTTTGAGCTTTGCCATTCTGGTATATATACTCAGTGATGGTCATTAGCATATCAGCAGTAGACCTGGTGAAGCGGAAACCATACTGTTTGTCTGAGAAGAGTCTGTGGGCTGTGAGATGCTGAACCACCTCGGTGTTGATAATGGCTTTGAACACTTTGCTAATGATCTGTAGGAGGCTGATAGGGCAGTAATTAGTGGGGATAAAGGGTTCTCTCGTATTCTTAAATATAGGAACTACAGAGGAAGACTTCCAACAGGCAGGAAAGCAGGAAGCAGATAGGCAGTAGTTGTAGAGCTTAGAGTGGACAGAGGAGAGTTCATGGGCACATTTCTTCAAGACTATGATTGGGATTCCGTCCCCTCTGATCACTTTATGAGGGTCAAGCTTTGAGATTATGTTAGAGACAAGTGAGGAGGTAATGTGGACGTCATTCAGTTAGGCCTCAGTTCTAGGTGGGAAGTTGGGTGTAGATATTCCAGATGGAGCCAGTTTTGAATTGGTAGAAAAGCATTCAGCCTTGTCTGCTGTGCAGGTGAGGACCTCAAAGTCATTGATTAAAGTGGGTATTGAGGTTTTACTATTGTTAAGCACACTTTTACAGAGTTGCCAGTAGTCTTTGGTGCCAAACTTACAGGATGCTATGCACTGCTTCATTCAGGCAGCAAACAACCTCTTAGCTTCATTAAGTATCTTTTTGCACTTATTATGAGTTGATGTAAAAAATCATATCTGCTTGCTCATGATATGAATATCTTGTAACTTCTGAAACTGAACACTTCTCAGTTAACTTACTGCTACACATGTTAGACATTGAAAACCGACTAGCCACAAATGTACACGAATGACAAATGTAACCTAGTCTATATAGTAACACAGCACCATCTACTGTAAACTTTCTTTAAACTTAATAGCTCAAAAAGTAAGGATTTGTGGACATGTTTATTTGAACATTTGTCCCTGTTTTGGTGTGAGGAACTTGCTTTGAAGTTTGTATAAGTATTTTTAATATATAGGATTAAATTTTACATTATTTATTAGCCTGAAAATTTGTTTTCCTTTTTTTTGTGTGCACATATATATATATATATATATATATATTGGATTAAAGTTTTAGATTATTTATTGCTCTCAAATTTGTTAACTTTTATATCTGTTTATTATTTTACTTATTTTGTATACTTTCTTTGGTTCTAAATTTTTCATTTGAAAGTGTTTCTTGTATTTAGATTATTGGATATTATTTACTCTTTTTAGTTGTATTATTGTTGTAGGTAGCATCGTAGGAATTTGTTTTTGTGTGAAAAAAATAATCTGAAATAATAGTTCCAAAGAATTGGAAAGGGTTAAATTTCTCTCGTAACTCACTTTGTGTAGGTGACAAGTGGCTCATATGTGGTGCTTAAATATTCATTCCACATGATCTGAAGATCGCTTGATGCATGAAAATGACAGTCATCATACAGTGTTGATTTCTCTGATTCAATACAGCATGGATAAATATCTATCTATGCATAGATGTATGTAGCATTAATACAAATAAAATCTTTTGCTTAGCTGATTGATGTTATATTTAGCACTGTGCCTTTTAATGCCAGAGTTTTCTGGATAAACCTTTTTGTTCAGTACACTGTTCAAGAGGTTCTTATCATTTTCTTGTCTCCTTATACTCTCTCTCTTTCTCCCTCTCTGTGTGTGTGTGTGTGTGTGTAAAGACTGGTTTTTGGGAAGATTTTATCTTTTTTATTAAGACCCAGAATGGTGCCATCAATCTTAGAACTGTTGCAATGCCATTATTCACCAGACACTTCACTTGGCTATTCTGACATTAATGGTTAGTCGTCATACAATGGGTCAGCACCCTGTTGCCACCTCTTTGCCAGCCTGCATATTTATAAACTAAGCTCCACCTACTACTGTTTTACTTATTTCAAATCCTAACCCCCGCTTCCAATTTGTTTTCTTTCGCAATATTCCAGTCTGTTCTTAGAATGTTACTTGCCAGGAATCCCTTGCTACCAATTCTCTCTCTCTCTCTCTTGCAGTGTTTGTCTGAATCAATGTTCCTTGCTTGGTGTTGTAGCATGAAACAATTGTGATGTTGAAGAATACTAATCCACTGACAGCAGCTATACTCGAAAATATAATAAACTGTAGAACATTGACTAAAATCATTGGTACGGTCGAGATATTAGTTGCTAGCTTTGGTTTGAAAAAATCAATATGTGCACTGTCATTTGATTATATGTGTGCGTTTGTGTACATTCTTTTCTGCAGGGTGGATTCTGTCTGCTAGTTCCAGGCTCGCCTTAATACCCTGGTTATATTCATCTGGAGTAAATATGGCTGCACTAGAATGTAATAAATCATTCTTCTTCTTCGTGCTGTTTCCCTTCAGGACATAGCTGATCATGGCACTCTACAATTTCTTGACCTTTGTAGCTCTTAATAAGTTTTGTCTTTTTGTTATTTCTAAACCTTTATCCATCATCCAATTACTCAAACTTGCAAGTCAGGTAATGTGTTACCTTCTTCTGTCCCTCTTACCTACAATCTCTTCTCTGAGTATCAAATTCTTCAAGCTGTCTTTCCTCACTATGTCCTAAACATTTCAGTTATCTCTTCCTGATGTTAAGTATAAGTTTCCTTTTTGTTTCTGTTTTCTTTAAAACTTTGCCATTGCTAACATGTTCAGTCTATGGTATCCTCAGCATCCTTCTGTAGAACAAAATTTCTCTTGCTTCACATTTCTTCTTCTTTGAGGAGACTGTCCAACATTCACTGCCATATGGAAGGACTGATATCCCATAATAGTTCAGTACTCTTTTCTTTGTAACTAAATTTTTCTGTTTCTTAATAAACTAGCTAACTTTTGGTATTCGTCTTTGGCTATCCCAGTGCACCTTCAAATTTTAGAGTTGCACATTCTGTGCTTTCTTTAAACATTTGTCAGATATAATGCTCACATGTTCAGCACATGGTATCCTTAGCATCCTTCTGTAGAACCAAATTTCTCTTTCTTCATGTTTCTTCACCATCTTAGAGGAGATTGTCCAGCATTCACTGCCATAAAGCAGGACAAATACTACTTAACAGTCCAGTAATCTTTTTTGTTTTTTTTGTTTCTAACTAAATTTTCTATTTTTTCTTTTTCTGCTTAGCTTTTGGAATATATCTGGTTATCCCAATGCACCTTGAGATTTCAGTGTTGCATTTTATATCCTCTGTTAAAACACTTCCCAGATATTTAAATTTTTGCACTTGTTTGTTTTTGGCATCTCAAGTTTAGAGTTTGCATGTTGGGCTGTTCATTGTGCTAACAATCATGTATTCTGTCTTCTTGTAATCATTGTTTAGTCCTTTCTTCTTGCTTTCCTACTAGAAAATGCCAGAGATTCAGTGATACTTAGCTTTAAGTTTAAACTTTCAATTTTATGGCATCTTTTGTATTTAAATGCTTAACCTAAGTAAGCTTATTCAGGCTTTCATCACTTTTGATTTTAATTTTACTAGCAGTATAGCCCGGCGCTGCTTGTGTGTAATGAAAGCTTTTAAACTAATCCATGCTCCTGGAGCTCAGACTCAGCCGAAAGAATATTTGTATGAAGTTTGGTGAGAATCGGATAAAAATTGTGGATTTGTATAAAGGACATACAGACAGATAAACAGACACACACACAAACATCTTACCTTTTATATTTATATATATATATATATATATATATTTTATCAATTTTCTGCACTATTGTAAGAACTGCAACCATGAAACTTCTGAATATCGTTTCTTATGTTTTTGTTTATGAGTGTATCAAATTTGATTAAAATTGGACCACTCTTTCTATAACCCGATTTTTTCAATTATCGATATTTATCAGGGGTATACCTTGACACAAAACCTAGCTAAGAACACTTGCAGACGCTTATAGTACAACTGTGTAAATTTTTAAAAAAATCGCTTCAGCCGTTTCAGAGTCTATAGGTAACTGACACACACACACACAAAGTTCCATTTATAAATAAGTTTAAATTAGATTTTGGTTGTTTTGTAAATGCAGGCAGCTGATCTTAAAAATGAAAGCCAATCTGTTGTTAACTGGGACAACAAATGACTAGTACATTTTAATGCCTCCAAAATGAAATGGCTATCTTTTAGTCATCATAGAGAACTAATTTTTGCCATTCGTCAGCATGGCTGATGCTAACATCCAGGAGAGCAGTTAATTGCAACTTCTTGTTTTTTAATTTTTCCAACTGACATAAAGTGGAATGCTTATATTGAATAAAATGCAAAGTCTACTGCTAGGAAAGTTGTCCCAGACAATTATTCTTGCTAGAAATTTTGCACATTTATTAATCTATCATATGACTATCCATTGAATATTGTTGCTACATCTTATTTCATGCTCCTGCTATATATTTTGAGATTCCCCATAAAATCAAAAGAAGGGTCTGTAATTTTATTTGTTCTAACCTCACATCTTGACCTCAGTTACTTTTCCACCACCATAATGTGGTTTCCCTGTCTCATTTCTCTAAATATTTTTTATCAATTGTTCTAATAAACTACCCTCCTTTGTATCTTAACCTCATGAATTGAACTGCATTGGTAATTAGGTCTCATTTTTTTTACTGATGAAATAGTTATATACAACTGTAAATTCTATTCTAATAGTTTCTTTTCTAGCCTATGAAACTCTTTTAGCTTCTTGTTTGCTTATCAACTATGATTTTCAAAAATTTAAATGCAATGTCAATCACCACTGAAATCTGTTATTTTATTGTCCTTTCTCCTCACTGATATCATTTCATTTTCTTTTACTCTCAGTAACCCATGGTGTCTTAGGAGCATTATTACCTTGTTTGTGGTGAAATGATTTTAAAAATTTACCAAGCAAGATTCAAAAATTATATTTATTATTTATCTGATTGTTTTCTTTGTATAGTTGTCTCTCTCTCTTTTTTTTTCTTTCAGTTCATATCTATCTATCTATCTATGAAAATTTTATCTTTTATCTTATAAAATTCCAAAACATCTAATGTTAAGCAATTTTGTAAAGAAATGCAGGGTGGCTCCCAAACTTTTGGCCTGTAGTATAGTGTGTAGGTGTGTGCGTGTATATATATATATACACACACATGCACACATTTAAATACACATGGCGACCTGTCAAACTTGATCTGGAACACACTCGTTGAAAATGCAAATATAAAAAAAAGGTTAAAAATAATGGAGCCATTATTAACAAAATAGAAAAAGCCAACACTCAATAACATCAACTATGATCATGGCCACAATGTGCTGACTGTGTTTAGAAAATAAGCCATTCCTATGCCTCTAGATACATATGTGAAAAAAGCTATACATTCAGTTAAAAGTAAAATCATCCTTAATAATGGCTAAAAGTATAGCCAAAAGCGCTCAGACATGCACAACATTCAAACAGTTTTTACATAATAAGAACCGAAGAAAAATTAAATGAAAAGCTTAATTGCAGACAAGAATGGCGAAGCCCGAACCGTTGCCTTGGATATCTCCAAAGTGTTCGACAGGGTCTGGCACGCTGGCCTCTTGTGCAAACTGCAGAGCTACGGGATAACTGGACATCTGTTTGACCTCATCCAGTCATTCCTCTCTAACCGCACATTGAAGGTAGTATTAAATGGGCATGCCTCCCAAAACTACCATACGAACGTGGGCGTCCCTCAAGGTTCTATCCTAGGTCCCACGCTCTTTCTGATGTACATTAATGATCTCCCTGATGCCATTAGATCCCAAGTAGGCATGTGTGCCGATGACACAACAATCTACTCTCGCATCGATCAAAAACCAGGTGTGGGCGACAAAGAGAACCTCGCTGCCGTGCTTGAAAAGGACCTCCAATCCGTAGTGGCCTGGGGTAGGAAATGGCTAGTAAATTTCAATGCTTCTAAAACGAAGCTGTTATCAACTAACCACCATAGATAATCGCATCTACCTCCCATTAGCATGGGACAGGCTAGCCTCCCAGAGAGTAAAATACTACGCCTCCTTGGCCTTACACTTTCAGCGGACCTCAAATGGAATGACTATATCGAATCCATTGCCAAATCTGCTGCTATGAAAGTCGGCTCTCTGTGCAGGGCCCGGAAGTTTTTCCCACCTGAATCTATTCTGCACATATACAAATCTACCATTCGCCTGTGTATTGAATATTGCTACCATATCTGGACGGGTGCCCCTGCTGCTCTCCTTGGGCTTCTTGACAAAATACAAAGGAGGATCTGTAACGTGGTTGATACTGACTTGGCAGACCGGCTGCAACCACTCTCTCACCGGCATGATGTGGCTTCCCTGTACCTCTTCTACAAGTACTTTCATGAACTTAGATCACTGGTGCCTCCTAAGCAGGAATTTACATGAGATACTAGAT
The DNA here is from genome assembly GCA_037127315.1 of Ascarosepion bandense. Lineage (NCBI taxonomy): Eukaryota > Metazoa > Mollusca > Cephalopoda > Sepiida > Sepiidae > Ascarosepion > Ascarosepion bandense. The sequence goes on from JBBBDQ010000991.1 coordinate 1,478,471, forward strand.
TAGCAACTAGGTCCCACCCTTTTACAGTTAAACAGATAAGATGTAACCGTAAATTCTACTCCAACAGCTTCTTTTCTCGTGCTTCCCGCCTGTGGAACTCCCTTCCACAAGTCTGCTTTCCCGGCAGCTACAATCTCCAGGTGTTTAAATGTAGGGTCAATAGACACCTCCTATCACTCTAACTCCCAATTATTCTCAGAACACTCATCTACCCAACCCCCATTCTCGGTATCCTTACCCACCTATCACCCACCCTCTGACATTTCCTATATTTAACCATTCTCGGTATCCCTACCCACCTATCACCCACCCTCTGACATTTCCTATATTTAATCATCCTTTCTCCATTCTATGTAGCCCCCTGCGCAGTAGTGGCAGTGACATGCCTTGCTCGGGGTGAAACGCTTATAAAAACAAAAAAAAGTACTCAGTCAGTTGTTTTTAATGAAACTTGTTTAAAAGAAGGATTGCTTTCCAAATATACAATTACACACACACACACATATATATATAGATAAATAATAAATACAAATGTGTATATTTGTCCAAATAATATTTGAAAGTCTGTATTGATTTGATTTCTTGATATTTTGGTTCAACTTTAAGCCACACAATATGCTCACCTTTTGAGTTGATGCACTGGAAGATTGCCAGTTTTTTTTAACTTCAGAAGATTTTTTTAAGTGCCTTTACTCAAGTCAGAACAATAAAAAAAAAGCATTAAAACTTTTGCTACAAAAAAGACATAAGTAAATAACTGTTTTTGACCTGTGTTGATAACAGATGGTAGGTGCACCACAGACTTATACTTGCATTTTCTCAGCATTTTCTCAGAATACCCCAAGTTTTATCTTTCTGAAAGACCCTGGGCTTTCTGTGTCAGTAAGATCAAGGTTTTTTAGAGGGGAAAACATTCACCATATATACTTGAGTATAATACAATGTTTTATTCTCAGTTTTTGATATAAAAAATAGGGGGTTGTACTATAATCAGGTGATTTTTTTTAAAGATGAAAACACTTGCATTTTTGGTGACCAGTTGCATGATGCACACGTAAGTTTTTGTGGAGGGTCTAAAATTCATACAAAAAAAATTCAGGGGTCACACAACATATGAAGCTGGCTTATACATGAGTATATATGATATCCATTTGAGTCCAATGCTAGAGCTTCCATTATCCAATATATAGTATATATTTATACTTGATGCTAGATCTTTCATTGTCCAATATATAGTATATATTTGAACCTGATGCTAGATCTTTCATTGTCCAATATATAGTATATATTTGAACCTGATGCTAGATCTTTCATTGTCCAATATATAGTATATATTTGAACCTGATGCTAGATCTTTCATTGTCCAATATATAGTATATATTTGAACCTGATGCTAGATCTTCCATTGTCCAATATATAGTATATATTTGAACCTGATGCTAGATCTTCCATTGTCCAATATATAGTATATATTTGAACCTGATGCTAGATCTTCCATTGTCCAATATATAGTATATATTTGAACCTGATGCTAGATCTTCCATTGTCCAATATATAGTATATATTTGAACCTGATGCTAGATCTTCCATTGTCCAATATATAGTATATATTTGAACCTGATACTAGATCTTCCATTGTCCAATATATAGTATATATTTGAACCTGATGCTAGATCTTCCATTGTCCAATATATAGTATATATTTGAACCTGATGCTAGATCTTTCATTGTCCAATATATAGTATATATTTGAACCTGATGCTAGATCTTCCATTGTCCAATATATAGTATATATTTGAACCTGATGCTAGATCTTCCATTGTCCAATATATAGTATATATTTGAACCTGATGCTAGATCTTCCATTGCCCAATATATAGTATATATTTGAACCTGATGCTAGATCTTTCATTGTCCAATATATAGTATATATTTGAGTGTGATGCTAGATTTTCTGTTGTCCAATATATAGTGTATATTTGAACCTGATGCTAGATCTTTCATTGTCCAATATATAGTATATATTTGAACCTGATGCTAGATCTTTCATTGTCCAATATATAGTATATATTTGAGTGTGATGCTAGATTTTCTGTTGTCCAATATATGGCATACATTTTAGTCTGATAGCAGATCTTTTTTTTTATAATCGTGTTTTAAGGCATTTTACTGCCACTGTTTAGCAGAGAGTTACATAGGAGGTAAGTTATGAGAAAGAGTGACAGGCTACAGTGGGTGTCAGGAAGAGAGTAGGAGAAGGATGAGAATACAGTTGAGAGATTGACGTGGACAAAGTAAGGAGCATGAGAGTGAGAGGATGCATGTTAGTGCGATAGATGACTATAGACTTTTCATTTGAATTCTTGAAGATTGTAGCTGTTAGGAAAGCAAGTAAACGGAAGGGAATTCCATAGGCAGGAAGTGCAAGAGAAGAAGCTGCTGGAGTAGAATTTGCATTTACAATTTATTGGTTTCACAGTAAAAAGGTGGGACCTAGTTGCTAATCTTGTGGCTCGAGTAAATTCATGTATAGTGGGTACCAGTGAGCTAAGTTTATCTGAGCAGAAGCCATGAAAGTATTTGTAGAAGAGACACAAGGAAGCCACATTGCGCAAGTGAGAAAATGACTGTATCTGAGGTGCCAAGTCAGGATCGATCACATTACAGATTCTCCATTATAGATTGTTAAGGACCTCTAGGTGGATAGCAGGGACACCCAACCAGATATGGCAGCAGTATTCAATGCATGAGCGGATGGTAGATTTGTATATGTGCAGGGTTGTTTCAGATGAGAAAAACTTCCTGGCCCTGTGCAGAGAACTGACTTTCTTAGCAGCAGATTTAGCTATGGATTCTATATAGTCATTTCACTTGAGGTCTGTTGTGAGAGTTAACCCGAGGAGGCGCAGTGTTTTACTGTCAGGGAGACTAGACTGAACCATGCTAATTGTCCAATTAGTTTTAATTTGTCATAAAAATTTGTACAGAGTTCTGATATTTACTCTTGGGGAAAGTTTATAGCTTCACAAGAATTTACATTTAGACCAAATCATAACAATAAACATGGTAGTTTTGGGTATGATGATAAACTACATCTGGCAGCAAGGCCTCTGATGAGGAGATTAGAGGTTTTTGAGGAGCATGGGACCACTTCTTAATTGCAGTTGTCCCCAGGTCCAAACTTATCTGAGGTGGTAGCATCTGTTAGAGACCCAGCTATGGACAAATAGTGACTCCTTCCCCAAACAAAACACTATAAAAGTAGAAAAATGCATTTTTATAGTAAAATAAACAATACATTTTTTCTGTAGTTGAAGGTATAGAATTATGTTTAAAATATTTAGATTTTGGATCAAATAACTTGTAGATTTTGATATGCGACTAAACAAAATTGGTCAACATTCTCTGCGCAGGACTGGCATATGAGTGAGATATGGAAGCAGGTGTCTTATACAGCCATTTCACTATTTATGCTATATGCACCTTTCTAGTTATCTTTTTCTTTAGAACATCCTGTCATCATCATTTACATGCAGTGTCTCTTTTGTATATGGGCGATCATGGCTCTCCACAGTTCTGGCCCCTTGTAGCTCTAAGCAGTATTTGATTCTTTATCATCCTTCCTAATTCCTGCTTCTTTATCAGTTAACAACACTGTTTCTCTTTAACCCTTCTTCCCCCAATAGGTCTTGTGAGTATTGAATTTTTCAAGCTGTTTTTCCTCGTAATGTATTGTAGAAATTGATTTTATGCATAAGTGCCTTTTAGTTGTTCTTACAAAGGACAGAAAGGGCGACACAGATCTGAAGGCATAATGGCATGGCCAAGGATGCTTTTTAAAATCTGTGTAGAGTATTAGGAAACAGAAAAATTTAATCAGAAACAAAGAAAACAGCACTGAACTGTTATCTGATGTCTGTCCTTCAGTAAGTCAGTGAATGCTGGACAATCTTCTCAATGATGAAGAAAAGACTTGGCCAAAATGTAGTTCCACAGAAGGATGCTGAAGATACCATAGACCAAATATATGAGCAATGATGAGGTTTTGGAGAGAATGGAAACTAAAAGGAAACTTAACATCAGCAAGAGACAACTGAAGTTTCTGGAGCATGTAGTGATGAAAGAGGGCTTGGAGAATCTGATAATCAAAGGGTAGATAGAGGGAAAGAGAGACAGAAAAAACAGCACATGACATACTTGATAAGATTAAATGGATGGCAGAGTAAGGTTTGGGAGAAATAATAGGACAAAATATATTAAGAGCAACAAAGGCCAGGAAGAGGTGGAGGACCATAATCGCCAATGTCTTGAAAGGATATGGCACATAAAAGAAGAAAGAAAATGTCTTATTTTCCCTAAAACTTCTGTATTGCTCATATGTTCTGTCCGTGGCATTCTCAGCATCTGTCAGTAGAACCACATCCCTGTTGGGCTTACGGCCTATCACGTTGAATACAGTGGTCCTCGCTTGATCACCAAAGTTAAGCAACGTTGAGTCTGGTCAGTACTTAGATGGGTGACCGGTTGGGAATGCCAGGTGCTGTAAGCGTTTAGTGACGGATGTGCATTGTGGTGCAGTGGATATCGGCTCAGAAAGAGAAATCGGTGAGCCGAGTTTGAATTCCAGTTGAATACTCTGCATTCACTTAACCACTGGTACCCTTGGGAAAGGTATTAATCCGTCCCTTCCCTCCAGTTATGGGTTAAATAACAAAGGTAGGATTTGGGTACCCTGCCCTTAAATCTTGATACTTGAAAAGAAGAAAGTATCCTTCTTCTATGTGCCCTGTCCCTTCAGGATGTAGGCGATCATGGCTTTCCATGTTTTCCTATCCCTGGTGGCTTTGAGCACGCCTTCTCCTGTTACACCGTGCAATCCTCGTTCCGTCATTCACTTGATTAGGTCCTTCAAATATGTTATCTGTTACTTTCCCCTGTCTCTTTTTTCCTCTATCTGGCCTGTTAGTATCAGATTCTCCAAGCCCTTCTTCCTCATTGCATGTCCCAGGAACTTTAGCTGTCTCTTCCTGATGCTCAGTATTAATTTCCTTAAAACTTATATAAAAAAAAAAAAATAAATTGTTGAAAAAAAAAAAGGTATTACCAGTAATAAATAAATAAAATTTAGTTGGCAATAAATGACCTGCCGAGGTTGATATGCCATAAAAACAAAACAACCAACTAACATCCTTGTTGCTTCGAATGTTTTCATCTCTAAGAAAATTGCCCAGCATTTGCTGTCATGCAAGCGGATTGACTTTGAATAACATAAGGATTAACAACTTAAGTTCATTTGAGTTTTCTTCACAGTGTTATTTGTTATTTATGGCAGGAGGCTGTAAAGAAGAATTCAGTCCTCGATTTTGTGCTATGTGAAAAATTGTTTTTCCTTTTTCTGCAAGCAGAAACTTGATGAAAGAGACACCCTCTTGAAATTCTTGCTTGGGACTCTAGCCTCATAGTTTCCAGCTTCTACACCATTTTTCTCATCATGTTTTGCACTGGCTGCAAGTACCTCATTTGCTACATCAAAGATAAGGTTTAATCACACCTCTGCATAAAAAAAATTACTTTTGCAGATGAGACACACCCAGTGAACCTGAGCTGCTAGCTTTCAGAAATCACTGCATTCTTTTACTTTCTTTTTCTTTCTTAATGAAACCTAGTTTCCTTTTTGCAAAAATCATTGCATACGAACATTAAAACTCAGTATGTTAGTGACTAACTTACCCGGGAAGAGACTCTTACAAGGCTGATACATTTTTCAAGAGATACCTGTTTGAGTTTGGTATCTACTTCCAAATGAGGAACTCAGGTGTGTTAGCTAACAGGTGAGAAAAGAGTGTGATATTCATTTTATGTTTATATAATGTATTAAATTGAACTCCAGCTGAGCTTTTAAACTTATATTAATTAGTATTATTTTAAAATTCCAGCTTTTTCTTACTTTTTTTCTCTTTCTACTTTTAAATTATTATGATTAAAAAAAAAATTCTTTTTCTTTCTTTCTTTCTTTATTTTTTCTTTTCTTTCTTAGTTTTCTTTTTGCAAAAATCACTTCAGATACTGATGCAAACAAATGTAAAAACCAGCATGTTAGTGATTAACTTACCTGAGAATAAACTCTCACTATACGGTTACTTGTTTAAAGAGGTACCTGTTTGAGTTTGGTACCAACTTCCAAATAAGGAGCTCAAGTCTGTTTGCTAACAGGTGAGGAAAGAGTGAGATATTTATTTCCAGTTTATATTGACATTAGCTTCACCCTGGCTTTAAATTACTATTTTTTCAAAATGTCATCTCCTTTCAGAATGTAGGCAATCATAGCTATCTATTTTTCCAGATCTTGTGCTTTGCTATCTTTGGAAAGATAGTGGAGTAGTGGTCCATGTAAGAAATCTGAAATTGTTCTTATCCCTTGTTTAGGATGCGGTTTTCTCTTTTCCAATCTTCTCACTTTTTTTTTTTTTTCAGTTGGAGTAGATAGACTAAACTATTGCCCGGTTCACACTCCACCCTCGTCTACTGAACAGGTGAAGAGAGATCATCCCTTGTTTCCTGTTTAGGATGCAGTTTCCGGTTTTCTCTTTTACAATCTTTTCACTCCTATGTAGCCCCTGCACATTAGTGGCGTTACCGCCTTGCTTGGGGTGATATGATTTAAAAAAAAAAAGAAAATTAGCACCAGACAATTGAATGAACTGAATTACTCAATTGCTGGACTGATGATGACTGACCAGTATTAATATAAAACTAGTGGTACCTGTGGAAATTCCATGGTTTTACTGTTTTTTATTGATGTCTCCTAACTTTATGGATTGTAAAAATTATATTACAATTATATTCTTTCATAGTTATTCATTTCTTTGATATTTGACAGCAAGACCAGCATTAAAATAATGATGGCAGGCATAATGGTTGTGTGAATTAAGGAACTAATTAATAAATAGAGGGCATGATTTTCTGATGATTTTAATTTTCTGATGAATCTTAATTCTTAAGTTAATGACTGAATAATCTCATGGAGAGATCTATGACAGTAACATATCTGTAGAAATTTTACTACTACTGCATTGTTAAATATTTGAACTTAACAATTTTAAACAAAACATTGCAATAACAATCATGAAAAGTTTTGAAATTGACGGCTTTTACCCTTTAATTGAAACAGACTTTAAGCTTTCTTCCTTTCTCACTGAAACCAAGTAGCATCTCTGATATGACATTTCTGTTTTTTCATGCTCCCCACAAATGAAGAGACTTGAGGCAGCAAAAATGTCATTCTAAAAAAGGATGGTGAGAATATCATGAATTGAACATGTGAGCAATGAAAAAGTTTTAAAGAAAAAAAATCAAAAAGAACAATTACACTTAGAATCAGAAAAATAACAACTGAAATTTCTGGGGTGCATAATGGGGAAAGAGGGCTTAGAAAATTTGGTGCTCACAGGATAAATTGAAGGCAACAAAGACAGAAATGCTGCAAATAATCTCTCTATCTTGTGTAAATGATCATGGATCAAGCAGGTGAACAATGATGAGGTTTTGGAAAGGATGGAAACAAAATGGAAATTAATATTGAGCATCAGGAAGAGACAGCTAAAGTTCCTGGGACATGCAATGAGGAAGGAAGGCTTGGAGAACCTGATACTAACAGGCCAGATAGAGAGAAAAAGAGACAGGGGAATGCAGTGGATAACATATTTGAAGGACCTGATCAGGTGGATGATGGAATGAGGGTTATGTGGTGTAACAGGAGAAAGTGTGCTAAGAGGATAGAGAGATGCCATGATCGCCTACGTCCTGAAGGGACAGGGCACATAAAAGAAGTAAAAAATGATTGGCAGAATGGACTAAGAGGGATAGCAAAAAGATAAATTTTCCTCAGAACTACACAGTAGAGGAAGATGTGGTGAGTCAAGTATAGCAATAAAGCTGCTACTTCTTTATACACCCTATATTATCATAAGTAGGTTTTGTTTTAAAAAAAAATAGGTCATAACTTTCAATCAGTATAATGTTTACATTTCAATAATCAAATATAAATACAATTTTAAAAAAATCATTTCATTGTGATCAAGACAATGATGCCACTAAGGTGCAAGGAGTTAAGAGTGTAAGAGAACATGAGGAAAAAATACAAAGAAAGAGAAAAATAAAAGAACAGGAATTAAGAAGTCAAGAAAATGTTTGACATTGTATTAAAATTTGTGAAAATCAAAATTGACTGGGAAGCAAGGTGAGAGAAGAAACTGTTAGCATAGAAATTACGGTTACATCTAGAAATTTCAAATGTATAATAAGACCATGTTACCAATCTCGTACTGCATTTAAATTTATAAAGTCTAGGTACCATAGATAAAAGTTCATCAGAACAAAATATATAATAGCATACTGCAACTCAAGGCTCTACTTCTGTATTGAGCACTTTTTATAAGAAGTAAACATTAAACTGTGGAATCAATGAAGTATCTTGTTTAATCTATCTATCTATCTATCAATCTATCAATCTATTTATCTATCTATCAATCTATCTATCTATCTATCAATCAATCTATCTATCTATCTATCTATCTATCTATCGATCTATCTATGTATCTATCGATCTATCTATGTATCTATGTATCTATGTATCTATCGATCTGTCTATGTATCTATCAATTGATCTGTCTATGTATCTATCAATCGATCTATCTATATATATTTTTTTTTAATCATATCACCCAAAGCAAGGTGGTAATGCCACTGATGTGCAGGGGGCTACGTAAGAGTAAGAAGATTGGAAAAGAGAAAACCGGAAACCACATCCTCAACATGGAATAAGGGATGAGCCTCTACACCTGTTCAATAGACGTGGGTGGAGTGTGAACCGGGCGATAGTTTAGTCTATCTACTCCAATTGAAAAAAATAAAAAAGTAAAAGATTGGAAAAGAGAAAACTGGAAACCACATCCTAAACAGGGAACAATGGATGAGCCTCTACACCTGTTCAATAGATGTGGGTGGAGTGTGAACCGGGCGATAGTTTAGTCTATATCTATCTATCTATCTATCTATCTATCTATCAATCAGTCTATCTATCTATCTACACACAAGATTATGATATATATTTTATATATCAGGAGCAATATTGGAGCAAAATGTATTGGAAAAAATGTATGGAAATTTTCTTGTGACATGTTTTATCTTTTAGGACGTTTTTGGACAAAATTTGTTAAGATGATGCAACTACACATGTGCATGAATGAAGGATGCTGGGAATTTGACATTTTTAAAAAAAATTTTATTAATTTTTTTCAAGCCATATCATTTAGATTTCTTGTTTTTTACTTTCCATCATTTTTGTTAATAGATATTCCACGTTATCTGATAATAGAAGTTCTACCAGAGATGGTGAAATGTTGTAAGAGCCAGGGTACAAATTTACTGCAGTTGAATTTGTGATCAAGGCACTCTCTAGACATTTTTGTTGTAGTGAATTGTTCTCTCCTTTGATCAGAGTAGCATTTTTTATGTCAAAATTGGGTTTAGTCTTGTTACAGTGAGCATTCACTGCATTTGATGTATTGTTTTGTAAAATGTCTCTTGTGTTCATATGATCTTTTATTTAGATTCTTTGAGGTTTCTCCTATGTATTTTTTGTGACAGTTATCAGAGGTGGGAAAAAAAATTAAATTTAAAATTCTCAGCATCTCTTGTTCATGTGTACTTGGACAAATATAACAAATTTAGTCTGATGAAGGATGAAACGTGTCACAAGAGAACTTTTTCACATTGTCATAACATAGAATATTTGGTATTTATGTCAGGAAAATTCCAACAGACAAACTCAAAAGAACTCAATGTTAAATTTTTTATTTAATTTAAGAGTATTATAATCTAGAAAAATTTTTAGATATTCTACAAATTCATGGGTAATACATATTTCGCAGCAAATCCTGCTGCTCTTCAGGTTTTGCTGCGAAATATGCTATTACCCATGAATTTGTAGATTATCTAAAAATTTTATAGAATGTGTGTGTGTGTGTGTATATATATATATATATATATATATATATAATTTGTATATTTAAGCACCAAATTTTCTTTTAAACATGTCAGATTAAATAAATTGCAAACATTATGTTTGCTTATTTTTAATAAAATGTGTTCATACTCACGGATAATCTTTTGCATATTATATATCAATTCAAATGTTGCTTGGGAGAATGTATCTCTGACAAAAAACAAATATATATGTTGGATTTACAACAACCACATTAACTAGATGTCTTACATTACATTTGTCTGACCATTCATCCATTTCTAGACATCTACAACAATATTCCTCTCTACATTAACAATATAAAAAGATAATGATTGGCAATACAACTATCCTACACCAAGAAAACAACAAAAGCAAACTACAGATTCTCGAGGCAATATTCATTAAAATACTTAAGCCATCAGTTAATAGAATCAGCTATGAATACTGCAGTAATGTTCTAAAATGTTTGTAAAAAGAATAGATTTTCATGCTTTAACATGTGCATGACCATGACATTACAGCATATAAAAAAATTTCATTTTGGATAATTTTCACGTTCTAATGAATGCTAGCAATTTTTTTAACCATTATATTTGAAACAGAAAAAAATGTACAGTCATTTTTAGCAACACAGTTTTGCAGTTATTTTTTGTTATCATAACTCACATTCCTGAAGATAATCTCGGAAAGAGGTTGAAAGTACTTGGGTACATTGAGAAATGAATGATAGTAACATCTGGCAACGTGACAGCTCATTTCTAACATCTTTCAATTGTAATATGCGAAAGATTATCCATGAGTATGACCGGATTTTATTAAAAATAAGCAGACATAATGATTGCAGTTTATTTAATCTGACATACAGACACACACATATCTATATATATATATAATATATATGGTGTAGATATAGAAGAATCCAAAGGAGTATCCTGTAAATAAAGTGGTAGGATAACTCTCTAGGAGAGCTCTAAATATATATGTATATAAATACATATAGAGCAAAGATATGTAAAAATTAAGACGGATACATTATTCCATGGATAAACGGAAGTATGTGCCTATTTCAGGTGAACCATCGTCAGCTTCTGTCTTTATTGTACAAAAGTGTGACGTCATAGAACCGCATTACAAATTTACAAACTGCGTTTGCTATTTGGTAACTTATTGTTGCTTAGCAAAATTTTATGTCAACACAAGATAAAATCATCTTTGATGGTAGATGTTTTTATGTTAACGTCTTTGTAATCTCTCTGAACATGGTTCATGTGAGCTGAAAGCTTAGAAATAACTTAATAAAAAAATTATCCAAATGTTTGAGAATTTTTGTCTTCATTTTCACCTGAAATTAAAGCCAAAATACGATGTTTAGAATGGCTCATGATTAAACATAATAGACTCTTATATTTAACAATATATATATATATATATATATATATATACACACACATACTGTACATTTCTGAGTATAAAGCAACCTTGAAATTAGATGAGGTAAAATAATATAGCAAATTTTGATGAATTTATCCTATACCAGTACTATAAAATGACTGGTTATTTATTACATAAGGTTGATATTGGAAATTTTGTTTTCTTGAAACTGTATCCTTAGAAATGAAAAATAAATGAAATAATGACACTAATTCTTCTTTTTCTTCCTATTTATTTCCTATATCTATATCGTTATAAACAACCTGATGTACTAATGGCCATTTACTTATACTTCATTGACAATCACAAAATATCGCTAATAACAATAGTACAATTCCATTTTTAACATTTTTTATTCAGTCTTTTATTCACTAGTGAAAGATAAAGGTTGCTGTGAATGTAATCATAATTTGATGTTTACATTTTCTTGGCCGAGCTTGAATGGATTCAAGTTGATTTCATTGGTATGTAATTATTGTTTGAATAGGCAATTTATTATGAAGTTATTCCAGTAATATATAAGGTAGAAATGGTTTTATTACATATATCAGTTTATTTGAAAATATGAATCTTTTCACATCCATTATTGGTTATTACATGAGACCGATGTTATATTACCAACAAACATCACTCAGTTTCTTTTTTAGAATTATAGTCTAAGACGATCCTCATTTTTTTAAGAGTAATTTTTGGGATTTAAAGATCAATAAAGGAAATATCTATCTATCTATCTATCTATCTATCTACATGCACACACATGCACTACCACCTCCTTAAGTAGACACCTTGCATGTCACTTATCAAACTGAAGTGGCATAAAAAACATTTGTTAACCCATAATTTACAAGAGCCCTTAAGGAAAATTCTAATTGATAACACTAGCATTCTATATAAATCATGATATTAAAAATATCTCACTATTAGAGAAGCAGTATTTATCAAACATTTCTCTCTTACCATCAATCATATATTATTTAATAGTAGAAATGGAGTATTGAAATTATTTTAAAATAAAAAGATGTTCACGTGATTTCCAGTTTTGCGTGGAATGTGAGGGCTTGGAATTAATGCTCCCTTTTCAAAAATAAAACAAAAAATAAATTACATGAGGAAAAATAACAACATCAGAGACATAAACACCTTTGAAAATGGCTCTAGAAGTGGTTGAAAGTGCTTTTGACAATAAAAGTTATGGACAGTTTTTTTATTCTTTATCTCTAATGAAATGGAAAAAATGTTAGGATGCTGGAAAAACTTAATAAAGGAAAGTTAATTAAATCTTCCTTGTTGGTTAAATTCAATGAAAAGTGTTTGAAAGAAAGGTTGCTACCCAAGTATACATTTTTTATATATACACACACATATATATATATATATATATATAAAAATTATCAAGGCAAAGTAGAACATTTAGAACTCATATGACTTGATAAAAAATAATTATGTATTTATGTTAAAGAGATATTTCTAAAAAAAGTTCCTTTTTTTTAAAAATTTTAATTAACTTAACTGTAATTAAAAAAAAAATCACTTATTCTACTTAATTAGACCTTAATTGCATGTAGATATCTCCTGCTCTTGCACAGATAATTTCCTGTGTAATTATTGATTGTGGCAATCAAAATAACAAAAATGAGGATATTAAGCCAAATGTTTTGTAAAATAATGCATTTTACAAATCATTTGGGATAGTATCCTCATCTTTGTTGTTTTGATTTCTATTTTTGCCAGTGCACTCAACGAGATATATATATATGTGTGTGTGTGTATATGTATATTTGTATGTGTATTATATATATGCATGTGTATGTATATGTGTATATATGTACATATATATATATATATATATATAAGGTAGAAAGTCATTATTGAAATTGAGGGAGGGAAGGAAAAACAACTGGATTCAAATGTAAGCAGTTTGCTTGTGTAGGTGTGAACAGACAACCTTAAGACAACTTTTGCTTTTCTTAAAACAAGAAATGTTAACCCTTCACATTTTTGTTGTGGCAGCACCCGTCTTTCAAGTGAGATTGGTACCCAGGACATTAAACAACTTCCACTTGCGTGATTTTCTTCTTGGTAAACATAGAGCCTGTCCTTTTATCATTTTGAAAAAACAAAACAAATCATTGTACAGAAAATACAATTACAGTATAACCTTTTGGTGAGCAACACCAGGTGAAAGCAATAACAATTTGTGGCTTCAAACAGATTACTTGGAAAATAACTTGAAAAAAACAGATTCTTGGTTCAAATTCTTGGGTTTCATAGGTGAGATAAAAAAACATTCCCAAAATGAGTGGCACTACCTGTTTGAAGCAGTATAAAGATCTAATTAGGCTGTGAGAAAAAAATAGATTCCTAATGCGTGGTACCATCTGCTTGGGAGCAGTATAAAGATGCAGATGTACATTAAGGAAAAAAATGGATTTCCAAAGTGAGTGGTACCACCTGCTTTGGAGCAGTATAAAGATCCAATTGGGCTTTGAGAAAAATTGGATTTGTAATGTGAGTGGTGCCTTCTGCTTGAGAGCAGTATAAAGATCCAGGTAGACATTAAGGAAAAATAGTTTTCCAAAGTGAGTGACACCACCTAATTGGAATCAGTATAAAGATCCAGGTGGGCATTGAAGAAAAAAAGATTGTAAGGTGCTGCACAATGGCATTAGAATTAAGTAATAATTTTTCTTATATGACAAAATTGGAAGTCACCTGTACTTAAGAAACTCCTATGTTTTAAATAGACTAAAATTGTTTACTTTCAGACTATTTGACATTATTTTTGATGTCTAGCTGTTGTGTTCTGCAGCAGTTTTCATGTATTTTTTAATTTTGAAAACCATCAGGGTATTTAAAACTGAACTCTTTGTTTAATCTATAGGGGTTGATTATTCTTGTCCATGCCGAGGGATGTCTTATTCTTATTTAGTAACTGAATTCATTTTTTATTCTATAGGGGTTGATTATTCCTGTCCATGCTGAGGGATATCTTATTCTTAGTAACTGAATTCATTTTTTATTCTATAGGGGTTGATTATTCTTGTCCATGCCGAGGGATATCTTATTCTTAGTAACTGAATTCATTTTTTAATCTATAGGGGTTGATTATTCTTGTCCATGCCGAGGGATGTCTTATTCTTATTTAGTAACTGAATTCATTTTTTAATCTATAGGGGTTGATTATTCTTGTCCATGCCGAGGGATGTCTTATTCTTATTTAGTAACTGAATTCATTTTTTAATCTATAGGGGTTGATTATTCTTGTCCATGCCGATGGATGTCTTATTCTTATTTAGTAACTGAATTCATTTTTTAATCTATAGGGGTTGATTATTCTTGTCCATGCCAGGGATGTCTTATTCTTATTTAGTAACTGAATTCATTTTTTAATCTATAGGGGTTGATTATTCTTGTCCATGCTGAGGGATGTCTTATTCTTATTTAGTAACTGAATTCATTTTTTAATCTATAGGGGTTGATTATTCTTGTCCATGCCGAGGGATGTCTTATTCTTATTTAGTAACTGAATTCGTTTTTTAATCTATAGGGGTTGATTATTCTTGTCCATGCCGAGGGATGTCTTATTCTTAGTAACTGAATTCATTTTTTAATCCATAGGGGTTGATTATTCTTGTCCATGCCGAGGGATGTCTTATTCTTATTTAGTACTGCTCAGTTATTGCTTGCTCTGTTTCCATTCTATCTAAGTTTGTGCTACCCAGTCTAGAGACTGGACTCATAATTGCTTTAACATAATCGCAACAAAGACAAGGACAATCAACTGAGTGTAAATATTGATAACTCTTCATCCCAGAAATTCAGACACAAGGAGTAAAATGTTTTACAAAGAATAAAATTAACATAAGATTTGTCCATGAATTTAAGGTTTATATTTTTCACTTTTTTGTTAAGTAGAATCTTCAGAAATTTAAATGCAACATCAATTACCATTTTCTGCCTTTCTGAATCCTGTTCTTTTATTGTCCTCTATCCTCGCTAAAGTCTTCTCATTCACTTTTACTCAGGAGCCCTTGTACCTTAGTGGCATTATCTCCTTGATTGGGGTTCAGTCAGTCAGTTAATAGTCAAACCTGATACATGCTTGGGGAATCATGCCTCTTTCGAGACATGACTGACTAGGCAGAAGATTTTCTTGCAGTAGGTTGCCATTTTTTACTGCAGTAGACTGTTTGCCAACTAAGGCTATCAAACCCAATCTGACCTGCTATTCAACCCATAGCTGGAAGGAGAAGAGATGAATTCATACCCTTTCACAAGGGTGTTTGTGCACACGTGAATGCAACAAATTCAAATTGAATTAAAAAATGATTAAGAAAAAGAAATAATTTCCTTTTTGGAGTAAAGAGCTCCTTGATAAATTTTTAACTTTTTTTTGCAAGAACTTCTCATTTATAAGTCCTGTCCATTTTTAAACCCCTTTTTAAAAGAAGGAACTAAAAATAACTAGAGATGGTCAGTGGGGTGGTTGAGAGTAAGTGCTTTTATTGGTTGAATAAAGAGAAAAGGGATGTTGGCGATTTTAGCAGTTTATTGATTATTCACTTATGGAAGAGAGAGGGAGACTTGAGTTGGGTGTAGGAGCTAGCTGCAGAGTAAAACTTATTAAAAAAGGCCGTTTTAGAAGGAAAAGTGTTCTATTTGTTCCAGCAAAACAGTGAGAGTGTTTGAGGTTGCTATTGAAATAGTATAGACAAGCTCAGCTGAACACAGCTCATGGGTTGATGGATTTTAAAACTAGGGGAGAGCTTTTCTAAATTGTGATATAGTGTCTCTGGCAACAGCCAGTAATATCCATCAGATTAGTAATGTAACACATGGTTTCTTTCTGTAATTTTTTAGTGTTTACTCATTTGGTAAATATGACCTACTTAATAGTAAACCTGAATGTGTTGAATACACACACTCACACTCTATATAAATAAATTTATATATATATATATATATAATGTGGAGAAGTTTGTCACTTAACAGAACAAAGTCATGCTGAGTTTGAAGTTTTAAGTTTCTGATTGAAGTTAAGCTCTCATAAGTGAAGACATTATAACAATGTTTTCTCAAAATTTTGAAGTTGGCATGACTCTGCTCAGTTAAGTTACAAATTTCTCCATATTAATTCTATTAACGCTCTATCTCTATCCCGATATCAACCACTTTATGACAAAAAACCTGCTTGCCAAAATATCTTTATCAGTTAGCCACTAAAAAAAACAACAATCTTGGCTCTAAGCTTTATCACAACTCAACACTATATATATATATTGTAATGTTGTTATTACCATGGTTCACAAAAGCATTGTCGTTGCACAAAAATTTTCATGTTTCAGAATAATATTATTGTTCTTCAGGTGATATTTTAAAAACAAGCTAACACACTCCTAATCATATTGTTTAACTTCTTTCAACCATTCACCCTTAGCTTTCTGAATAACCATGAATTCATTTTATATTTTCTAAAATAAATAATTTTCACCATTTGTTTTTGGAATAATTACCAGAAGACCGATATTATTCTGAAACATGAAAATTTTTGGGTAGTGATATAATGCTTTTATAAACCATTATAATAACTTAGGAAAGCTTAGGAAAACCATATTTTTTTTTAAGAAAGGAGTCATTTAAAAATTCCAGGGTGTAAGTTATCATTTTGGCATGAATCAATAGTTGCACTTTTGAGAACTTTACATTTCAGTTATTTTCTTTTTTAATCAGCATGGCATTCTTGAGATTGAAGTTGTGGTTGAGCTTATTTCTGTTTATAGCTAATATGTTGGATAAGTTACCTAGAATTGACTTTCAAGTGAAATATGCAGAAATTTTCAGGGTCACTGCTAAAGATAGATTCCTTTGTATTGTTCTTTGATCCCTTTTTACTTTCTTATTCTTCCTCCAAGAGAAATTACAACATTAATAGAAAAGAAAGAAACAAAAGGATTATAATCATTGGTAAGGGAGATAATACACTGAGAAATGTGATAAGATCACTTTCAGAGCCTCAGGCAAGTTATGAGTCTGAGGTGATGTGGAACAAAGTAGCAGAAAATTAAGATGGAAGAAAGATATTGATCTCAATGTGTGTGGAAATGTCTTCATTTTTTTTTTTTTTTTTTTTTTTACTTTCATTTTACACTCCTTGCTTTCTCTATAATATTTTAATTTTTTTTCTTTAAAAATAAAAATCATATAAAGGAATAGTTAATGTTTAAACAGGACCATAAAACAAAATGCTATTTTTATAAACTTTTTGCAAGAATTATTTTGATCTCAAAGAAATATTCAAACAGTGGTACATAAATAGTAGTATTACTAGGGACTGTGTAGACTGCACAGAGTGACATCATCTGATAGGGGTGATACCAAAATTGTAAATAAACATTTTGTGTAGTGTTTCTTCAGTGCTTGTTTTTTGTTGTGACTCATGCTTTTATAGATACGAATTTTTACAGAATCTTTTGTTATTTTAGTTAAAAAGTAATAATTAGTGTTTACAAACGTATATTAACAAATATTTTTGAGAATGAAGTAATAATTCCTTGAAAATAAGGGTAAAATGATAGATGACTGAAAAATCCTCAACCTGACAAAGTAGCCCTCTCCCAAAATATTTCGAATGTTAAATTATTTGGTCCTATTTTGAGAATTCTACTGAGAATTTGTCAACTGACACTCATAAAAATATTGTAATAAATTGAAATACTATAATTTTATAAGGTTTTATTGGTTAATATTTCTATAATGTAGGAAATATTATGCTGAAGCTGTTTTTTAGTCCAGGTCTCCAGGAATGATTGATAAAAATACCCCCCCCCCCCCCAATTTACAAACAAATCCTACAGATTATTTTTTTTTTAACCATTTCACCTCAAACAAGGAAATAAAGCCACTAAGACACAAGGGATTACTGAGTAGGAAACAATAAGAAAAGAGAAACATTATTAAGGAGAGAAATCAAGAAGAAAGTAGATAACAACTGATATTGCATTTAGAAGATCAAAGTTGGCTGGAAAGCAAGGAGGTAGAAGAGAGTTCCACAGGTGAGAAATGCAAGAAAAGAAACTGTTAGCAAAACATTTATACTTACAGCTAGCCAATTCAAATGTAAAATGATGAGACATCACTGCTAATCTAGTCAGTCAGTTAAGTGCCATACATGATACACGCTTGGGCGATCATGTCTTTTTCAATCCATGACTGACTAGGTAGAAAATTTTCCCACAGTAGATTGCCATATATTTCTGCAGTAAACTGGTTACCAATTAAGGCTATAGAACCCAATCTGTCCTGCTATTCGACCCATAGTTGGAGAAGAGATAGATTAATACATTCCTCATGGGTATTTGTGCATAAATAAATGCAACAAATTTAACTGGAATTCAAACTCGGTTCTCTGATTTTTCATTCCAAGCCAATATTCATTGCACCATGACACTAGTACTGCACCCAAATTCATACAATCTATGTACCATTAAGCAAAGTACCTACACATTATTTTCTTTCTGTCCAGGAAGTCAAAAGTTTATAATCACTTGACTGTATCATTTTTGCATATGAACATTTTAACACATCACTCAATAAGTCCCTGGCCTGACATATAGATGGCATCACTAATACAAAGTCCATGTGATTTTTATGAAGTACTAACCTTCAAATGGCACGTGACAAAATTTGGGTTCAATCTGATAATTAGTTTATAAATTACAGAAGTGGTGCAAATTTTCAAAATAATGGAAAAATCTGAATTTCATGTGTTGATAAAGCGTTGCTTTCTGATGGGGAAAAATAGTGTTCAAGCAAAGCATTGGCTTGATAAATGTTATTTGAACTCTGCTTTGTTAGAAACGATGGTTAAGAGGTGTTATACAGACTTTAAATGCAGTTGTACAGACACAAATGATGCTGAACATTCAGATTGCCCAAAATTGGCAGTTGTCCCAGAGAACACCAAAAACAATCCACAAACTTGTTTTGGCTGATCATGAAGTTGGGTGAGATAGCAGAGGAGTTAAATATATCAGAAGGCAGTCTATTCACCATTTTGCATAATGTGAAAGCTGTGTTCAAAGTGGGTGTTGCATTTGCTCAGTCAGTCAAAAACAACAATGATTCAATAATTGTTTGCGACTATTTTAACACACCAAGAAGGAGCTTTGTGTAAATATGTGACAATAGATAAAATATGGATCTACCACTTTACTCTGGAGTCAAATTGGCAGTCAGCTGACTGAACAGCAGCAGGTGAAATCCATCAAAAGTGACCAAAGATGCAAACATCAACAGGAAATGTTTAAGCCTCCGTATTTTGGTATGTGCAAGGTATTTTGTTCATAGTTTACCTTGAGAAAGGAAGAGCCATCAATAGCAAATATTATATAGTATTATTGGAGTATTTAAAGGAAGAAATCATCAAAAAACAACCACATATGAAGAAGAAAAAAATTAATGTTTCACCAAGACAATGCACGGTCACAATTCGATAGCAACGAAAGCAAAACTACATGAATTGCAAGCCAAATTGCTTCTGTATCCATCCTATTCTCCATATCTGGTCCCCAGTGACAACTGGCTGTTTGCAGACCTCAAAAGAATGCTCCAGGGAAAGAGATTTGGCTCCCATGAAGAAATGATACTGGAAACTGAGGCGTATTTTGAGGCCAAAGTCAAATTGTTTACAAAAAAGGTATTAAATTGTTAGAATCAATGTATCACTCTAGAAAGAGACTATGCTGATGAAAAAGGTTGAATTTAACCTGAAATCTTTGTTTTATTAGTTAGGTCTGGGATTTATTGAGTAATGTGTTATACAGGGTGTCCATAAAGTTTGTGTACACTTTAAAAAATTTATAACTTCATTTGTATTTGTGTTAGAAATGATTTGTAAAAAGGATTAGAAAGAAGTAAATCTTTTTTTTTAAGATTTTATTGAAATTTTATTTAAATTTCCACATGTCCTCATCATTAGCAATACAAAGGGTAATACAATTTTGTAGTTTACAGAAAACATTTGCCAACTGATTTACAGTAATGCCTGAAATCACATTAGTTATTTTAGCTTTCAAATCTTTTAATGAACAAGGTTTGGTTGCATACACAATTGTTTTCACATAAAAAAAATCTAATGGAGTCAAAGCTGGCGAATGTGGAGGCCAATAAAATGGTCCACCCCTTCCCATCCATCTGTTAGGAAATTCCTGATTTAGAAACTAATATGCAGAGGAAAGTGAAAAGATGCTTGACCTTGTTGAATTATTTTTCAAGTTTAATTGTTGAAGCTCATTTTTTACAGATTATTTCTATCACAAATACAAATAAAGTTACAAATTTTTTAAAGTGCACATGGACTTTATGGACACCCTGTATATTGTGAACTTTTTACTTTGTTACTGTCTTATAGTTTTTTTGTCTTGCATTACATTGTCATGTCTTGTATTATTTGCTTTTCTCTTCCTATTTTGTCAATTTCACTTATTTCCACAAATTTAAAATCATGTTATTAAATTATTCTGTGAAAAAAGATTGTTGAATATCTTCTATGTTTAAGAATTATTTTAATGTCCAAATTGTCATTTTGGAATCATTCTTAAACATTTTGAATCTTACCATAGCTGATTTTTTTTTTTTTTTTTTTTTAGGGAGATGACATCTTGATATTATTGGCTTGAGTAAGTGGTCCCGAATGTGTGTTGGGGTGCAGTGAATATTAACTTGGAATGACAAATCGGGGAGCTGAGTTTGAATTCCAGTTGAATTCCTTGCATTCATTTACGCTTAAATACCCTTGGGAAAGGTATTACTCCGTCTCTTCCCTCTAGTTATGGGTGAAATAATGGGACAGATTGGGTTCTATAGCCTTGGCTGGCAACCAGTGTACCGCAGAAAGCAATGGCAACCTACTGTGGGATAATCTTCTGCCCAGTCAGTCATGTCTCTTTCGATCATTCAAAGTGTGTATCATGTATGGCACTTAACTGACTGAAGTGGTCCCAGCATGTGGCACTATTGAAAAGTACCTGAATACCATACCACACTTTGACCAAATGCTTGAAAACTATACCATGGGTTAGCACATGCATTGTGAGTGAAATTAGTTAGACATGACTATTCAGAAACCAATGATGATTGTTCTAGCATGAATTGACAAGCCATTGTGACTTAGGGTTTGAGTGTATTGGTCTTGTTCAAATATGTTGATTGTTCCAGATAATGATCTCTCTCCCAGAAAATATTACTACAGTCTGCTTAGCACTGCTGCAATATTAAGTAAAAATGAACTTTGTGGGTGTTGAATGAACATGAATATGTCTGAGCATGCATCTGCAGCAAGGATTAGCTAGATGCTCTGGCAGACAGATGTGCCCAGAAAAAAAGTAACTGGCCATTATAAAGATTTTTACATTGAAATCTATTATTTTTTTTCTAGAAGTTTTACTTAAGCCTCACATAATTATATAAATGAAAATATTTGAGGGAGTGTGTATATTTTTATAATTATATTATAACTAGCAGTATAGCCTGGGTTGCTTGGGTGTAATGAAAGCTTTAAAACTAATCCATGGTCCTTGAGCTCAGACTCTTTGGACGTTAGCACAAAAGATTAATAAGCAATAGTTGTTTCCAGTTAAAGCGAAACCGTAGACTGAAAGAAAATTGAATGGATGTAAGTCAAATTTTGATTTCCTGGTATCGATATCAAATAAGTTTTTTTGGTCGTAAATTGAATTTTGAAGGCGAAATAAGTCCTTTAAGTAAATGGTATCATGGCTGAGACTAAGAACTGCAATTATACCTACTTATAGCCAAACCCGAAGCAAAAACTAAAATAAAAGGGCTGCAAAAAATACAGACATACAGGCAGATAAACAGACACATACATAAACATCTTGCCTTTTATATATATATATATATATATATATATATAATCGATTTTCTGCACTATTGTAAGAACTGCAACCCTGAAACTTCTGAATATCGTTTCTTATGTCTTTGTCTATGAGTGTATCAAATTTGATTAAAATCGGACCACTCCTTCTATAATCCAATTTTTTTGATTATCAATTTTCGATATTTATCGGGGGTACCTCGACACAAATCCTAGCTAAGAACATTCGCAGACGCTTATAGTACAACTGTGTAAATTTTCAAGAAAATCGGTTCAGCTATTTTGGAGTCTATAGGTAATGGGACACACACACACACACACACACACACACAAAGTTCCATTTATAAATAAGTCTAGATTAGATTAGATTATAATTAAAAAGTGTAATTCTAATTTTGCTACTTGCTTAATTCATTACTAATTATTTATTTATTCACTGTTATATTTCATTATATTACTTTATTATATTTTGTTATATTACAAGCATGTATGAATTGTGATAGAATAAGACCGATTTTATTATCCATTAGCAGTATAGCACGGTGTTGCTCGGGTAATCCATGGTCCTGGAGCTCAGACTCTTTGGACGTTGGCACGAAAGACTAAAAAACAATAGTTGTTTCCATTTAAAGTGAAACCATAGACTGAAAGCAAAATGAATGGATGTAAGTCAAATTTTGAAGTTTGGTGAGAATTGGATAAAAATTGTGGGTTTGTATAAAGGATATACAGACAGATAAACAGACACAGACACAAACATCTTGCCTTTTATATATATGTATATATATATATTACTAATTTTCTGCACTATTTTAAGAACTGCAACCTTGAAACTTCTGAATATCGTTTTTTATGTCTTTGTCTATGAGTGTATAAAATTTGATTAAAATCGGCGGACCACTCCTTCTATAACCCGATTTTTTCGATTATCGATTTTCGATATTTATCGGGGGTACCTCGACACAAATCCTAGCTAAGAACATTCGCAGACGCTTATAGTACAACTGTGTAAATTTTCAAGAAAATCTGTTCAGCCATTTCGGAGTCTATAGGTAACGGGCACACACAGGCAAAGTTCCATTTATAAATAAGTCTATATTAGATTAGATTATAATTAAAAGTGTAATTCTAATTTTGCTACTTGCTTAATTCATTACTAATTATTTATTTATTCACTGTTACATTTCATTATATTATTTTATTATATTTTGTTATATTACAAGCATGTGTGAATTGTGATAGAATAAGACCGATTTTATTATTCATAATTATAGGACAAACAATTGTAAAAGGGGGAAGTGAAAAAAAAATAAAAAGCACAGTCAACTGGTTTCACCCTCACTTTCATGATTCATCATTTATGCATCACACCCAATGGTGCATAGGGCAGCAACATTTTGTTGCTGTTTCTGTAACAAACTGTTTTTTACGGAACTGGGTTGTTAGCCCTGTACCCAACCCCCCAAACCTGGAGGACCAGTGGACCATTCTTGGTCCTTACGTTTACAGCACCTGGTGTTCCAAAATGGTCACCCATTATAAGTGCTGACCAGGCTCAATGTTGCTTAACTTCGGTGATCGGACGGGAACTGGTGCATTCAACACGATATAGCTGTAGACTCACCCTTACTCTACAGAGCCAAAATGAAGGAATATATATTGGAAATTTACATGAGATTGGTAAAAGGAAATTAATAAAGATGGAAAATGACTAGATGGAAATAATGTTCGTCCAAACAAGACACTCACTCTGTTTACAGAGATGGGGTGCTGTCTAGACTGAATGTAAATTGTTTCCAGTGTCTTTAATTGATGGTTCGTTCAGGCATGACTTAAGGTGGTAAATAAGTTCGTGCTAAATTTTATGGCACAAGTTGGATTATTTATATAATGCTCAGCAATCGAAGCCCTGTATGCATTCTAAGATTGTCACCAAATTGGAATGTTCCATTCCTAATTTTCATAGGTACATATTGCTGCATTCTTGACCATTGAGTTGTTCTACTTATGTAGTCAGCATATCAGCTACTACATTTAAATTATTAAATAGCATTATTAATATGGCAGAACATTCTTACGGCAGAACTCAATATGGATCTAGTAGCAAATACAATACACACTTTGGCAGTTGCTTGGCAAATTTTTTACTTACTGTACCTAGCCACACCCATGAACATAAATAGGGCATTTATTCACAATGGCAAGTTTAGTTTTAGAAAACTTAGTGTAACACCCCAATTGTCCGTCCTAACAATTTTCTCCGGTGGCTGTTCTCCACGCTGTGATGTTGCCGGGAGTTTGTTGAAAATGTCGGCCGGACAGCTGGGGGTACAAGATTGACTATAAGGAACGAACTTCCACAACTTGGATGAGTTGAAAAGGATGCTTTATTCGTTTAGAGCTAGCCTTTTCGGTTGGGGCAGGCGAATGTGACAAACAGCTCTAACTCTAATGGAGATCAACAAATCCGAACTGAACGAAACAAGACGAATGGAGAATTTTACTTCAAGCTCACGCCCGGCGGACTCCCCTTCACTTAACTCGTTTTAACTCAACTGACTCGGAAAAAATACCTGAATTTATTTAAAATTGACCGGAAATCCGGAAATGCTTTAGACCACTGGTGACAAACACCGGCGACTGTAAGTCTGAAATTTCAGTTATCTTTTTTTTTTTTTTTTATCTTAATAAGGCTTCTGCCTGAAAAGTCTTAATGTGTGGTCAAGATACAGTAAAGGACAGCCTTTGACCGGGTCATTCGAAAAACGCACCTAGTGAACTTTTCTGAACTTTATCTCTTTATCACTGAGTCAAATATTTACAGGAGGACAATTTTCCTCATAAAAGAAAAAGCGTTTATTTAATTATTTTTTTCCTCTTCTTTTTCACTTTTGTTAAATATGTTTTTAAACTATTTTCTATTCTAATCTATTTTCTATTTTAATCTATTATAATAAAATACATATATGTCTAGTTATCGTGTCACACTTAGAGATTTTCCTACTAGTCCCATCCAGGGGATACCCATTATTAGACAAGTATTTTCTAATCTTTTTAATTTTGTCATCCAATTTTGATTTCTGTGTGTTAGTCTCAATTAATCTTACATTTGGTTGAACAAAATGCATCCCAGGAAATATATAAACCAGTAAACTTTAGTTTATGGTAAACAGATGTAAAGTAAATCAATGGGGTTTTAGTCACCAATACATCTAAAAATGGTAACATGGAATTATTTTCAATTTCCAATGCATATTGTTAGTAAGGAGAAAAATGTATTAGCCTCAATTTTATTGTCAAAAAGAGAAAAATTGCCATCAATATATCAATGATACAACAACAGTTTCATGACACTACATAACAATTATGAAAACCAAGTAAAGATTATGAAAATAATGATTGGCCCCCTGACTTGAAGAGGCTAAGACTTTAGTGTTCAGGAAAGCATTCACGCAAGTGTTCATTTCAAAGAGTGGCAGTTCTTGATGGGGGTGGAAATACTGAGTGGTGCTTTCGCCTTACATTTAGAACACCGAGGGGGGAAAAAGCCCCCAAAAAGACCAGTGATTATTACATGTTCTATATGTAAAATCTGAACTGGTGGAAATAAAGAACGAAATTCATCTGAACATTTAAATAATGGTATAGTATTGATAGGAAAGAAGCTGAGTATGAATACTGACTGAATGGAGAAATATTTAAATTAAAATCTATTTTTAGTAGTAGTCCAAAAAAAAAAAATGGTTTTGATTTTGAAACACTGAATTTTGCAAGTGAAAACATCTAAAAAAGGAATGAGAATATGATTTTTAAAACCCAAAGGTTTTTTTCTTTAATTTTCTGCAATATTTTCTTTTTTGTTTTTGTTTTTCTTCCACACAAAATGGGTTTTGTTGATTAAAGCAAGGATTGCTCTATACATGAAAAATAAGTAATTTTTAATCTAGAGAAATAGCAGTGGTATGTATTATGCCTCCCTCTCACCGAGACACAAAATAACAATCATAATAATAAATAGAAATGCTGGGAACCTGAGATCTGCCTGTGAAACAGCTTCTGTTCACACCTTTCAGATTATGGGTGTATTTTTTATAGCTTTCATAAAAGATGGGTTTATCAGGGGGGAGAGAGAGAGAGAGAGAGAACACTTGGGGAGAGAGAGAGAGAGAAAAAGTAGTAGTTATAAACTTATCTTTCACTTATCAATCCATTTTCCAACCATTGATATTTGTTATTTTTTTTTTATTCCCCTATTTTCTGGAACATACATTTTCAGTACATTTGTGAAAGGAAGATGAGTGTTGAGAAGTCTTTTCACAATAGATGTGGCGTCAAATGGGTGACTCTCTCTCTCCATCTCTCTTTATCAAAAAAAAAAAAATATATGTATATATATATAAAGAAAAACTCAACACATCATTTAAATGATGTGTTGAGTTTCCTTTATAAATATCATATTGCTCTGAATAACAACCATTGAGCTCTCTATATTGATATAACACTTAATATTTTATATTAAGTTGATCTTGGATTGTCCTTGCCATTTACGTACTGGACATATATATATATATATATATATATATATATATATATATATATATATAGATATGAATTTTTTTTTTTTAATTTACATTGTGAGATGGAAACATGGCCTATATTTTTCAAATCTAAAAGTTGAATTGCATTCTGATTAGTTAAATTAAACATACACATAAATTTTTCTGTCTTTCCCTATCCATATCAACTCTTTAAATAACATGTGTATTGTTTCATACATTCAAATGTAAATCATTTTCACAACAATAAGTCAACATTGCCTGATGATGAGGTAAAATCTTGAATATGGAGATTTCCATGTCGCAATGTAAATTAATTTTAAATAAAAACAAATTTAATCATAATTATATTTTGTTCTGCGTCATATGTTGCATTGAGCACTTTTAAAAAAAGTAAATGCTGGAGAACTCTGAATTCTAAAACTGTTGGTTCTCTTTACCTGGATATATATATATATATATGTGATAATTGTCACTTTTTTAAAGAAGGCCATCTCTTTAATATTGAGCTTAACAGCCATGGGGCTCTACATACCTTTTTGTCCATGTATCTATCTATCTCATCAGTGTTGAGCTGAGCAGCCATGAGATACTGCATAACTCTTTACCCATATATCACATGAAAGACTTTCTCCTCTGGCACTCTTGTTCTGCTGCATCCTGGCAGAGATCTGTAAATTTTTTCAGAAAACTGACATAAGTACCCTGCCTACCATCAGGATGGCTGTTGCTGAGCTCCTGGAAAGCAACACACTATACCTTCTTGGCCTCGTGTTTTCTACTGACATGAAGTGGAGTGACTATATTGAGTTAATTGCTGTCTCTGCTACAAGGAAGTTTGGGTCACTGTGTTGTGGCAAAAAGATTTTTTTGTCAAAATCTATCTTGCACATTTATAAATGTACAATTTGTTCATGTATTAAATACTGTTGCTATAAGAACCCACTTTGAAAGAAAGGAAACCAAATCTTAATAATACAAGAAAAGAAGAAACCACCCTTGTTCGGCTACGCATTGGACACACTAGACTGACTCACTCCTTCATACTAGAAGGGGAGCTTCCTGCTAAATGTCCCTGTGGAAACCAATGCACAAACCTTACACACATTCGAAGAACTTTCTACAGCATTAAGAATGCAAAGGAACTATTTACAAAAATTGATCCAAGTCATATAATAAACTCCCTGAAAAGAATTGGTCCCTTATCAAGGATGTTGGTTTGTTGTTTGTTTTGTTTTATGGCATATCAACCTTGGTGGGTCGTTTATTGGCAACTAAATTTTATTTATTTATTTATTGCTGGTAATACCTTTTTCTTTCAACAATTTATTGTTGTTTTTATATAAGTTTTTGTGTCTAGTAATACTTTTTTCTTTTCGAGTATCAAGATTCATTGGGATTTGCTTTTAAGGGTAGGGTCCCCAAGTCCTATCCTGTTATTTAACCTATAACTGGAGGGAAGAGAAGGATTAATACCTTTCTCAAGGGTACCAGTGCTTAAGT
This sequence comes from Ascarosepion bandense, assembly GCA_037127315.1. Lineage (NCBI taxonomy): Eukaryota > Metazoa > Mollusca > Cephalopoda > Sepiida > Sepiidae > Ascarosepion > Ascarosepion bandense. Next base: position 1,506,882 of record JBBBDQ010000991.1, read on the forward strand.
GAATGCAGGGTATTCAACTGGAATTCGGACTCAGCTCACTGATTTCTCCTTCCGAGCCGATATCCACTGCACCACGACTTACATCTGTCACTAAACGCTTACAGCAGCTGGTATTCCCAAGTGGTCACTCATCTAAGTACTGACCAGGCTCAACGTTGCTTGATATCAAGGATGTAGACTGATGTGTAAACAATATATGCTACCTTTTAATATTGTGCAAACAAATTACCTATACTAAATGGAAATCCTTGTCTTATACAGTAATACCTGGAATTATTTTGCAGTGTGCAAGCAAGTAAGCTCTAGCTTATATAACTTGTAGACATTTACAAGTCCTATGTATTTAGTGTGTGTGTGTGTATGTATATATATATATAAACTGAATTTGGCATTAAATGACCTACAGTGGTTGATATGCCATAAAACCCAACCAACCAACCAATGCTATATCTGAGCTAGTGCTCTTACTGTTCATTTTGAGGTTTTCAACAAACCCCAGAAAAAAGTCTGCAATACAATCAATCCAGACTAGGCATTTTATCCAGTTACTTTCTCAATGATGTGGTTTCCCTCTGTCTTTTCTACAAATATTTTCATGGCAACTGCTTGGATGAGCTTTTTTTTCTTGGTGTCTTGACTACATGAATTTAATCATGTTATTAGATTGGCAACTAGGCCTCACCAATTTTACTGTTGAACTAGTGAGATACAAACACCGCTTCTACTCTAAGAAGTTTTTATTCGCACGTCCCCACCTGTGGAGCCTCCTTCTGAGTTGTTTTGCTTTTCTGATTACTATATTCTAAAATGTGAACTCTTTTCCTTTTTTACCCTTTTCTCAATCCTCTTCATTTTTAGTCTTATTTTCACTTGCTGCAACCCCCTCCAAACATACTTTAGCAATCTCTTGTCCCTTATTCTCCTGAGATTCCCTGCTCAACATATATAATATGAATGCAGGGTTGCTTAAAAGTTCTTTACTGGCCTCTATCAACATACTCTTATATGAAATCTGGTGTGGGCGACAAAGTGAACCTCGCTGCCGAGCTTGAAAAGGACCGCCAATCTGTGGTGGACTGGAGTAGGAAAAGGCTCGTGAATTTCAATTAACCACCATAGAGATTTGCACCTACCTCCCATTAGCATAGAACAGGCTTGCCTCCCTTGGCCTTACACTCTCGGTGGACCTCAAATGGAATGACTATATCAAATCTATTGCTAAATCCGCAGGTATGAAAGTTGGTTCTCTGTGCAGGGCCCGGAAATTTTTCCCGTCTGAATCTATCCTGCACATATATAAATCTACCATCCACCTGTGTATTGAATACTTCTGCCACATCTGGTTGGGTGCCCCTGCTACTCTCCTCGGGCTTCTTGACAAAATACAATGGAGAATCTGTAATGTGATCGATCATGTCTTGGCAGACCGGCTGTAACCACTCTCTCACTGGTGTGACGTGGCTTCCCTGTGCCTCTTCTACAAGTACTTTCACGGCTTCTGCTCCGATGAACTTAGGTCATTGGTGCTGCCTAGGTACGAATTTACACAAGATACTAGATTAGCAACTAGGTCTCACCCTTTTACAGTGAAACAGATATGATGTAACCGTAATTTCTACTCCAACAGCTTCTTTTCTCGCGCTTCCCGCCTGTAGAATTCCCTTCCACATACCTTGCTTCCCCGACAGCTACAATCTCCAGGAGTTTAAATGTAAGGTCAATAGACACCGCCTATCACACTAACTTGCATCTATTCTCTCAAACACCCTGACCATCTAACCCTCATTCTTGGTACCCTTATTGTCTATCACCCTCCTTCTGATATTTTCTATATCTAACCATCCTTTTCCTATCACTTCCCTGACCCTATGTAACCCCCTGTACAACAATGGCAGTGGAATGCCTTGCTCGGGGTGAAATGATTAAAAAAAAAAAAAAATGTGGTTCAGTTTGAGAAATTTCCAGTACTACTCTTCAGGCTGTAGCCAATCATGACTCTTCCTAGATTCCTGTTCATTATAATCTGTAAATTATCAAAGAAAACTTTAAGAGATGATGTTAACAGCAACCTCGAGATTTAAAATTGAAACATAACACAACTCTAAGCACAGTGATGTCTGATTCCAAAATACCCAAACTTTGTATGAAGAAAAAATGATAAACTGAATTTTAAGTGAGTATTATGACTTCTTGGGAAATATAGTGGAGTAGTTTCTAATGAATTTCTCTCTCAATTTTGAATCCAGTTTTCTTCTCTTATCCTGGTTGCCACTCAAAGCTAGAGAACTCTGTTTACCCTACTATTTAGTTCATAGCCAAGGGGTGAAGGAATGGATTCATGCTTTTTGAACTTGGCTTGCTGATGTCATTTGCTACACTGATAAAAATTACAGGTGGACATGAAGGAGAGTACCACCACCTTTAAATTTGTTGTTTTTCATTTTTTTTTTAACTTTTTTCAGTGCAATCTTATCGATTACACCCTAACTTTCCGATTGACAAAAAAAAAAAAATTTGGAAAAATTTCAATATTTCTACACTTTTAGGGGGCTCAGTTCTTCATACAACGTTACAGTAAATTGATTCTCCATTTTGGAACCACTCACTGGTATGACATTACCACCACCTGTAAATTGGTTGATTATCAATTTTTTTTTACTTTTTTTCAGTGCAGTCTTATTGATTAAACCCTAAACTTTCCGATTGAGAAAACAATTTGTAAAAATTTCAACATTTAAACAATTTTAGGTGGGGGCTTAGTTTTTCATACAACCTTAGAGTAAATTTTTTAAATCGATCCTGTGCAATTAACTTTTTTGCTTGCGTATATTCAACAACTGAATCCTTTGCAAAATTTTTTAATAAAGCCATTCTTAGAGTTTCTAAGGAAGATGTCATCGTAAGAACTAAAGAAAACTTGAAAAGGACAAAAACAAGAGCAACAACTCGTCCTCAAAAAAACAAAACAAAGCGACCACAACATGAGTGATTCCAAAAATGGAGGATTGATTTACTATGATCGTTGTATGAGAAACTGAGCCCCCACTAAAGTTGTTTAAATATTGAATTTTTGCAAATTTTTTTGATAATCAGAAACTTTATGTAATAACCAATAAGACTGCGCTGAAAAAAGTAAAAAAAAAAAGAAAACAAATTTAAATGTGGTGGTAGTCTCCTTCAGGTCTGCCAAATTACACTATCCTAAATGAAGAAAATTAGTGTTAAATACATAACTGAAAAAACAGTTTATTATCTTATTTACTTATACAGGATGTGAATTGTCATTTTATATTTCTAATTTCATGCATATGCATTGTTTGTTTTTTGAGTTTGGCTGCACAGTATAATAGGGTCAGTTGGGCACTGTCTGAGAAAAAGAGCACCATGATGCAATTCACTCCACCAAAGATTTGGAAACAGCATGTTATACTGCTTGGCATTTGCACTAGAAGGTCTAATATGATCATTTCAAAGTGTTTGGTGGTCAGTCTGAGAACAGTGTAGGGGATTCAGAAAGAGTTGGATAATATATCGAGTCAAAATCATGGTGCTTGGAGTGATGATGAATGATGGCAATGTTATGCCTCCATTCATTTTTGTACAGGGCCTCACTCAACACAGGAGCCTACATCAAATGCCTTAAAGAGGTAGTGCTACCCTAGGTTTAGAGGGTGGCTGTTAGAAGATCCTATGTTTGACAACAGGTCTTGACAGCATGCTACACAAGCAAGAATACCAAGTCATGGCTGTCAGACAATTTCCACAACATCATCCCTTCTATCTGACCATCTAACCCCACCAGATTATTATGTGAGAGGTGCAATTGTATGTTAGTGCTATTTTCATTTTTGCATAATTTAGACAGTAATTCATTCATACTGAATATAATGACAAAAGGAAAAGTTAGCCAACAAGAGGTTATGAATTTAACTGTTTTCTTATAATTATTTTGAGATTGGAGTAATTCTTTTAGGAAAGGAGATATTTGAAAAAAAAACTGAGGTGCAGATTTATATTTTGATAAGGTTTGATTAAAATATATATATATATATATATAGAGAGAGAGAGAGAGAACACATAATTCAGTCAGTTAAATGCCATATGTGATACATGCTTGGGGGGATCATATCTCAAAAGAGACATGACTGACTGGGCTGAAGATTTTCCCACAGTAGGTTGCCATTACTTTCTGTACTAGACTGGTTGTCATCCAAAGCTATAGAACCAAATCTGTCTTGTTTTTTTTTACCCATAGCTGGACCAAAGAGATAGATTAATACCTTTCCCAAGGGCATTTGCGCATAAGTGAATGCAACGAATTTGACTGGAATTCAAACTCGGCTCTCCGATTTCTCATTCCGAGCTGATATGAACTGCACCACAACGCACATCCCAATACATAATTAGATAGTCATTAATCCAGAATTTAAAAATCCTACCCATGCCTCGTTCAGACTGTAGATGAATCTGAACTAGGCAATGGTAGGATTTTTTCTTACATTGCTGAAATAAATTCTGGATTTGTAACCGTCTAATGTCAATTTGAAAACAGGCATTGATAAAACAATAAAATAATGTCTGTAGATTCTATTTAATTTTGAATATGACATGTATTTTAATAAACACTGATTTTGCAATTATTTAAAGTGTGTATACATTTTTTGGGCACACACACTCTCTCTCTCTCTCTATATATATATATATATATATATATATATATATATATATATTCTTATTTTCAGACCTATATATATAGCCTGAAAATTGCATGAAACAGATGGCCACTTTTATATTTATAAAGATTTGGTCAGCTAATGTGTATCCAGATGCCACAGACTACCAATAACTGTACTAATCTAACTCCATAATGCAGTAATGTTATTTACTCAATCATCAAAGAATTATTTTTTTTATAAACCCAATACAAGGCTCAAGAGCCACTCAAGACCCTAGATTTAAAGATGTCAAGATTGTTGTGTTTGGTGGATGCCTGCTGTCTGGTTCCTGTTCCTCAAAGCAACAGTATCATAAAAATAAAAGCTGTGTTGGTGGGGTCATAAGTAGGTATCAGATTATTTCATGCAATAATGGTAGTACTGGGGTTTGGTCAGAATTCAGTCCTTTTGGGGTTACACAGCACAGGCTTGAAATATGGTATATGGAGGTCATGTGGTACCCAGTCTATTATATCCCATCAAAAACACTATGTGCTGGGAAAACACACAGAATAACCATCTAAAAGAAAATTTCCTTCATATTAATCTCAGTAAACAAAAGTAACTTTACCTACAGTACAATAAATACACACTAATAAAAACGAATTGCAACTGAGACTTTTAATCTTGGTTGCACTTAAATGAAGCTGCTATCATATATGATAGCATCTTCATTTAAATATTTAATATATATATATATTGATTGTTTAATACTTAGTTTTTGGTCCTAATAGGGTTAGACCAGTACACATTTGTTTTAAAAAGTGTTCTATACAATTATATTGTAGAACTTTTGAATATTTTCCATTTTTAAACAAGTTATTTTACTACCCAGGTTTCTACCATGAGAGGTATCTTCAGGTGATTTTTTAATAACTGATTTTACCTTTTACCGTTTTTCTTTTAAAGAACGCTCTTGTAAAGGTGTTTTATTTGAACGTTCAGGTGGCAGAGAATTTATGAACGCGCAGTGTTTAAATTCAAACGAATTATGACGTTTTCATCCATGAATATATATATATATATATATATATATTTATATATTTTTTTTTTTAATCATTTCACCCCGAGCAAGGTGGAAATGCCACTGATGTGCAGGGGGCTACATAACTGTAAAAGAGATTAATTAGAAGAGAGTGGGGAGTACAAACCAGTTAGAAAGGAGCGATAGAAAGATGAGAATGCAGGTGTGATGACAGGTTATATAGGTGGAGAGAAAGGGAAGGATATACGGGGTGGGGAGAGAGCTAGAATCCAGTGGTTAATAGATGAGTATTGACATTGCATTTAAATTCTTGGAGGTTTTAGCCATCAGGAAAGCAAGAATATAGGAGTGAGTTCCACAGGCGGGAAGTGCGAGAGAAGAAGCTGCAGGAGTAGAATTGCCGTCTGCATTTGGCTAACCTAACTGTGAATGGGTGGGACCTAGTTGCCAGTCTGGTTGCAAGAGTAAACACCTGTTAAGGGGGCACCAGTGACTTAAGTTCGTCCAAGCCATGAAAGTATTTATAGAACAGACAAAGGGAGGCTACATTTCATCGGTGGGGAAGTGGCTGTAGTCGAGCTGCCAAGTCAGTACCTATCACATTACAGACTCTCCTTTGGAGCCTGTTGAGAACACTGAGGTGAACGGCAGGGGTGCCTGACCATAAATGGCAGCAGTACTCCATGCACGGATGGATGGTTGACTTGTATATATGCAGGATGGATTCAGGCGGAAAAAACATCCTGGATTGACATAATGACCCAACCTTCTTAGCAGTGGATTTAGTTATGGATTTGATATAGTGGTTCCATTTGAGGTCTGAAGAGAGGGTAAGGCTGAGAAGGTGCAGTGTATTGCTCTCAGGGAGAATCGCTTGGTCCATGCTTATGGGAGGCAGGAGGGGTTGCCTGTGATGGTTGACAGACAACAGCTTGGTCTTAGATGCATTGAAGTTGACAAGCCACTTCTTGCCCCAATTCACCACAGAGTGTAGATCCCGTTCAAGGTCAGTAGTGAGATTATGTCTATCTGCCACGGCAGGTTTCTTACTGGTGTGGGAGTATATTGTGGTGTCATCTGCGTAGATGTCAGGGAGGTCGAAAGGCATCCCAGTCAGCTTTTTGGTAGAGGTAGGAAGTCCTATAGGTAGGGGGCTCCTGGAAAGAAATACTGAGAGACAACAGCATGGAAGGAGTTGCCGAGAGGGCAAAGCTGCGAGACTTGACAGGCGTCAGGTGCAGAGGTAAAACATATATCTAGTAGTGAGGAATGACCCGAGGGAGTGCTTGGGAAGCAAGTGGGGAAGTCCACCACTTGCGTAAGTGATTGGGAAATAGTGAAGTTCATGGCGTGGATGCCCGCTGGATCAGTAACAGAGTTTTCAAGCCACTCAGAGTGATGGACATTGAGGTCTCCAAATACAAATATGTGGGCGAATGGTTGGTAGGAAATAGCCTTATACACATGCAGGTTACATTAAAAATGACAAAGTATTATAGTTAAGTTTTTCATATAATTTTTTAGGTGATTGTCTAATTTTTGTCGTTTTAGAAAATAAATTACATAAAAATTGTCTGAATGTTTTTTATTTTTCTGAGCATTTTCGGCTATACTTTTAGCCATTATCAAGGATGAATTTTATTTTACTTGTAACTCAATATGCATAGTGTTTATGCATATGTGTAGAATCCTGTGTATGTTTTATATTCTGAACATGATAAGCTCAATGTTGCTGTGTTCGTAGTTGATATTAAGTGTTGGATTTTTTTTTTAATCGAGTAATGAAGGTAGTATTGAATCGACATGCTTCCAGATACTATCACATGAATGTGGGTGTCTCTCAAGGATCTATTCTAGGTCCTATGCTTTTTTTGATCTTCATCAACGACCTCTCTGATGTAATCAGATCCAAAGTAGGCATCTACACTTATGACATCACCATTTACTCCCGCCTCATTAAGAAATTTGCTGAGGCTGACAAGGCAAACCTCGCTGCTGATCTTGAAAAAGACCTCCAATCTGTGGAAATGGCTTGTGAATTTTAATGCTTCCAAAACAAAGCTGCTATCTTTTAATCACCTTAGACAATCATCATGGATCAAGCTAGTCTTCCTGAAAGCAAAACACTGTGCCTCCTCGGTCTAACTCTATCAGCTGACCTCATAGCTAAATCTGCTGCTAGGAAGGTTGTTCCACTGTGTAGGGCCAGGAAGTTTTTCCCATCTGAATCCATCCTGCATGTATATAAATCTACCAGCTGCCTGGGCATAAAATACTGCTGTCACATTTGGTTGGGTGCCCCAGCTATTCATCTTGGTGTTCTTGACAAAATCTAATAGAGAATCTGTAATATGATCAATCCTGACCTGGTAGCTCAGCTCCAATCATTTTCTCACCAATGTCTCTTCAACAAAAACTTTCACAGCTTCCTCTCTACATGAATTTACTTAAGCTACTAGACTAGCAACTAGGTCCCACCCTTTTACAGTGAAACCAATCAAATGTAACCGCAACCTCTACTCCCTCAGCTTCTTTTCTCACACTTCCTGCCTGTGGAATTGTTTTCCGTATACTTGCCTCCCTTACATTTAAGAATGTAAATGTAAGGTCAATTGCCATCTCCTATCTCCTTGACTCATTTCTTTTCCCTCATGTTCTTTTCCCCATCCACTCTACTCTCATGCAGCTCTCTTCACACCAGGGTTCTCATCCTTCTCTTACCTATTTTTTGACACCTCCTGTAACTTGTCCCTCTCTCTCATCACTCTCCTCTTATGTAACTCCCTACGCATCAGTGGCAGTACTGCCTTGCTTGGGGTGAAATGATTGAGAACAAAAAAAATAATGCTTCTATTATTTTTAGCTCTTTTTGTATGTGGATGATGCAATTGTATTTGTATTATCAAGTTATGTTACAGATGGTTTGATAGGTCTCCTTGTATATTTAAATGAGATCAAATTGAACTATGGTCAGAGAAATGCAATATGAGTCTTTTCATCAAATGGGTGGTAGTGTTTGAATGTAATTACTTACGAACCTGGATTGATCAAGGAAACAAAGGACATGTAAATTCATAAATCATGTTTGTCCTCTGTAGTGTAGATCTTGCAGGTAAAATGTTATTTTTGATGATGAGGTTAGCAGTTTTAAATTTTGTGTAATAGGTAATTTAACTTTTTTGTTTAAGTCAACAGGAGTTGCATATTTTCGGATGAGGTTTTGAAGTGAAGACTCATCCTGTTTATAATTGCTATGCTTTTGATTTATGGAGTAAAATACTAATATTAATTAATAACAAAAATATAAATGTTAACCGTAATACTGTTATTTTTAATAAAACCTGCATAAGAGATTGCTACCCAAATGTACTACACTACTGACCATAAGTTTGGGACCACCCAAATTTTTTTCACAAAGTTCATAAAATTTCATTTTTAGCAAAATCAAATTTGCTGAGTTTGTATTTTTATTATTTTTATGGAGATGTCAAGTAAAAAAAAGTATTCTTTTCAACTTCAAAATAAAACATTTACTCAGTTTGCTACTTGACTCCTCTTATTGTGATCACACTTTTGCTGAAAATTCAGATTTATTCAGATATTATAATTATGGTATAATTTATTTTTGTAAACCATATTACTATGGTATAATGGCAAAGAAGAAACAGATTAGCATTGAAAAAAGAAGCTCAGGTTGTAATTCTTTCGACAGGAGGATATTCTGGACGTGTTATTGCTAAAAAATTAAGCTTATCAAGAAATGGCATGTATTATTACCTTCAACGACTTCATGAAACAGAGTTAAATATTGACAGAAAAAGATCTGGTAGGCCCAGAGTAACATCTATTGTAGAGGATAGGCACTTGATCATATCTAGCAAGAAGAGGAATAAAAGAAAAACTGCTCAGGAATTAACAATTGAAATGAATTCTACTTGGCAACATCCAGTATCTGTTACTATTGTTAAGAGACGACTTCATTCTGCTGGGCTTAAAGGCTGTGTAGCAGTTAAGAAACCACTATTAAAGGAGAATAAGGGATGAAATTAATCGTATAGTTCAAAATGAACTTCCTAAAAATGAACAAATGTTGTTTAAATGCTTGCAGGATGCTTGGAAATCACTTTCATGAACTTATAAAAATAAGTTATTAGAAAGAATGCCAAGGATTTGCTCTGCAGTAATAAAGGGTCGTGGTGGTTTCTTTGATGAAAAGAAAATATGAATTAACTTTAATTAAATTTGAAATTACTGTTAATTTTGGTTTTGATTATTGTACAATTGTGAGCAACAATGAAATATATCTATATTTATTCTTCTAAGAATTTATTTCTTTCTCTTAGTGGTCCCAAACTTATGGTCAGTAGTGTGTATGTGTGTGTAGATATATATATTTGGGCGGCAGTCTTTCATTTAAACATGTTTCATTAAAAATGACCAACAGGGAAGATTTTTAAAATTTTTGATTTCATTTTTCCAGTATTCTTACATGTTTCTCTTTTGCTGGAGATAAGCAATGTAAAAATGTTCCATTATTTTTTACTTTCCAACTGCTTTCAGCCTCTTCACTGGTCATTTTCATGGATGTTATTTATCTGGTGTTGTTATGTTTTCATGTTTGATTGTAATGTAATTTTTCGTTTTAGTGTTTTTTTTTTGTTTTTTGAAGAGGAGAGTTCTTTAAAGCTGTCATGTGATGCGTCTGGCAAGCATCATGTGAGTGTCTGTCTATTTTTTTTTTTTTTTTTTTTTTAGAAAACTTTCAAAGCTCCATTTCCACTGTTAAATAGTGTAAGGTTGGTTGCAAGAAAAAATTGTTTGATATATAGTGCCTCTCATATAGTAAGGTGCCTTTGATATTGTTATTTAAATAGTATTTTTGTATTTTCAACCAAAATTTTTGTTCAGGGTTTTTATAAGTTATGGGTTAATGTTTTTTTATTGCATTATTATTACTAGATAGGTGGCATATAAACCTATCAAATCTAAACTAGTAATGACTAATATAGTGTATGAATTTCAATACCCTGTACATGATTGTATTTTTTGTCATAAATCAATTACCTATGTTAGCCATACTACCACTTCCCTGAGTAGACACCTTACATGCCACCTATCTAGTAATAATAGTGCAATAAAATTTATTAACCTATAACTTCTGACTAAAATTATTGGCAAGACTGGGACAAAAATGTGCGACAGCCTCAAGTACAATTAATAGGGCAAACCATCCAAACCTGGCGACTTGCCACTGCAGCCCTTCTTCAAAGATGCATAGACTTTGTCCTCCATAATCTCTCCCTTGCAGCTGCTGCATCTGCTGGCAAGAGCAGGGGTAAGTCAGCCAAATAGCTGCGAAACTCCTCATCATGGAGACCAGGCTCCTTGGTAAACTGGTTCTCTAAATGCTGCCGAAATGCCTCGCACATGTCATCAGTCGGCTGAAGAGTATATCCCACCAGGTTGTGCACCTCTCGAACATACCAGTCGCCGCCTTGACAAATCTCTTCTTTGCGCAGTTCTGCACTTATGTTTACAGCTTTGGAAGACATCTTGCTTAACCTATGTCTAATTACCTGAACCATGTAACACTTGCTAGCCGAACGCTCCAGGGCTTCCTTAGCTAAGGTTATCTCTAGGGGATACCCACCAGCCTCCACCCGGAAGAAATTAGCTTTAAGCGTCTTCACCTTTTTAGCCTTATCTAGTTTGAGCCGTTGGCTATAATCAGTGGTGAAAGACCTAATCCTATTAAGATTCTCTCACCACTTATTCCCAATGACTCCCCCAGTTAATGCCTACTGCACTATGTTAATTAGCTGGCACTGAAAGTCCTGCCTGTTCAGTAACTCTTATTAATACACTCCTGATCAAAAATTTAAGACCACTTAAAAATCTTTAAAAATAATTTTTTTTTTTATGGATAGATTTTAAACTTCTCCCACTTAAGGTTACCAATACTACAATCTAAAAGTTTATGGAAACACAAAGTTACATTCCAAACATTTTATTTAGAAATTTACATTTTTATAAAATGAGGCAATTTACACATGATCAAAATTATAAGACCAGGGGTATAAATTGTTAGATCTATGGCAATTCCAATGTTTTTAGTTCAGTTAGTGATTAGCAATCACTGCGTAAAGGTGTTACCATGCCTAAAGCAAGCAAACTTACCAAAGTTGAGCATTCTCTAATTCTAGAATTCCATAAGCAAGGTTTGTCACAGCGGGCAATCGCAGCTAAGGTAAATCGCAGTAAAACTGTGATTTGCAACTTTCTAAAGAACAGTGAGAATTATGGAAAAGCAAAATACACTGGTAGGCCCCCAAAAATTTCTCCTGCATTGAGTAGGAGAATAAGACGGGTTGTTATGAAAGACGGGGGACTTTCTTCTAGTCAAATTAAGGCAGTCACCATTGCTGATTGCAGTCCCGTAACCATCAGACAACACTTACGACAAAAAGGCATGGTAAATAAAAAGCGTAAACAAATTCCTCGGCTGCTTCCATGTCACAAGTTGGGCCGCTTAAAGTTTGGTCGTGAATACCAAACATGGGATGTTGAGAAGTGGAAGAAAGTTCTGTTTTCTGATGAGAAAAAATTCAATCTCGATGGTCCTGATGGCTTCCAACGATATTGGTATAACAAAAACATGCCTCCTGAAATTTTCTCCGCACGTCATAGTGGTGGAGGGTCCCTAATGGTATGGGGTGCCTTTTCTTACAGAGGGATGATGGAGCTCCAGGTGATGCAGGGTTGTCAGAGAGTGGCTGGTTGTGTTAACATGATACAAAAAGCATCTTTGGTGACTAAGGGCCATCATTTGTGTGGGGATGGATGGTTATTCCAACAGGATAATGCTGCAATCCATGTTGCAAGATGGACCTTGACCTTTCTACAAGAAAATGGGTCCATCTCTTGGGACATCCTGCATGCTCACCGGACTTGAACCCAATTGAAAATGTTTGGGGATGGATGACAAGAAATGTTTATCGAAATGGCAAACAATATTCAACAAAAAATGAACTTTGTGAAGCCATCTTCAGAAGCTGGAGTAACATCCCCCCCACCTTAATGGAAACGCTTATTTCTAGCATGCCCGACAGAATTTTTGAAGTCATCAAAAGCAGTGGAGGTAGAACTCATTATTAAATTTAGTTGTTGAATATTTTCATACACTTTTTTACAATTTCATAGAATTTTTGTCTCTGGTCTTATAATTTTGTTCATGCTTAAATTGCCTCATTTTATAAAAATGTAAATTTCTAAATAAAATGTTTGGAATGTAGCTTTTTGTTTCCATAACCTTTTAGATTGTAGTATTGGTAACCTTAAGTGGAAGGAGTTTAAAATCTATCTGTAAAAAAAATTTCTTTTTAAAGATTTTTAAGTGGTCTTAAATTTTTGATCGGGAGTGTATAGGAGGGAGAGTCCATTATCTGAGGAATAGGTGTGTTTCACTATAACAGTATTAGAGCTTCTAGTGCAAATCCTGAGCTGTACAGTATGCTGTTTCAAAATATCTGGAGTGAATTTCGTCATGGCATTCTTTTTCTTAACTGACCTAACTATACTGTGCAGTCAACAAAATCTAAAACAATGTGTATGAATGAAAAAATAAAAAATGGCGTCAATTTACCCGTTGCATTCTGGATATAAAGCGAGATAATATGAATATATCAGGAGAAAGAGCAAAAGTGAAGGAGAGAGAAAGAATGGCAGAGGAAGTATCTTAAGGTTGTTCTTGCATGTCCTGATGTGTGCCGACGAAACTGTTGCAATAGTCGGTAAGACTTAATGATTGTATCGTGTTGCTTTTTGCTCTCTTTCTTGAGCCGTTTCTACATTTCCATTTTTCAGCTTTGTTTTGTGTAGGAGTTGATAAAGTAATTGTGATGTAATGCCAGCATTTCTGCTTATATTGGCTCAACCTCCAGCAAAGAAACCTGTTTTTATTTTTGTTTTGGTTTTTATTGCTTGTGGGATGGGAGGACTCTCTCTTTTCATCTCTAACTTTGCCAGTTCTACAAGCCAATTTATAAGGGTGCGTTTGGGTTGGGAACAGGTGTGAGCACTTGTGGTAGGGGATCTGGGTTATTAGTCAGGCAAGAGAAACAATATCTTGGCTTATAGTCTGAGCCTCTCTCTCTCTCTCTAGTGTCTGTCTGTTGTAACCTACTCTCCAATTTTTCTTTTCTGTATATCACATCCCCCTTCGTATATCTTCTCTCTGTCATATTTCTCTCCCCACATTTTTAGTTTAACTTTCTTTTTCATTACAAATTTTTTCTCTCTGGTTCTCCTTCTCACTCTGTTATTTTCTGTCTATCTCTATCTCATAAATTTTTGTTGGAATGTTTAGTTGGTAGCATTTCATTTTTTAAATTTTTTTATTTTCTTCTGAATGGAATTCTGTCTGTCTGTTTCTCTCTCTCTCTCTCTCTCTCTATATATATATATATATATGAAAAAATGACAGAGGGGATAATCCAAAAAAATTTATCTAATTAATATAGAAATAGAGAGCTCAATGGACATTACTGAGAGCAATATTAAATAAAGAGAAGAAAACTCAACACAAATAAACTGTTATAAATCCAGAATTTATTTTGTCAGTTGTAAAAATTACACACTACTTTTTCAAAACTGAAAAATGAAATATATATATAGAAGTATTCTCAATTTATTTCTGGTTTAAATAATACAAGCTTCACTTCCTCTGTTAAAAACGTTTTTTAAAAATATTCTGAGTTAATTTATTTATTTTTCAACAGTCTGAATGAGATGATATAAATTTACATTGTTGAAATGTAAAAATGTTCCATTTTTGATTTTTCAAGCACTTTCAGCCACTTCATTGGCCATTTTTAAAGATGTTATTTTTTCTGATGTTGTTGTTTTATCCTCATATTTTGACTGTAATATAATTTTTGTGTTTTTGAAAATGAGCGTGCTTAAAAGCTTATCTCTAGCAAAAAAGAAACATGTAAGAATACTGGAAAAATGAAATCAAAAGTTAATAAAATCTTTCTTGCCAGTCATTTTTAATGAGACGTGTGTGTGTGAGAGTAGTGTGTGTATCACAAAAAAAAAAAAATACCTGATTTTAAAATCCTACAATACCTAAACAGCTCGAATATATATAAAAGAAACAAGCATAGAGGAAGACGACACTCTCCAAGTCTGGAAATTAGGAGATGATAATCTCGGGTAATTAATTTGATTTATGGTAACCACTTATACTTGAGATACTGAAAGAGAGCATATGTTTCTCCTGAGAAATGTGTCTTTAGTAAAATTTTCCAGTTTGTCTCATGATCTTTTTTCTCTCTCTTTCTCTCTCTCACATACATACATACATATTGATTATTTAATTACTTACTTTTTGAGCATAATAAAATTAGACCAGTACACAGTAGTATTAAAAAAAGTACTCAATACAATTATATTGAACTTTTTTTTTAATATTTTTCATTTGTAAAGGAGTTATTATGCAACCTAGGTTTCTATCATGTGTTGTCTTCAGGTGATTTGCAATAACTGATTTTACCATTTGTTTTTTTAGCAATGCTCATGTAATGGGGAATTTTTGAACACACATTTTTAAAATTAGAAGAAATTATAACATTTTCATCCATGGTTGTATGGTTCTAATAGGTATTTTATGGTATGGTTACACTTAGTCATAATTTCTGTTCTTTCATTCAGTAATTTATTTTTGTTTGGGAATAACATAATAGCTACATATAATAATAATAATGATGAAAACATAATAGCTATATATATGCATTTTTGTTCAGGAACAACATAATAGCTATATATATATATATTTAAATCTAAACTTATTTATAAATGGAACTTTGTGTGTGTATATATATATATATATATATATATATATATATATATATGTGTGTGTGTGTGTGTGTGTGTGTGTCTGTTACCTATAGACTCCAAAACGGCTGAACCAATTTTCTTGAAAATTTACACAGTTGTACTATGAGCATCTACAAGTGTTCTTAGCTAGGTTTTGTGTCGAGTTACCCCCCGATAAATATTGAAAATCGATAATCAAAAAAATTGGGTTATAGAAGGAGTGGTCCGATTTTAATCAAATTTGATACACTCATAGACAAAGACATAAGAAACGATATTTAGAAGTTTCAAGGTTGCAGTTCTTACAATAGTGCAGAAAATTGATAATATATGTATAAAAGGCAAGATGTTTGTGTGTGTGTGTGTCTGTTTATTTGTCTGTATGTCCTTTATACAAATCCACAATTTTTATCCGATTCTCACCAAAATTCATACAAATATTCTTTAGGCTGAGTCTGAGCTCCAGGACCATGGATTAGTTTTAAAGATTTCATTACACCTGAGCAATGTTGGGCTATACTGCTAGTATATATATATATATATATCTCAAATTAACAATTATTAACTGATTAACTAGTGCCTCTCTAATATGTATTTGCATGTGCTGTCAAAAATGTCTGGTTGATGTAATATAATTCTATAACCTTCATCAGTCTTTCATTGATTTTATTAATTTTTCTACTGTTTTGGCTTAAACATATACTATTGACAATTTTATTGCTTCCCAGATACGATTCCTGCTCAAATATTGCTTTCCATCCTCCTATATATTTCTTTTAATGATTAACCACATATCTTTTTGTTGAATTAATAGCTGGTGAGGCTGGGAGCCATTTCATTAATTTGGTGTATTTGAAATTTTTTCTTTTCTTTTAGCAAGGTGGGCAATAATCAATTTTGTAGAGCATTGTCTCACTTGAATATACTTTTCATTTAACATTTAGCCCTCTGCTTTACTTCCCTTTCCACTGCATTCATTTTCAAGACCTCTCACTTACTGTATTCTTATTGTTAATTTCTCTCAGCTTTCTGTTGCCATAGCAGGATATGGCAACACAACTATGAAATTCAAACATTTGTGTTCAGTGATCAGTCACCTTCAGTGGCAACATAAACACTTTGTACAGCAAATGAAGTCACATCTTCAGAATGTAGGCAATCATGACCCTCCACATCTTCCTTTTAATACCTTTAATCTTGTTATTTCTCTGCTATCTGTTTGTTTAAACCCATACTGTGTTCCCCTGTCTCTCTTTCCCTCTATCCATCTTGTGAGTATCAGATTCTCTAAGCCCTCCTTCCTTATTACGTGTCTCTTCCTGATGTTAAGTATAAGTTTCCTTTTTGTTTGCATCCTCTCCAAAACCTTGTTGTTGCTCACATGTTCAGTCCATGGTATCCTCAGCATCCTTCAGTAGAACTACATTTCTGTTACTTTGAGTCTCTCCTTCATCTTTGAAGAGATTGTCTAGCATTTGCTGCCATGTGGGAGATCAGATATCACATAACAGTCCAGTACTCTTTGCTTTGTTTTCAATGAAATTTTCCTGTCTCTCAATAATTTATTCAGCTTTTGGAATGTGTCCTTGACCAACCCAATATGCCTCTGGATCTCAGTGTCACACTTTCTGTCCTCTGTTAGAACACTTCCCAGGTATTTAAATTTCTGTACCTGCTTGAATTCAATTTAACCTGCAATTGGCATTTTGGGCTCCTCTTTTTAGTGATGACCATGCATTCAGTTTTCTTCTAATTTATGTTCAGTTCTTTCTTTTCATTTACCTTCACTATCTTCTGTAGGAGGTCTTTTAGTTTCCTACTAGCAGTATAGCCCGGCATTGTTTGGGTGTAATGAAAGCTTTAAAACTAATCTATGGTCCTGGAGCTCAGACTCTTTGGACATTTGCACGAAAGACTAAAAAGCAATAGTTGTTTCCAGTTAAAGCGAAACCATAGACTGAATGAAAAATGAATGGATGTAAGTCAAATTTTGATTTCCTGGTATCAATATCAAATTTTCTGCACTATTGTAAGAACTGCAACCTTGAAACTTCTGAATATCATTTCTTATGTCGTACTCTGTGTGTATAAAATTTGATTAAAATCGGATCACTCCTTCTATAACCTGATTTTTTTGATTATCGATTTTCGATATTTATCAGGGGTAACTCGACACAAAACCTAGCTAAGAGCATTTGCAGATGCTTATAGTACAACTGTGTAAATTTTCAAGAAAATCGGTTCAGCCGTTTCGGAGTCTATAAGTAACAGACACACACACACACACACACACACAAAGTTCCATTTATAAATAAGTTTAGATAGATTAGCACTGTGTCATCTGCATATCTTATAATGTTAAGATTGTGGCCAATAATGATGAATCCTGGTGGGACTTCTAGTTCTCTTGGAATTACCTTGCTGTATAGATAGAATAAATCCAGTGAGAAGACACATAAAGTGTGTTAACGGTTAGAGCTTGTTTTACCAGCTCTTGAACAGTGTGTTTATTCCTTACAAGATGTTCTTCATATTGTGTCATTATACCAGATTACACGATACTTAATACATTTCAATATGAGGTACTTGACATTGAGTGATGGTTAGAAAGCTGGTCCCGCTAGCCATTGATAGTGCGTTCAATCTTCCTGGATGTTTTAATTTTCAGGCTATGTTTCTTTGCGCAAATCGGGTTTCACTGTCAAATTTGGTAATATCTGTACAGGAAATGAAAATCTTTTCATAAATGAATTACAGGCAATGGCTTGTGAGATGAGCTTTCTAGGCATCATTGTGACAGGCCTGCTGAATATCTTTTATAGACATAATATGATAGACGTGTTTCATTTCCTGTTGAGAGATTACAAAAGTCGGCAGAGAAAGCTAATTTGTAAAACAGAAAATTTAGATTATTTACATTGTTCAGACCGTTGTCTTCATCATTATTGACATACTCATGACATTTCAGCCGTTAAATGCTCCAGCCTTCTTCAGGTGATTAGAATTTTGAAAAGAGTCCTTTATTTCAATCACTGGGGTATATTGCTCTCATTTCATGAGTTATGTCAGCAGTTTGAAGAATGTAAATTAATACCTCATTTCAGAAGTATGGACAAATAGAGAAAATTTAGAATTTGTACAAATTTCTTGGCTTATGGCCATATCACGTTGAATACACTGGTTCTTGCTCGATCACTGAAGTTAAGTAATGTTGACCCTGGTCAGTACTTAGATGGGTGACCACTTGGGAATACCAGGTTCTGTAAGCGTTTAGTGACAGATGTGCGTGCTTACGGCCATATCATGTTGAATACACCGGTTCTCGCTTGATCACCGAAGTTAAGCAAAGTTGAGCCTGGTCAGTATTTAGATGGGTGATCACTTGGGAATACCAGGTACTGTAAGCATTTAGTGATGGATGTGCATTGTGGTGCACTGGATATCGGCTCGGAAAGAGAAATTGGTGAGCTGAGTTCGAATTCCAGTTGAATACCCTGCATTCATTTAAGCACTGGTACTCTTGGGAAAGGTATTAATCTGTCCCTTCCCTCCAGTTATGGGTTAAATAACAAGGGTAGGACTTGGGGACCCTGCCCTTAAAAACAAATCCTAATGAATCTTGATACTCAAAAAGAAAAAAGTATTACGAGACACAAAACTCAGAAAAAACAATAAATTGTTGAAAAAAAAGGTATTACCAGCAATAAATAAAATTTACTTAGCAATAAATGACCCACCAAGGTTGATAAACCATAAAAACAAAACAACCAACCAACCAACAAATTTCTTAGTTGAAATGTTTTTATTGCATTTATTTAAGACTATTTTCTTATAATCTTAATGTTGCTTTTTATTGTCGGTTTACATCCATGTTACAATGAAATACCAATTCCAGTACAATCACAGAAGTTAAGCAACATCCAGCCTGATCAGTACCTAGATGGGTAGCAACTTGGCAATACCACCTGCTGTAATCTTTGATGTGTAGGTTATGTAATGGAATTGTTAATCAGAGAGCCGAGTTCTGATTCCAGCTAGGTTTGTTATATTTACTTATATGCAAATAACTTTGGGAGAAGAATGAATAAAACCTCTTCTCCCAGCTATGGATTAATTAGTAAGATGTGTATCAATAATGCACTCTATCCCAAAAACTGTAACTAAGGTCTGCTCAACACAGTTGTAATATAAACCAGTTTGCCTCTGTGGGTGTTGAACTAACACTAATGAGCCTGAGCAGGTATCTGCAACAGGGATTGGCTAGCCTAATCTATTAGACAGGCAACCTTGAATGCAAGTGGCCAGCCATTTTTTTTTTTTAATGGTTTTAATATAATTGTAACTAGGACCTGTGACTTTTATGTAGTTTTATTTATAACCTGTGATTTTAATGTTCTTTCAGTTAGGATCTGTGGGTCTTAAAACTTCAGGTTTTAAATTTGTTAAATTTTTGTCTTTGTGTTTCTCTTTCTCTTGCTGATTTCATATGTCTTTGCTTTTTCTTTCTCTTTATAAACCCTTGTTCTCTCTTTCTCAATTGTCCTTGTTCTCCTCATACTTACTCTTTGACTTCATAGATTTCTGCTCTTCTTTTTCTCTCTGATAGTATGTACTCATTGCCTTTGTTTTCTCTCTTTGTAGCACCTTACTACCCCACTCTCTCTTCATAGCTCTTTTCTTTCCTTTTTTCTCTCTATCTTGATAGATTTTTTTCTGGTCATTTTATCCACTCTTTCTCTAACTTCAAAGGTTCTTGCTGTCCTCTCTTTTGCTCTGATTTGCTCTCTACTCACTTTCTCTCTCTCTACAGGTTTTTGTTGTTCTTTTCTCTTTCTCTTTTCATTGGTCAACTGTTTTCTCTCTCTGCTTAAAAAGCTTTATCACATGAATCAATTAGGTTACAGAATTATTTAAATTGGTAAAATCAGCATAAACACCCAGGATGGTAGGGAAGGATCCCTTTAATTCCTAACCTCTGCTATTCTGCTGAGGTGAATTGTCTCAGTTAACAAACGATGCCTTGTTAATACCACAAAGGTCAAATTTCCTGCTTTAACAGTACTTTTTCTTTTCCTCCTTCTAGCTTACCCTCAGGCATAAATGGATTAAGGGTAGTGGCTATGGTCATAATGAGTGTGCATATTAGATACCCCCATTTAGTGGTGGCAGATTTGTGAACTTCCCTGGTAAATGACTTTTGTGCTGTACCCACAAATGCCATTGGGGAGGGATGTCCCCACTACTCATTTATTCCCATCATTATTTTGTGATTGTTTTGGTATTAATTCTGTTCTGGCATGGGAACAGAATGGAGACAGGGAGAGTTAATATCTTAAGTAAGAAAAAATAAATAAATGGGTACATTGAAAGTTTGGCACACCCATGTTTTTTAATTCTAGGAATTCAGTAGGCATGTTATTTATTTTTAATGCCATTTTCCTTCATGTTGTAGGGGATCATGGCTCACTACAAACTTCTTTGTCATTATTATTTGTAAATTGGCATTGCATTTTGAGAAAGATAGTGAAATTATTTCTTGTTGCCTTCTCTGTATTTGTGAATTCAAAGTAGTCCTTCTATACTGACTACCAGCCAAGATTTTCATGTCAGATGCTTTTCTGTCAGACTACCACTCAGCTAGTATCTGTAAGGAGGCAAAAAATCATAGGTTATTGGTGGAATGGTTGAATCTTTGTCATATCACCAACAACTGCCTCTGCCATTGGAGGTAAATATAATAGCCTAGATCATTTTCAGAGTGACCTATATATATATATATATATATATATAAATAAAATAAAGACAAGAGGAAAACTATTTTAAATCGCCTACGTGTTTTGTCCTGTGATGGACTTTATCAAGGCAAAAAGACAAAATGAGCTTTATTCTAAATTACGTATCTATAAACACACAATGTTGGCAACCACAAAGATGCTCACAAATCATTTCAAAGATTAACAGAATATTTTAGTTTTTAGAATTTCTTCATGTGTAGTGCAAAGTCACGAGATATTAAAATGAAGGGAATTTGACTGTTTTCTTTGAAAACTGTTTATTTCATGTGTTAGTCTGTTTTAGAATTCCTTCATGTGTAGTGCAAAGTCATGATATGTTAAAATGAAGGAATTCAATTGTTTTCTTTGAAATTTTTATTATAAACAACACTGTTTGTTATAGATATGTAATTTAGAATAAAGCTCATTTCGTCTTCTTGCCTTGATAAAGTCCATCACAGGATGAAATGCGTAGGTGATTTAAAATACAGTTTTCCTCTTGTCTTTATTCTATTTAACCATTCTGTCCTTAATCTAAGATTATAACTGAGTATATTTTTACATATATATATAAATGTGTGTGTATAGGGTTGATGCATACTCCCCTCACAAGTGCCTTGAGGAGGTAGTGTTTCCCTGAGTGAATAGGGTAGCTGCTGGAAGTCCCTGGCAACAGGACTCTGCCTCATGCCACGCAAGCTCGATAACCCAGTAATGGGTACCAGACAATTTCTGCAACCACATCACCATTTACATCTGGTCACCTGACTATTCAGACTTCAACCACCTTGATTTTTATGTGTGGGGCACAGCTGAGTAAGAAAGCAACAAAATTCATTGTAAAACCAAAGATGAACTGAAGGCAAGGATTATGGCAGCATTCACCAACTTAAAACAAAGGAGACTCTCAGAAGAGTTGCAAGAGATTTTGGTTATCTGGAGACCATGGTTGAAGTCACTGGTGATTTTATTGTATAAATTTACTCTTTAGTGTTTCAAAATATTTTAGCATAATTTTGGTAAATACATTTGTTAAAATGAGATGTTAGCATTATTTTCATTTTTGCAAAATTTAGATGACAATTTATTCATCGCATTTTATTTATAACCTGTATCATTCTGTTAAAAATAACTAACAAGGAACTTCAATTACTTTTCTTGTTGACTGTCAGGTCATGAAATTTAGTAATTTTGTATTTGTCAGTCGTTTTTAATGAAACTTGTATAAAAGATGGATTGCTACCCAAATACACAGTTATTAAATTACATGACCTGGCAAAGAAACAAGGTAACCAAAGTTTTTTTGTCAGTCATTTAATAATATATAGTCTTTTCACAGAAAGTCCAGTTTTGCTGTATCACAGCTAATCAGTATGGTTAGACAACCTATTGCTTTTAGCCAGGATTGAAACTTGACCAAATTGACATCAGTCTGTGATTCTACTTCTAAGTTAGGGGTGCTCTGTAGAGGAAGGTAGATTTTAGCCAGTTGTATACAAGATGTAAAACCATACAAATAGCCAAGAGTGTCGAATTTCATTACTGAATGATATGTCTACTGTTGTTTTAGTTCACCATTTCTTCATAGTTTTTAGTTGGCAGGTGCAAGCCCCTAAATTGTCATCCACAAGTGAATATTTGATTCTTGCCACTCCCAACTGTCCAGACTAGACAGTCAGTTAAGTGCCTTACGTGAAACATGCTTGGACGATCATGTCTCGAAAGAGACATGACTGATTGGGCAGAAGATTATCCCGCAGTAGGTTGCCATTGCTTTCTGAGGTAGACTGGTTGCCAGCCAAGGCTATAGAACCCAATCTGTCCTGTTATTTAACCCATAACTGGAAGGAAGAGATGGATTAATACCTTTCCCAAGGGTATTTGCGCGTAAGTGAATGCAATGAATTCAACTGGAATTCGAACTCGGTTCCCCGATTTCTTATTCCGAGGCGATATCCACTGCACCACAATGCACATAAGCGTAAAAACAAAACAAAAACTGTTACACTCATTGTCAGTTTTGAGAGGGTTCATTCAGTTGAATAAATATTGTTCAGCAACATGTATTTTTTAATTTTTGCAGAGGAACCCTTTTCCACTGAGGAATGTGGCCAGATGACAAAATTCTTTTTTTTCTTTTTTTTTTTTTATCTCAAATCAAATGCCACATTTTTCTTATGTACTTCACTTTCCATCTTTGCGTCTCTTATCTGATTTGTCTTGTCATCTCTTCTGGCAAGGAAAGCAGGAAATATGTGAATCTGTAGGGCCGCAGAACTTTTCTTTTACTTTTTATTCCTTCCAAGATTATAAAAGTGTAATGATGGGAGGAATGTTTAATTTCAACATCTGAAAAAAAGACAAATATCTTTTGTTGCTATTTTATCATTTATAAATCAATTACGCTTGTTCACCTTAACCTCTTCAGGTTGTACAGTTGATAGTTTTATTTTGCATGCATGTCTGTTTAATATCCTATATTGGATATGAGAATGTGGTTTTATAACTTAGTCTGGAACAAAGCATTGACAGTGAGAGACTTTGAGAAACGAACATAATAGCACTTGGTAACCATTGAGTAATGGTCGTTGGTTGTATAGATTATAGTGTCTGTCTGTATAGTGAGCAGTGTCCCTTTCTGTTATGTTGTTTGTCTGTTTATAAACTATAAACTCACCTGTCAGGTATTGATTAGCAATCTGGTCTCACTCTTAGAAAAAAATCAATTGTCATTACAAAGGAAACCAATATTAAATAAAAAAGTTACATATATGAATATATATATATATATATATATATATATATATATATATAGACTTATTTATAAATGGAACTTTGTGTGTGTCCGTTACCTATAGACTCTGAAACAGCTGAACCGATTTTCTTGAAAATTTACACAATTGTACTATAAGTGTCTGCGAGTGTTCTTAGCTAGGTTTTGTGTCGAGGTACCGCCAATAAATATCGAAAATCGATAAAATCAGGTTATAGAAGGAGTGGTCTGATTTTAATCAAATTTGATACACTTATAGACAAAGACATAAGAAATGACATTCAAAAGTTTCAAGTTTGCAGTTCTTACAATAGTGCAGATAATTGATAAGGCAAGATGTTTGTGTGTGTGTCTGTTTATCTGCCTGTATGTCTGTATTTTTTTCAGCCCTTTTATTTTAGTTTTTACTTCGGGTTTGGCTCTAAGTAGATATAATTGTAGTTCTTAGTCTCAGCCATGATACCATTTACTCAGAGAACTTATTTAGCCTTCAAAATTCAGTTTACGACGAAAAACAACTTATTTGATATCGATACCAGAAAATCAAAATTAGACTTACATCCATTCATTTTTCTTTCAGTCTACGGTTTTGCTTTAACTGGAAACAACTCCTGCTTTTTAGTCTTTCGAGCGAACGTCCAAAAAGTCTGAGCTCCAGGACCATGGATTAGTTTTAAAGCTTTCATTACACCCGAGCAATGTCAGACTATACTGCTAGTATATATATATATATATATATATATATATATATATATATATATAAATAAAATGTTTATGAGATGGGTTAACTCGGCCATGTTTTTAATTTATTTGTTTAAACATTATTTTTAATAGATACTCATATTTGAATAGATACTTTGTTATGAATGGTAGTTATAAATGTGCGATATGGATTCTGAAGAGAACCTTATGATGAATAGCAGGAGCACCTGACCAGATATGACAACAGCATTTAATGCATGGATGAATGGTAGATTTATAAATGTGCAAAATGGATTCTGATGAGAAAAAACAGGAAAGTTTCTCTATGATGGTTAAAGGAGAGTAGCTTTGTTTTGAAGGCACAAAAATTTATGAACCATTTCCTATTCCATTCAATCAATTGGTGAGACCGAATGTCATATGAATGCTGAATTTTTTTTACATTAACTGTATTGTTTATGTAATTATTAAAATTAGATTTTAAAAAACAATACAGTTAAATTAAAAAAATAAATTGAGCATTCATATGACTGATGTACATCAAGTTCTGTCTCACTAATGTAGATTTGGTTGTTATAAAATTTGTTCTTCTAATTTCATCTAAATGAGAACTCAGTTGTTTTTTTGAATAAGTTCAAGATGACATCCTTAACACACTCCATCATAATGTTTTCAAAATTCTTGGCAGGATTAAGGTCAGCTAAATTTCCTGGACATCTGAAAAACCCATGTTAAGCCCCCCTCAAAGATGTTAAGCTTTTCTTATTTATACACTGTTCCAATTGTAGTACACTTAATCTATTTTCTCACCAATGAGTCAACAGTCAAACTCCACAGAAACAAACAACAAATGTTTCTATTTCTGCAGAGTTAACATTGAGGATGTTAAGAGAATTCAATAAAACTGCATGTCTGATTATCAATATCATTTCATTAAGAGTTGTATACTTCCTTTGGAAGCAAAATAACCAATTGCAAAAACGTTAATTATGTTAGGACATTTTTTTAATCATTTCATCCCATGCAAGGCAGTAAAGCCACTAAGACACATGCATTTACTAGTTGTGAAAGAATAAGAAAAAGTAACACATTAAGGAATGAGAATCAAGAAGACAATAGATAATAATTGAAATTGCATTTAAATTTTTGAAGATCAAAGTTGACTGGGAAGTATGAATGGATTATCAGTTATTTTCAGTGAACTATTTCTATAAAAAGTGAAGATACTGTTCTTAGGTTATTGTCTAAACAAATTAACAAATGGTAAAAATCTGGATTCAGTAATTTTGTGGGATATTTTATATTGTCTTGTGTTGTACACATTGTCATTGATGCTGAATCTCAAGATGGCAGCTCAACAAACATTAAAATCATTCACTACTGTTGACTGAAGAGAAACATATTGAATGAAAGAATGATTTAACAATATGGCAAATGTACACAAACATTAAAAAATGTTGCAATTCATATGAAGTATGCATGAGATGTGAAAGTGTACCATTATGAAAATTTGTAGCTTTGTTCATGATTGATAAATTTAACCAAGTTGTATGTATGGATGTGAGTTGTGGTGCAGTGGATATTGGCTCAGAATGAGAAATTGGAGAGCTGAGTTTGAATTCCAGTTAAATTTGTTGTACTTACTCATGCACAAATACTCTTGGGAAAAGTACTAATCTGTTTCTTTTACTTCCAACTACGGTTTAAATTGCATGACAGATTGGGTTTTATAGTCTTGGTTGGCAACCAGTCTACCACAGAAAGTAATGGCAACCTACTGCAGAAAATTTCTCTCCAGTCAGTCATACCTCTTTTGAGACATGGTCACCCAAGTGTGTATCAAATATGGTACTTAACTGACTTACTGTGTTTGGAATTAAAGGAACATATTCACAATAAAACATTGGATTTTGCATATGTTTGATTCTGCCACTAGATATTTTGCAGCCTATTTAGTATTTTCTAAACAACAAGATTAAATTGTGCAAAACATTTACCAAATGTGAATAGCTTATTTTGGTGCACCTAGAAATTTATAACGGAGAGGATTTTCTAATGAAAGATACAAGGAAATGAATGAAAAGCTAAATATAGAAACTACAGTGACAGAAGGTGACTCACCATTTAGCAACTGGATTGTGGAATGGCATAATCAGATATATATAGTCATTTTATAAGACTATTGTAGAAGTTAACTGTGAACCAAAAATGGCAAATGCATGGGCAGTAAATGACAACATATTACAAAATAATGGCGCTTTTAGTCCAAACCAATTAGTATTTGGAGTTAACCCTAAGCTTTCATCAATATTAGAGTATAAACTTCCAGCTATGGTGTGCTCATCTAGTGATATTATACATCAGAACAGAGAAGCTTTATACAGTTCCAGACAAAACTATATTGCAACAGTCAAATGAAAAGATCAGAAGAGTGCTTAGATATAACATGCACACTTATTCAAATGTGATGTACAGGGTGTCCATAAAGTCCGTGTGCACTTTAAAATTTTATAACTTTATTTACATTTGTGATTGAAATAATCTGTAAATAATGTTACAAAGTTTAATGTACCTAGTTTTAAGTATAGTTATTGAACTAATGTGATTTCAGGCATTACTGTAAATCAGTTGGCAAATGTCCTCCATGAACTGCAAAATCATATTACCGTTTGTATTACTAATGATGGTGGACATGTTGGAAACTTAGATCAAATTTTGATAAAACCTTAAAAAATATAGATTTGCTTCTAATCTATTTTTTAAAAATTATTTCTATCTCAAATACAAATAAAGTTATAATTTTTTTAAAGTGCTCATGGACTTTATGGACACTGTGTATGACAATGGTGATAAAAAAAAAACGGTTGGAAAAAAGAAAAACTTTATTGGTATGCCATGGAGAGATTTACTGTCGTGTTCATCTATGTCAATGAAAGTAAAAGATTGTAGTAATGTGTATCAGGCCAAAAAGAGATCATAATATAAGACCAAGGATGATGAATACCTATGAGTATTATCACTGTAGATGAGGAGGATGATATTCATGAATATTCTATGGCAGATGAAACTGAATCTCAGAATGAAGATATATCTGATGGTAGATGTGAAAACTCACCAGGATTTAAGTAAAAGTATAAAATCAATAAGAATTTTTTTTTTATCATGTATAAGATGAGAAATGAAGAAGTATGGAAGCAAGCCAAAATATTAAGCATGCAGTCTAAACAGCCTGGAAAGTTTAAAAGGGCGAACGTTCATGTGGAGGGAGATGAAGAACCAAAATATGTTAATTGGGTTTATATTGACAGTTGGAAGGAACTACCTTATCCAGAAAATGCTGTGCTGTTAACTGTGGATTGAGAAATGTCCCATGATGCTGTGGATGCTTAGGAGAGAGAGCTGAATAACTTCATTGAAAATAATGTATTTGAAGTAGTTCTTTTTGAAAAACAGACTACACTATGTTCTTGCTGGATAATATCTGAAAAATATAAAGATAGCAAAAAGAAAACTGAATTAAGAATAGTGGCCCATGGTTTCAAAAAGAACACTAACAATCTGAGGAAAAATTTACCCACCTGCAATATGTGTCTCCGCTTGGTATTTTTGACAGCAGCCTTGATGTTCTTGGAGGCTGCAATCTATTGATATAACAGCGGCATTTCTATACAAGGATCCTTTTGGAAAAAGAATTATTTCTGCACTCAGCTTGTGATGTCTTTCTAAAAGCTGAGGTCTAGTGTCTTAAAAGATGCATCTACGGATTGAATGGGACACCCAGATCTTGGTACGGGTCATTCTATGTTAAAACACCAGCAAAAAGTTGAAATCTGCACCCACCGACACCAAATTACTTGAAATTTGGCACAAATATTCCCCTTCATGAGTTAGGAAAAAGTACCAAATTATTTTGTGCTAGACCTTACCGTTTTGATTTTAGGTGGGTGTAAAATTTTCATATTTTGCTTCTAAATTAAGGCTGCGAAATGTCATAGAATTTCAGCATTTTTTAAAAATTAAAAAAAAATACTTCCACATATTCAAGAACTACTCTTACAGCTGAGGGTTACAGTTAGTTTGTATGACAATACCTTGTTCAAGTGCATCACTTGTAAAAGTAGAATTTTGGTTAGTCATGTGGATGATTTTGTCTTCTTTGGTAATGACTTTTTTTTCAGGAACAATTATAGAAAAACTAAAGAGAATATTTAAGATTAGTGTTGTAACCCTAAAAGGTTACTGCATGAATAATCACCAAAATGGAGGTTGGGAATAATAGTATATCAACAAATACAAGACTTGCATGCTGCATGAAGTGAACTGCTAGGCAGTATAATCCCTCTCCTCAACTCTAATAATGTCCACGTATTTAAGAGAATAGGAACACCCCATTCCTATATATAGGTAGGTATACAACAGTTAGCGTACATGAAAATATTAAATGCACAATAACAAAAGACTTTTTTTGGATCCTGCCACAACTAATGGCCAGATAGGAGTACCATGTGTCAAATCCGAACCAGTTTCGACAACTGAAAATGAGAATGGATAATTTAGATATCTAGAATTGGAAGTTGTGCAAACTACAGGAGGAGTCCAAATAAAACAAGAATTGTATATTTCTACAATAACACCAATTAGCTCAGTTAAAAGTCACACCATGAAAAGGACAGATGAATTGACTGAAGAAGAGAAAACTGATTTGAAATGTTTAAGTGGACAAGTGATATGGGTTGCTTCACAAGCAAGATCAGATATTTTTGAGGAATAAAGGAAAGCGTCCTAATGTGAAAATTTTACAAGAGGCAAACAAAGCGCTGGTTAAATTGAATGCTAAGAAAATTGTGCTAAAATTTCCTAATTTGGGTGATCATAAAAAAATGAGCCTTAGCATATTCGGATGCTACCTATACTTGTCTTGAAGATAGGTCTTCTCAGGATGGTATTATTGTTTTTATTCAGGGTGAGAACAAGAAAATGACACCAATTAGCTGGCAATCTGAAAAGTTGGACTGAATACCAAAAAGCCCATTAGCATCTGAAACTTTGGCATTAAGTGAGGCAGTAGATGTAGAATTCTTTGTCTCTTCTTTGTTGCAAGAAACTTTCGGTATGGCTGTATTGCCATCAGTACAATGTTATACAGACAATGGGTCACTGACTAATGCTTTCAGGACTACAAATATTATTAGTGACAGAAGAATAAAAGTGAACATGGCAAGATTGAGAGAAATGGTGTCAGAGGGGGGAAATAGAAGTATTTTAGGTGGGTGGGAAATTACAATTGAAAGATTCCTTGAGAAAAAGCGGTGCTTCTACACTTAAATTGTTCAAAGTACTTGGTACTTCTTAACCACCGAAGTTAAGCAACGTTGAGCTTGGCCAGTACTTAGATGGGTGACCACTTGGGAATACCAGATGCTGTAAGTGTTTAGTGACGGATGTGCGTTGTGGTGCAGTGGATATCAGCTCGGAAAGAGAAATTGGTGAGCCGAGTTCACTTAAGCACTGGTACCTTCCCTCCAGTTATGGGTTAAATAATATGGGTAAGACTTGGGGACCCTGCTCTTAAAAGCAAATCCCAATGAATCTTGATACTCGAAAAGAAAAAAGTATTACTAGACATAAAACTTATATAAAAAACAATAATAAATTGTTGAAAGAAAAAGGTATTACCAGCAATAAATAAATAAAATTTTGTTGGCAATAAATGACCCACCGAGGCTGATATGCCATAAAAACAAAACAGCCAACATCTTAACTTTGAAAAAAGTAAAAAAAAGAAAAGAAAAAGGTTTATGAAAGGAAAGTAGCTGCAATGTAGATTATCACTTATCTCCCTTGAACTGTTTCTATAAAAGGAACTCTTCAGTGAGGACACTGTTCTTAGGTTGTTTATTGTCTAAGCAAGTTAACAGTAAGAAACTGGAAGAGAGTTCCACAAGCGAGAAGTACAAAAGAAGAAAATGTTACCATAGAACTTACAGTTACATCTACCAAAGTTATTTGCAAATTGATGAGACCTTATGGTTAATTTAGTAATGTGCTTAACTTAAATTAAAATCTTGGTACCAAAGTGGCAAGTTCATCAGGACAATTACTATGAAAGTATTTATAGAAACGGTACAAGGAAACTACAGCAGTTGGAAAGTGACTGAAGCCGAGATGCTATGTCAGGACTAATGACATTGCAGATACTTCTTTGAATTTTATCAAGAATCTATTCTAATCTAAACTTATTTATAAATGGAACTTTGTGTGTCTGCGTGTGTGTGTCCCCGTTACCTATAGATTCCGAAAGGGCTGAACCGATTTTCTTGAAAATTTACACAGTTGTACTATAAGCATCTGTGAGTGTTCTTAGCTAGGTTTTGTGTCAAGGTACCCCCCGATAAATATTGATAATCGAAAAAATCGGGTTATAGAAGGGGTGGTCCAATTTTAATCAAATTTAATACACTCACAAAGACATAAGAAATGATATTCAGAAGTTTCAAGGTTGCAGTTCTTAAATAGTGCAGACAATCGATTATATATATATATATATATATATATAAAAAGAAGTTTGTGTGTGTGTCTGTTTATCTGCCTGTATGTCTGTATTTTTTTCAGCCCTTTTATTTTAGTTTTTGCTTTGGGTTTTGCTCTAAGTAGGTATAACTGTAGTTCTTAGTCTCAGCCATGATACCATTTACTCAGAGGACTTATTTAGCCTTCAAAATTCAGTTTACGACGAAAAACAACTTATTTGATATCGATATCAGGAAATCAAAATTTGACTTACATCCATTCATTTTGCTTTCAGTCTACGGTTTTGCTTTAACTGGAAACAACTATTTCTTTTTAGTCTTTCGTGCCAACGTCCAAAGAGTTTGAGCTCCAGGGCCATGGATTAGTTTTAAAGCTTTTATTACACCTGATCAGTGCTGGGCTATACTGCTAGTCTCTAGATATATAGCAGGAGTTTTGGACCAGATGTGGCAGCAGTGTTTAAAGCATGGCGAATGGTAGACTTATAAATATGTAAGGTAGATTCTGGAGAGAAAAATTGAGTAGCACAGCACAGTTAACTAACTTTCCTAGCAGCAGGCCTAGCAATTGATTCAATATAATCTTTCTACTTCATCTCAGCAGAGAATGATAGCCTGAGAAGGTGCAACAAGTCTCTTTCCTGGAGGTTAGTATCAGCCATGCTGATGGAAGACAGAAAGGGGTCTATAAGATGATTGATAATGAGCAGTTTTGTTTTGGACGTGTTAAAATTTACAAGTCTACTAACCCTAACCCTTGTCCCAGATTTTGATATCAGCTGCAAATTTGGCTTTATCAAACTGCTTCGACTTACAGAAGACAGGAGTAAATAGTTGTGTCATTAGAATAGATACAAGAATTGATGACATCAGGAAGGTCATTAAAGCAGAGTTTAAAAGGAAGAGAAAGATAGAAATCTTCTGAACATTTTTCAATTATCTGAACTAAACCCATTTTAATATTTTATGGCAAACAAGAAAAATATTGATGAGGATTAAGATAATAATATTGCCTGCAGCCCCCAAAATCCAATTTCATATATTGAAGCAAAGATCATGCTTAAACAAATGTTTATGTTGGTTGTGTTTTCAACCAGGTGTTAGACTAAATTACAAATATATCTACTTGAATCTGGCTTTGGGTGTTAGTGGCAGAATAAGATGATGCCAGTCCAAAAGACAAAAATTGATTACTTTTTATTTTTTTGACAAAAATAAAATTGACAAATTGTAGAAACATTTTTTTGACAAAAATAAAATTGACAAAACCTAGAAAGTTTTTTTGACAAAAATCAAATTGACAAAACCTAGAAAATTTTTTTGATGAAAATATAATTGACAAAAGCTAGAAAACTTTTTTATGAAAATAGAATTGAAAAAAGCTAGAAAATTTTTTTGATGAAAATAGAATTGACAAAAGCTAGAAAACTTTTTTGATGAAAATAGAATTGAAAAAAGCTAGAAAATTTTTTTGATGAAAATAGAATTGAAAAAAGTTAGAAAATTTTTTTGATGAAGATAGAATTAACAAAAGCTAGAAAATTTTTTTGATGAAAATAGAATTGACAAATCCTGGAAAATATAGTAAAATTACCAACAATACATTTTATGAGCTACAAATTATATATCCAAAATAAACATACTTGAATGCATAAAATTATGTACAAAATAGATTATGACTTTTAATAAGCCATAGAGATTGATATGATGCTAAGCAAAAACAACCAACTCTTAGACAGCCCTGCCAAAGCTAGAAAGCTTAGTTTGCACCACTATTTTACTCATAAACCATCCTCATTTCCTTTGTATTTTATTGGTGAGATCTAAGTTCCACTTGAGCAGCTTCCTCTCATGAACTGGTGCTTTATGGAATTGACATCTAAGAGGATGGTTCTCCAATCAGTACAATCTTAATCTATTCATGCCTAGAATTAACTGTTATCTTCCTCGCATATCCTCATAAACTGTGCTTCTTACACTGTAACTCTCTATATAGAGTGTATATAACATATTCTCCTAATTTTAGATATATAGAAATGTTACACATACATATTTCAAGAACAATATTGGGTAAAAGTTTGTGTGCATGTGTAATTACACTGTCAAAACATTTAATCTGATGGAGTCCCAAAGAACGAAATGTGTTGCAACAAAACTTTTTCCACATTGTCATATTATATATATATATATATATATATATATATATAAATGTAAACTTGTCGTTATACTCATTTCGAAAAACCCTCCAAGCACATATGTGGAAGGAAAAAATAGTGATAAAAAAAGAATGAGCTAAGCACTTGAACATCAAAGTATGCAGCCCAAAGAAAAAACCCGAGATGAGTAACCTAAAACAAAAAGCGCTCAATATGCAAGTAGAGCAACCAAAGTGAATAACTAACCCAGAGCGCCAACGAATCTACCAAAGTTTCACTAAATTGGATTTTCAGGGAAAGAGCTTTACCTGAAGATCCAATTTGGTGAAACCTTGGTAGGTTTGTTGGCTCTCTAAGTTAGTTATTGACTATGAATGAGAAAATAGCAACCTGTGAAGATGGAGAGGATAATCCAAAAGTTTCTAATCAATTAGATAGAAATAGAGAACTCAATGGATATTATCCAGAGCAAATATACTGTTTAATTATCTGTTGCATTTTCTTGTCATATATATATATATATATATATATATAAAACATAGAATACTTGCTATATAAGTCAGGTAAATTCCGATAGACGAACTCCAAAGAACTCAATGTTAAATTTATTATTTAATTTAACAGTAATATAATTACATATTATAAATACATATTACCCATGAAATTGTAGAATATTTAAATCTTTTTCTAAATTATATATATATATATATATAAAACAATATATTTATTTCCATCTAATGGCCTGAATATTTGACAAATGTTGGATATGTACCCTCCAGCAGAATTCAAACCTGTGTACCTTAGGGGAAACTGTCCTCCCACACACAAATTTGTTTTTTTTTTTTTTTAAAATTTTTTTTTATAATCATATTGCCCCAAGCAAGGCAGTTTCTCATAACTTTCTTCCTATGTAACATAAGAGGAAAGTTATGAGAAAGAGTGACAGGTTATAGGGGGTGTCAGGAAGTGGGTGAGAGAAGGATGGGAAAACTGATGAGTGGAGTAGATGGAGAAAGGAGCCTGAGAGAAAGGATGCAAGTGAGTGAGATAGGAGACAACTCTTGACTTTACATTTAAATTCTTGGAGATTGTAGCAGTCGGGGAAGCAAGTAAACGGAAGGGAATTCCACAGGCAGGAAGTGTGAGAAAAGAAGGTGTTGGAGTAGAATTTGCGTTTCCATTTTATTGGTTTCACAGTAACAGGGTGGGACCTAGTTGCTAATCTTGTGGCTCGAGTAAATTCATATATAGGGGGCACCAGTGAACTAAGTTCATTAGAGAAGAAGCCGTGAAAGTATTTGTAGAAGAGACAGAAGGAAGCCACCTTGTGCTGGTGAGAAAGTGACTGTGTATGAGCTGCCAAGTTGGAATCGATCAAATTAGATTCTCCATTGGATTTTGTCAAGGACCCCTAGGTGGATAGCAGGAGCACCCAACAAGATATGGAAGCAGTATTCAATGCATGGGCGGATGGTAGATTTATGTATGTGCAGAATGGTTTGGGGAAAAAACAGAGAACTGAAATCTGAATAGTGTTTTTGAATACAGATTTTTTCCTCATTCTCAAAATATACATGTCTGCTCAGTTTCATATCCTTACATAAAGCAATTTTTAGGAATTGATTTTTCATTAATTAATCAGACCTAATGAGACTTTATCCTAACAGATGCAATTTTGAATCTAGAATGAAGGGGATGCAGACAAATGCTGAAGAATAGATTCCAAAATAAATTCTGTTGTTTGGTTATTTGGTCATATGGGAAGAGGATCAGGTTGAGAACTTTTCACCCCCTCCTTATAGATGCATAAAGATGGCTGATATGAATTCCTTTGAAATCTCATCTAAAATTGTTAATTAAAATTGAAAAAAGCAAATACTTTAAATTCCAAAATTATGAGATGCATTACAAAAATTCTTTGATTTCTTGTCAATATGAAGCAGAACTATTAATATTCTTTAAAAATATTTTTGTTCAGAAATGAGCTTCTTGTGTTTGTGTGTGTATCTGTATAATATCTCTCTCACTCTCTCTCTTTCCCTATATATATATATATATATATATAATAATAATATAAGAAAGTGAAAGAACACATAGATTAAAACCTGCTGTTCAAGTGTTTACTTTTATAAAGAGTGCTCAATATAGAATAGAGCTTAATATTGTAATTTTGTTATTACAATATTACAATGGTTTATAAAACATTTACATGCAAATACCCTTGGGAAAGGTATTAATCCACCTCTTCCCTCCAGTTATAGGTTAAATAACAGAACAGATTGGGTTCCATAGCTTTGGCTGGCAACCAGTTCAATGCAGAAAATAATGGCAACCTGTTGCGGGATAATCTTTTGCCCAGTCGGTCATGTCTCTTTTGAGACATGATTGCCTAAGTGTGTATCATGTATGGTACTTAACTGACTGATATCAATACACAAAAATTTTCTTGTTTCAGAACAATACTTTTCTTCTTCAGGTGAGATGTTAAAATAAATGCTGAAAATGATTTATTTTGAAAATTTATTGGTCAAATTTAAATTAGACCAGTAAATAGTTGTATTAGAAAGTGCTCAATACATGTTTGAATGAAGGTTTAACATGTCAAGCTTTTAGATATTTACATCGGGAAAATCAGTTGCTTATGCTGCCATTGTTTCAACCTTTACAGTTTCGTCACGTGATTGACTGATGGTCTTAATGTTTAATGCTGTTCTAAGTTCATAGCCAGAAGTTTATAGTAAGGAAGTGGTTTGTTATTGGGAATCCTTTCATCTGGGTTTGTATGAGCAGCAATCCCTCTTTTATACATGTTTTGTTAAAGATAACTGACAAGGTACTGCAATACTTATAGAAAATACAAGTATAATAGCATCATTCACATGTAAAAAAAAAAAAAAAATGAAAATTATGAAAGCTCTAATAATAAAAAAGAAAAGCCAACACTCAGTAACATTAACTTTGAACATGGTCATAATATGCTGACCATGTTTAGACAATAAAACATTCCCATAATTTCAGACACATAAATAAATACATTGGTCACAGGGCTGCATTTCATATATATATAATTACCCCACTTTTTTTGAAAATACAGCTTTTACTTTTGCATTTTCTTTCAACTGCTTTAATAAAAAAGTTAAAATTCATTTACCTGATGATATAGTGGATGGGGTGTGCGTTGTGGTGCAGTGGATATTGGCTTGGAATGGGAAATCGGAGAGCTAAGTTCAAATTCCAGTTGAATTAGTTGCAATCACTTACATGCAAATACTCTTGGGAAGAGGATTAATCCATCTTTTCCCTCCAGCTATGGATTAAATAGGAGGACAGATTGGGTTCTATAGCCTTGGTTGGCAACCAGTCTACCACTGAAAGTAATGGCAACCTACTGTAAGAGAATCTTCATCCCAGTCATGTCTCTTTCAAGACATGATCACCCAAGCATGTATCATGTATGGCATTTAACTGACTGATGATGTAGCTCTGCTTGTAATGCTACCTTCTCTCCCTTCTCCACCAATAAACTTAGCGTTGTAACAAGCTTTCTGCTTCTGACTCATCATACTCCACTGTTGTCTGAAATATTCAACTACCGTTTGCTCATCAAAGTCTGCTCTGACGTTATATATCTAAACAGTAAAATACGTCTGGTTGCAAAACAGATTCAGACAACTCAACAATGAAGAATAGTGACAATTCTTTGCGAGAAATATACACATAAAATATTTATTTCTCTTTGGTGTTTTGAACAAAGAAGGCAGTAATAAAGTGGAAGACGAAAGCAGTTCAAGGGTTCATACAAGTGATTATATAGTAATATAGCAACAGAACGATACACTTAACTTAGGTTTGAAGCGTTGTGGTAGGGTGTCGAAAGTCTGTTGATAGTAGCAGCACGAATCTCCCTTAGCGGGTGAAGGAGGAAGACTGCCTAATTGTCATTTCTTCCCCTTTTTATGTCTTTGGAGTGGCTCAACGAGCAGTTCCTTTTGTGCCATGGGAGATTTTGCGATTGGCTGCTAAATTGATTTGGCGGTCATGCCTCAGTGATCAAGTAGACTGAATGCGTGGAGCCCCTTGCGTGGCGACGTATTTTGTCATTTCAAGACTGGAACTCCCGAAGATCTCTTCCGTTTATCAAAGCAGGGTACAATCTTACCTTTTTTTAGAGAACATAACAGACAGAAGACCTTCCCTGTCTTTCTGACAAAACATATCAAAAGAACTGTTGTGTATATATATATATATATATATATATATATCGCCTATTCACTTTCATTTATAAACAACATTGAATTGTGTCACCACATGTTTATGAACTTGCCTGACTTTTCTGTTAACCTGATGAATATTTATAACCACTCCTGTACCTGTAACTTATGAAAATTAATAACATTTTTGCTCTTGTATATAAATACTTGTTACAAAATAAAATGTTTATATTTGTCTTGAAAAAGTCTTTCAGAGGATGAAACGTGTCACCTAAGATAAGTTTTCCTTTTGTCTTTTTCACACACACACACACACACACACACATATAGTATTGAATGCTGGTGTTAACAAAATATATATATTAATAAATCTGCATTGTCAAAAATAATCTATACATTTAGTAAAAAGTAAAAAATAAAATCATTCTTGATAAAGAGTAAAAGGAAAAAAGCATTCAAACATACAAAACATTTGGACAATTTCTGTATAATTTATGCTCAGAAAAAAAGAAAAATGAAAGAAATCTAACTGTAGTATCTTGTCAGTTGTCTTTAACGAAGGCTGTTTATATATATCTTATATCAATAAAGATACAAGAAAAACTCATCTTAGCTGAAGTGTTTCATCCTCTGAGTGACTTTATGAAAAATGCATGGACTTTATTTTGCCTTGGTAAAGTTCATCAGAGTATGTAACATGTTGGCTAAGACAGGTTATATGCACTTTAATATGTTGTTACTATATTCATAATAAATTTATTGAGTTAATTGATTTTGATATAGAAGGCCTCAAAAATGTGAATGTTTTGTTTATTATTTTCATGATATATTAGAACCTTGAATAAGATCTTGCTGCTTTTCAGCAGATGGTGTTCCCAGAACTGCGTGTGTATAGTTTCAGATGGTAACACATCTTGGAAATTCAGTGTATGTCATTTCACCAAAGTGTAAACAACTTTGTTTTTCATAATGTTAAACATAAATTTCATGCCAAAAAAAAAAAGGGTATTTGCCGGGAATTTTACTGTGCTACTTTATTCAAAAGAAATCTGCAGTTGAAGTATACGGAATTCTTGTTGAGACTTGTGACAATCATGCTCTGTTGAAAACAACATGAAGAGATAAGTGTAAATACTTAAAAATAATGATTTTGATGTTGAAGATAAAGAATTCTTTGGTGCACCAGAAAAGTTTGAAGGCAAAGAATTGGAGGCATTACTTCATGAAGACTCGTATCAGACACAAGCTGAACTTGCAGAATCATTAGGAATTGATTACACAGTCAGTCAGTTAAGTGCCATACGTGAAACACACTTAGGTGATCATGTCTTGAAAGAGACACGACTGACTGGGCAGAAGATTATCCCGCAGTAGGTTGCCATTGCTTTCTGTGGTAGATTGGTTGCCAGCCAAGGCTATAGAACTCAATCTGTTTTGTTATTTAACCCATAACTGGAAGGAAGAAATGGATTAATACCTTTCCCAAGAGTATTTGCGCATAAGTGAATGCAATGAATTCAACTGGAATTTGAACTCGGCTCCCCGATTTCTTGTTCTGAGCCGATATCCACTGCACCACAGCTGTTTCAAAATGTATGAAAGCATTAGGAATGATTCAAAAGCAAGGACAGTGGGTAGTGTATGAGTTGAAGCCAAGAGAACTGCTTCAACAGCAGAAAAAGGAAGGTTTTTAGCATTGTATCTTGTCCAATGATAAAAAGTGGGTACACTACAATAACCCTTAGCGTAGAAGATTGTGAGTAAGCACAGCCATGCATCAATGTCAGCAGCAAAACTAAATATCCATGGTTCAAAGTTTCTGCTCTGCATTTGGTGGGATCAGCTGGGTGTAGTTTATTATGTGCAGCTCAAACCGACCAAAACCATCACGGGAGATATTTGTAGCAGTGACTTACCTCGGCTACCCAAAAGAGCCAGAGTATGTTTTTGCAAGGGAGTGTGGAGACAGCAAATTGACGAGCTTCAATAGGATAGGGAATTGAACAGCACTTTGTGCTGATAAGGGTGGTGGTGTTGATGGTAGCTATTTTTATTGGTTGGTTCTGGGTGCTCATTAGCTGAGTGCTAGCTGGGTTAGGGGTATAAAAACATAGTGTGCTCAGTTAAGGGGGTTGAGTTTTTCGTTTGTGACAGTGAGTGGCATATTGGAGAGTGAGATGAAGTGTGGATTTGTTTTGCCTAATGAACCTATTGGACTTGTATTCCCTTTCTTTTCCTGTGTGTGCTTTCAATCAATTTTCTGCAACAAGATTACTATCAACTATAATTGATGTGCTTAAGCTGAGCATCGAAGAAGAACTAGCCATTATATGAGTAGACACAAGAAAGTGTTTTTGCAACATGCCAATGCTAGGATTCATGTTGCAAAATGAGTGGAAACCTACTTGGAAATGTTTAAATGGCAAGTTTTACCCCAACCCATCATATTTAATAGTTATTGCCCTGTTCAGTTATCACTTGTTCTGATCAATGGCACATGGTAACAGTTTCATTCTTTTTGAAGATGCCAAAAAATGGGTAAACTTGTGGTTAGCTTCAAAAGACATGTCATTTTTCTGATGTGCAATTCAAACCCAACCAGAAAGATTGGAAAAAGTAGTTGCTAGTGATGAACAATACTTTCAGTGATATGTTTCTTACTAATTTTTGGAGATAAAAACGTTACTTTTCATGAAAAATAAGTGAGAACTTATTCGGGGTCCTAATAATAAAAATATCTAAACTTATTTATAAATAGAACTTTGTTTGTGTGAGTGTGTGTGTGTCCCCGTTACCTATAGACTCCGAAACAGCTGAACTGATTTTCTTGAAAATTTACACAGTTGTACTATAAGCGTCTGCGAGTGTTCTTAGCTAGGTTTTGTATCGAGGTACCCCCCGATAAATATCGATAATCGAAAAAATTGGGTTTTAGAAGGAGTGGTCTGATTTTAATCAAATTTGATACACTCATAGACAAAGACATAAGAAATGATATACAGAAGTTTCAAGGTGGAAGTTCTTACAATAGTGCAGAAAATCGATTATATATATATATATAAAATAAATAAAAGGCAAGATATTTGTGTGTGTCTGTTCATCCATCTGTATGTCCTTTATACAAATCAACAATTTTTATCCGATTCTCACCAAATTTCACACAAATATTTTTTAGTCTGAGCTCCAGGACCATGGATTGGTTTTAAAGCTTTCATTACACCCCAGCAACACCGGGCTATACTGCTAGTACTCTCTAAATATGCATCATTCAGTCAGTTAAGTGCCATACTTGAGACACTTCTTGCAGTAGGTTGCCAACCAAGGCTATAGAAACCAATCTGTCCTGTTATTTGATTCAGAACTGGAGGGAGAAGAAATGGATTAATACCTTTCCCAAGGGTATTTGTGCATAAGTGAATGCAATGAATTCAACTGGAATTTGAACTCAGTTCTCCAATTTCTCATTTGAAGCAGGTATCTATTGCGCCACAATGCACATATATAAGAAAAGAATTTATTGAAACTCAATATAAAATTTGTTACATAATATATAACTCTTTAACTCTTTCAAACCTGGTCAGCAGCAATCAAATATAACCCTCATATTGGTCCTATTCAGTGGTAACCAATAATGTTGCCCTATGACCCGTGTTGGTCTTCAAGTTTCTTCAGGCACTATGTTTATCATCTAGTGGACTCTTCTCACTTGTTAACTCATTGCTTGTTTTGCCATTGGTATCGTGGCACGATTCCACTCGACTTACCTGTTTTTCTTTTGTTCATGACTATTTACATCTCTGCTGCGGTGATTTTTATTTATCTGCATTTTTACAATCAATAGACCGCAGCCCGTTTGTTCATAGTAACTTCTAAGTAGTTCCTTTTCACTTGCATTCAAGGAAATTCTAATTAATGTTTGCTCATAAAATTTCTCTCTCGATGAATTATAAGGCATGAATATTTCAGACTGTCAAAACATGTTTTTTCTCTGTTTTTTTGTTTTTCCAGAGAAATCTGGGTTTTCTTTATCGATAACATATCGTTCCTTCTGCTTGACATTTTCTATTATATTTTTTTCTTATTGGTGGGAAGTGGGGAGAGATGATGGTCTTGATTTTGCCCAATCTTATTGAATTCTATCTAGTTAATTCTGGGTTCAATTCTACTTGGAATTATTTTAAGACATGATTTTTCAATGTATTTTGTTTTTTAATTTTCTTCTCAACCTTTCAATCCATCTTCCTGCAGTTTCAACAATTATGATCCGTTTAGTAGACTCTTTTCTCTTCCCTCTCTTTTTTCTTTTTCTCTTTAATTTGATCATTATCTGGCAATCATTACTGTCACAAAAACAATAAAAGACTTAGTCAATACTAAATAAAACAATAAGCTAAAACTTGAAGGAGTAATTTAATTGATCACCTGTAATAATTGCCACAAAAATACATAGGAGAAACCTCATGAAATGTAAATAAATGTCTATATGAACACAGAAAGGATATTTTATGAAATGATACATCAGTTGCATTGCTGGCCCACCGTAACATGATTGATGACAATTTTGATGTAGAAAATGCTACTCTGATCAAAGGAGAAAACAATTCACTACAATGAAAATGTCTAGAGAGTGCCTTGATTGCAAGGACAGTAAATTTACGCCCTGGCTTTTACAACATTTCACCCTCTTGGCAGAACTTCTATTATCTCAGTGTGGGATATCTAATAATAAAAAAGATGGAAAGAAAGAAAAAGAATGTAAATAAAACCAGCTGGATTTTATGAAAAAAGATTTAAATTTAGAATTCCAAACATCCTTTGTTCATGCACTTATGTAGTCACACAGCAAAATAAATTCAGTTTGATGAAGTCCTGAAGGACAAAATGCATCACAAGCAAACTTTTTTCATTTTGTCATACATTTTCTCCTCTATTTTTCTTGACATTTAAAAATATATATCATTATCTGACATATGTATATTAGGTTGGGTGAGAGCCTTTAGTTTGGTATAGCAACTTATCTAAGAGAAGGAAATTGCTGATGAAAAAAAACCTCTACACTTATTCTGTGTAGAATAGGGTAGGCTGAACTCTTTAAACTTCTACTCAGTTTCTTTTCTTGCACTTCCTGTTTATGGAACTCACTTTTATTTGCTTGCTTCCCTGATAGCTACAATCTCCAAAAGTTTAAATGCAATGTCAATTGCCATCTTTTATTGACTTGATTCCCATCCAGCTTTTATCTTTTCTTCAACATCTCTTGTACCTTTTTAACTCTCTTACAGTAGCCCCCTGCACAGCAGTACATTTCTGCCTTGCTTGGGGTGAAATGATTATTAGAAAAAAAAAATATAACCTTACCATTGTGATAAAATGCAATGAAAATAAGATCCAGTAAAATAAATATCACAAGAAAAAAAAAACAAAAAACTAAAAATCTAAACTTATTTATAAATGGAACTTTCTGTGGTGTGTGTGTCCATTACCTATAGACTCCGAAACGGCTGAACCGATTTTCTTGAAAATGTTCATCTGCGTGTGTTCTTAGCTAGGTTTTGTGTCGAGATACCCCCCCCCCCCCCCCCCGATAAATATCAAAAATTGATAATCGAAAAAATCGGGTTATAGGAGTGGTCCGATTTTAATCAAATTTTATACACTCATAGACAAAGACATAAGAAACAATATTCAGAAGTTTCAAGGTTGAAGTTCTTACAATAGTGCAGAAAATTGAAAATATAATATATATATATATATATATATATATATATATATATAAAAGGCAAGATGTTTGTGTGTGTGTGTCTGTTTATCTGTCTGTATGTCCTTTATACAAATCCACAATTTTTATCCGATTCTCACCAAACTTCACACAAATATTCTTTAGGCTGAGTCCATGGATTAGTTTTAAAGCTTTCATTACACTCGAGCAACTCTGGGCTATACTGCTAGTATTATTATAAAACGTCTTTAATTGTGGTTTGTTCTGTTTCACATGCTACGTTTGTTTTTAGCATGTTCGTGAAAACAATAGTCGGACAATTTGTCATTGATTAGTTTGTCATGAGGTCAGTTAGTCGATGGGACAGTTTGTTTTTGCTATAATTGGTTTGTGTTTTCTGATTAGATCAATACTTGCTGGAGAATTTTTCAAGCAATTATTTTCAAATAAACGATTTTATCCTAATTTAGCATATTTCAAATTTAGTCCCCAGATGTTATTTGTTTATTAATCCTACTCATCAATATGGCTCATAATTTCAAGGAAAAGAAGAGATAATTATAAAGATAATCAAATAAGATGAAAAAATTATCATCATCCAAGTATTATTTTATCACTGGAAAGAGTTTTCTTTTATATCGTGAAGTCTCAGATTGCAGGATCCTGTTATTTATTTTGGAATTATGTTTAGAGCCTGACTGAAATTGACTGGTTTGCATGTTAAAAATAGGAAATAATTTTTGTTGATTAGCATTCTTCAAACTGCAACATTTGTCAGAAAAAAAAAATATTGATTTTCTTGTCACTTTAGAAGTTGGGAATGTGACTTGATTTGTGTTTTATGGTTTATCCACCCTTTGTGGGTAATTTGAAGCTGAAGCATATTTTTGAAAGGAATCATTTAGATGACATCATTTACAGTACATATGCACCTTTTGGATATTGGTGTTATGTTTTTTGTTATCTGTTGGAACCAGATAGTAAAACATCTTTCATTGCTTGATTTTGACATCTGTTTATAGGCTGCATCTTTGGATGTCTCTTTAGCTGAGAACTACACGTATCTTCTTCTTATA
The DNA here is from genome assembly GCA_037127315.1 of Ascarosepion bandense. Taxonomy (NCBI): domain Eukaryota; kingdom Metazoa; phylum Mollusca; class Cephalopoda; order Sepiida; family Sepiidae; genus Ascarosepion; species Ascarosepion bandense. The sequence continues at coordinate 1,551,399 of JBBBDQ010000991.1, forward strand.
ACTGACTCTGAGTACAAGTGTCTTTTTTTCTCCCCATTTTTCTTAAAACTTCCTTGTTGCTCACATGGTCTCTCTATGGTATTCACCACTTTTTGGGTTGTATGAATAATTTTTTTTTTTCGCAAGTGAATATTGCAATAACATTATTTTGAAGATAACGATTTTTCAGATATAAGTTCTACTATTTAACATAACCAGGGGAGAAAGGACAGATTAATAATTTGTTTTACTGCTATTAGCATGTCAGTTAAGTGCCATATGTGATACACGCTTGGGCAATCATGTCTCAAAAGAGACATGACTGACTGGACAGAATATTATCCCGCAGTAGGTTGCCAATGCTTTCTGCAGTAGACTGGTTGCCGACCAAGGCTATAGAACCCAATCTGTCCTGTTATTTAACCCATAACTGGAAGGAATCGATAGATTAATACCTTTCCCAAGGGTATTTGCACGTAAGTGAATGCAATGAATTCAGCTGGAATTCGAACTTGGCTCCCCGATTTCTTGTTCCAAGCTGATATCCAGTGCACCACAACGTACATCCTATTAGCATGTAAGTGAATGTAATTAACCTGACTAGAATTCAAACCCCTAAAATAATCTCTTGCCTATCAAAAAAGTAATTTTTAAATAAGCAACCCCATAATAGGGGAAATCTGTTTTTAATTTCAAATAAGCAACCCTTCGTAAAATTTTATTTACACAAACCTGTCAAGTAGATTTCTTGCTGTTTCCCTCTGCCCATGTTCTGGGAGTAACAGATTCCCCAAACTCGTTTTCTGAGGTTCTATATATTTTTTTAAGTACTGTTCACATTATATTGTTCATAATCTTTTTCTCTGATTAGAGAAGACCAATAAACTGGTTTAGTGATAAGTGAACATTTTGATTAAGAACCAGTAGTGTTCTTGGTCTTATAGCATGGACATTTTCTCAGCACTGACTAAAGCTAATGCAGATTATCACTTGATGGTTTTGGAATCACTATATATTATGTCCTACCAGCCAGTTTTCTGTACGTAGGGATTGTGAGCTCAAAGGTAATTAGCTTCTTTTATTGAATTTTTTTTTTTTTTTGTACATAAAATTAATCTAGGGTTGTACATTTTTTTTTTATCCTTAATTTTTGCTCAGTGACTATTTTTTAAAGTTTTATTCTTTTAAATTTTTTACTTTCATTTGAATAAAATTGGACTTTTAATTTTTCTTTTAATAATATTAGACTTTTAATTTTTTTTTTTTAAACAATTAGACTTTAATTTTTTTAATAAAATTAAACATTTGATTTCTTTATTTGAAGTTGAATAAATTTCCTCTTTAATTCCTTTTCCGTCATAGACCAGATGTCCTTGAAAACTACTTATTCAATTTTGAATTAATGCAAATTTTTTTCTCATCAGTTTATAGGTATTGGCTTGCTGATCATCGGAGTATGGGCTGAAGTTGAAAGACGCAAATATGGGGCCATTAACAACTATATGTCCCTTCCTGTGGCCCTTCTCTTGTCTGTCGGCCTCATCATCTTTGCTAATTCCATTCTCGGGGTTACAAGCATTTTGCAAGAGCATGTTATCTTGTTAAAAATGGTGAGTATACTTTTTATGTATTTTTTTATCTTTCATTCTAAATAGTGCGGTAATTAGTTGTGAAAGATTAAATAAATGATTCAGTTTAAAATTCTCTGAGTACTCAGAAGAAGAACAAAGGTAACAAATGCGACAAAAAATGTGAGGGTGATGCTGTGCAGGTCTCTATTACTAAAAACCAGTAAGAATTTCACTTCAGTGGATGGACAATTGTGTACCAGACGATTGCAAACCAAAACATTTGTGTCCCTAGACAAATGTGTTCTTGGATAATTGCATACATCTGGCAATTTTTTTTGATTTTTCATATTTTCTAAAAAAATTGATAATTGGAAATTGATATTTATTATTCTAAAAATGCAAACAGATAGTTAACATAACAACTGTTATAAAAAATAAAACTGCAAATAAGAGAATTATGTTGCTATTAGATAATTTTTCTCCTAAAAAAAAATAGATGAATTTCTTAAGAGATAGCTCACAACATCAATAACTTTTGATTTTGTTAAACTACAATAATTTTAATTCTTTTTAAATATTTTTTAAACACTGTTATTCTGTCATTGTATTTATATAAAAAATAAACTTGTGATTTTTTTTCTATTTTATTCCCTTTTTAAAATTTTGCAATTACTACCTATGCTTTTTTTCAAAATTTATAGTAACTGTCTTTCAGTCAATTTCTGTATGTGATTCATGCTTGGAGGATCATGTCTCTTTTGAGATATGACTGACTAGGCAGATTTTCCTGCAGTAATTGCCTTTAAAGTAGGTACCTCCACTAAATTGCTGAAAAAACAGCATAGGACAAAGGAAAAAGTCCCAGATTTAATAAAAACGAACTTTTTCCATTAAAATGTTTATTATTAAGAGGAAAGATCAAAATATTTTTAATTATTTTCCAAAATTTTATAGTCCCTTCTAACATGTTTGAAATTTTGGTAAATTTTTTTTTATTTTCATTAACGGAGTAACCAAATCATCATGATAGTTTACAATGGAAAATGTAATATTACATAATACACTTTTTTTCTGGTGACAAACAGTAATTTTGAAATTCTTGCAAAAATCTAATAAATGTTGGATTTTAATGAAACTTACAAGACTTATTTACAAATGAAATTATTTTAAAAAATATTGGTAAAAATACTTTTTTTTTTTATACATCTGTTACCCCATCCCATTGTTCTATAATTTTTGACTTTCTAAGCACTTTCAGCCACTTCACAGGCCATTTTTAAGGATTTTATTTTTCTGATGTTGTTATGTCCTCATGTTTGACTGTAATGTAATTTTTTGTGTTTTGAAAAGGAGAGTTCTTTAAAGCTATCATATGATGTGAGTGCCTGTCTGTTTTTTTAAAAAACTTTCAAAATGCCATTTCCACTGTTAAATAATGTAAGGTTTATGGTAGGAGAAAATTGTTTGATATATAGTGCCTCTCTTATAGTGAGATGCCTTTGAAATTGTGATTTAAATAATATTTTTGAATTGTCAAGCAAATTTTTTTTTTGAATGGTTCTTATTATTGCACTATCATTATGAGATAGATGTCATGTAAGGCGTCTACTCAGAAGTTGTAATATGGCCAACATAGGTAATTGATTTATGCTAAGAAACACAATTTTGCACAGCGCATTCAAATTCATACACTATATTAGTCATCACTAGTTTAGATTTGATTGGGTTATTTTGATTAGAAACAACAAGGTTTTCTGTCTTCCATTTTCTATATTTAAATCACAATATCAAAAGCATCTCGCTATAAGAGAGGCACGATATATCAAACAGTTTTCTCCTACCATCAACCTTACATTATTTAATAATGAAAATAGTTTTGAATGTCTTTTAAAAAATCAACAGACACTCATCTGATGCCCATCTGCGTACATCATGTGATAGCTTTTGTGGGGTGCAGAACATCTGGATTAAAAGGGAGAGTTTAATGCTGGGTATCCTGTCCACAAAATACAACACAAATTTCAAGAAAAGACAATGCAATAAGAAATGTTTGTAAAAAAATTAGAAAATCATATATTTAATAACATACATGCAGAATAAACAATTTGTATATATTTTTTTATCTTGTTTGATAGAAAAAAATGTCTTTATGATTTAAGCGAATGTGGTTTGAACAAAAAGTGTCTATGTTTCACTGTCTGTAATTCAACATAGTAGTAGAGTAATGTCTGTTTCTTTTTCTTTATGTGTCCTCCACCAAGTAGGTGGAAAAAGAAAGGTGTGATTAATTTAAGTTGAAAAAGATGGTGAGTGAGAAATAAGGGATAAGAGGGAAAAGGGTCAAATAGAAATAGTAGTAAGTAGCAGAATATGTGTGTGTGTGTGTGTGTAAAAAGATTAATCAGTCTACTTATTGAATAAAGGCTGTGTTCCATTTTCTTTTCTGAACCAGGTTCTTTGGCCTTTCTGATCTCTGCACCTTTCTGACTCTGGTTAAGTAGTGGATTTTAGTCATGTGACTGGCTCCAGTAGGCATTTTCATTCTTTAGGTGGGAAAAAAATTAACTGGCGTCATAGATTAATTTGCTATTTCCTATCCAATCAGGATACAAAATTTTACTTTTCACACTGACTTGTGAAATTTGCCCTGGTCTGGGTTTTTCCAAAATGTTTTTAGTCGTTTGGATCAGATTTTGCAGGTGTGCAATTTTACTTTTTGTGTTTTAGTTAATTGTTGGGTGATATAGGATTTGTATCCTATACTTTAAAGAACTCTTCTTTTCAAAAACACATTACAGCCAAACATGAGGATAATAACTTTGGAAAAAAATATCATTTTTGAAAATAACCAGTGAAGTTGCTGAAAGAATTTGAAAAGTCGAAAATTATGTAACATTTTTACACTCAATATCTCCAGCAAAAAAGAAACATGTAAGAATACTGAAAAAATTAAATAAAAAAATTAAAATCTTTTAATGAAACATGTTTAAATGAAAGATTGCTGCCCAAATATACAGTGTGTATATATATATATATGTATATTATGGAAATTAACAAAGATTACATGGTTTGTTATGATGAACAAACTATTTAACATGTTCAAAATACGCCCATTCATAATCTGTCAATATTTCTGAGATAAGGCATTTTAACTGGAGTAGATAGATCTATCTATTGCTCAGTTCACACTCCACCCTCGTCTATTGAACAGGTTAAGAGGCTCATCCCTTGTTCCCTGTTTAGGATGTGGTTTCCGGCTTTCTCTTTACCAATCTTCTCACTTTGTTTTTTTTTTTCAATTGGAGTAGATAGATCTATCTATCACCCGGTTCACACTCCACCCACGTCTATTGAACAGGTTAAGAGGCTCATCCCTTGTTCCCTGTTTAGGATGTGGTTTCAGGCTTTCTCTTTTCCAATCTTTTCACTATTACGTAGTCCTCTGCACATCAGTGGCATTACCGCCTTGCTCTGGGTGATACAATTAAAAAAAAATTAACAAAACTGGTTATAAACAACAGACAATTTTAAATGATTTGTTTGAACATTATTTTTGATCAATACTTGTATTTAAGTAGATATTCTGTTTATAATCAAACAGTAATATATATTTATTTCTACCGGCCTAATTATTTACGATAAAGTTTTATTACGAAAATGTGCGTCATTCGCCAGGATTAGAACCTGCGACCCCTATCCGCATAGGGGAAACCACCAACTGATCTGGCGCATCTTAGACTTCTCAACCACAAATGAGGATCAGTCTAAACAAAGTCAAATCAAGCCTATATAACACAATTTTCGATTCATTGTAATAACCATATCTGCTCTGAAATGTATCGCAATGTCAACAAATGTAAACATGTTACGGAAATTAACAAAGATTAACGAAACTGGTTATAAACAATCGACAATTTGAAATGATTTTAATTTAAATAATCTTAATTTGACTTTGTTTAGACTGATCATCATCCGTGGTCGAGCGGTCTAAGACATGTCAGATCACATGGTAGCTTCCCTTATGTGGATAGGGGTTGCAGGTTTGAATCCTGGCGAATGACACACATTTTCGTAACAAAAATTTATCATAAATAATTGGGCTGGTAGAAATAAATATATAATACCGTTTGATTATAAACAGAATATCTACTTAAATACAAGGCAGTATCAATAAAAAATAATGTTCAAACAAATCATTTCAAATTCTCGGTTATAATAACCAGTTTGGTTAATCTTCGCAAATTTCCAAAACTTGCTTAAACTTGTTTACATTTGTTGACATTATTATGATATATTTCAGAGCAGATATGGTTATTACAATAAATCAAAAATTGTGTTATAGGCTTAATTTGACTTCGTTTAGACTGATTGTCATTAGTGGTCGAGAGGTCTAAGATGTGCCAGATCACTTGGTTGCTTCCCCTATGTGGATAGGGGTTGCAGGTTTGAATCCTGCTGAATGACACACATTTTCTTAACAAAAATTTATCAATCAGGCTGGTAGAAATACATATATAGTACTGTTTGATTATAAACAGAATATCTACTTAAATAGAGTGAGTATCAATCAAAAATAATGTTCATACAATCATTTCATATCTCTCTCTCTCTCTCTCTCTATATATATATATATATATATATATATATATATATATAATAACAAAACCGACTCTCTACGTATCCTAATCCTAAAATTTTACACAAGTAAATTTTGAGGACCACGAATAACCGGCAGAATCTAACTCCGTTATTGTCCGCCGCTATAAAGCTTTGGACAAGAGGGGGAAAAAAAAGGAAAACCGTGGAGCACCGACAATACATACAGTACTTCGCAGCAAAGAAAAAAAACCCTCCAACAGAACGAACCACAAAGAAAGAAAAGTGCTCGATACAAACAACCAAATTGAACTAATCAAGAGGCAGTGACGTAGAGCAAAAACACACGACAAAAAATCGCAAGATCGCCAAGACTTTGGTGATCTTGCGATTTTTTGTCGTGTGTGTGTGTGTGTGTGTATATATATATATATATATAATGTGTGTTTCCATGTCTGTACTATACTGAAGTGATGCTGCATTTATTGTTCTCTGGCATTTACATAGCTCTTTCTAGCCCTTGCTGGTTCTGTTAGAAAGAACTTGCATTGTTTCAAAGCTAGCATCAAAGAAATACCAAACTCAGTGACCGAACACCCCACCCATACATCTTCCTAGGTTCCTCCTCTTCCTGTGTAATGAAGACCATCCTCTCTGCCACTAATACCACCAGGGGATTTCCATGACACCACCACCACCATCACTGCTGCTGCCATTGTACACAACCCATAAATAACATTCTTTTCCTTTTTCTTTCCTTCCCCATCTCCCTTTCCCTGAAATGTGTGCCCCAACAATGACCCTTAATTTTCTCCCTCTAACACCCAGTTAATGAAAACTATTTTTGATAAAGAGATTTATTTGAGATTCATCTATTTTAGTTTTTGAATTGTCATAATTGGGTATAAATTACTCTTGTCAGAATTGTGTGTATAAACTAGTGGAGTCAAAAATGATTTTCAGTATAAATTAGTTTAAATTACTTGTACATAGCAGTTTGTCCAGTATAAATTTCTTTTATCTATAAATTAGTCAAGTCTAAATTATTTTCCTCCTATAAATTAGTCTAAATTACTTTCCATAGGAATTAGTCTAGTCAACATTACTTTTCCTTATAGTCTAAATTATTTTTCCATAGGAATTAGTCAAGTTAAAATTAATTGTCCTTATAGATTAGTAAACATGTTCATAGGAATTACTTTAGTCTAAATTAATTTTCACTATAAATACAAGAGGAATGACAGGTAGCTCTGTTTTGGATCTCATGGAGGGACACATGAAGTTCATATCATTTTTTTTTTTTTAATCATATCACCCCAAGCAAGGCGAAAACGCCACTGATGCGCAGGGGTCTACGTAAGAGTGAAAAGATTGGGAAAGAGAAAAACCTGGAAACCACATCCTAAACAGGAAACAATGGATTAGCCTCTTCACCTGTTCAATAGACGTGGGTGGAGTGTGAACCGGGTGATAGTTTAGTCTAGGTTTTGTGAACAGTGAGGTTCATCTAATGACACCACACTTCTTGCAGGGACTTAGGGACAATGTCACTATTTACATGAAGGTGCTGAATACTATGGTCAAGTCTTATATTATGAAGATGATGATTTAGGTGTTTTTATAGTAATGTTCACCCAATACAAGGCCCAAGAGCTACTTAAGTTAGAGGGTAATAGTTAATGAAGGGAATGAGAATGATTCATCCTTATATATGTGGTATGGTGGGTCTCCACTGCAAAGGTCAGGGTTGGTAAAACCAAAGAATGTAGTTTGTCAGAACACTTGCCATGGAAACAGAGTAGCAAAAAGTTTGTGATATTTCATCTATGGGAAAGGGATTGTAGGGTGGAAAATAACTCCATCACCCACAAGGCCACATAGATGCTTTTAAACACTATGTTTAATTTTGTGTGTGTGATCAATGAGGAAGTTTTAAAGGAAACTAGATACAAAAAAGGATACTTAAAATTCACATCAGAAAAAATAAACTGTTGAAATTTCTGGAACTCAACACAAGGAAAAAAGGCTGGGGAATTTTGCACAGTGCTTGGGAGTGGAACTCAGTTCTTACTAATGGAATATGAAAGGAATTAGGATGATTCAACATAGTGTATGTGATGGGGCAAGTCCCAGTTGTAAAAGTCAGGGTTGTTTCGATGAAGGAATGTAGCTCATCAGATCACATGTCATGGAAATAATGATAGAGCAATGAGAGGCTTTAAATGTTTTGTCTGTGGGGAAGAGGTCGTAGAGTGAAACATCATTCATAGCCCACAAGTCTGCATAGGCTCTTTTGAACTATGTCAAAACAGGAGGGTTGGGCAGCTTTGGTTCAGATATAGCAGAGGTACTCTAATTTCAGCCTAATCTGTAGATTGTAAAAGTAGAGTACAGTAGGAGGAACCAAGTACTTACTGGAACAGTACAGAGAACCAACTAATATATAATGTATATATATATATATATATATATATATATATATATATATATTTTTTTTTTTTTTTTCTTTTCTTTTACAAACGAGTTATTTCGCTACTTTGGTTTTCATCATGAGTGGTTTCTTTAGGCGATTTTTAATAACTGTACCGTTTTTCTTTTTAAGAACGCTCTTGTAAAATCAGTTATTAAAAATTATCTGAAGAAACCACTCATGGTGGAAACCAAGGTAGTGAAATAACTCATTTATAAAAGAAAAATATTCAAAAGTTCTACAATATAATTGTATAGAACATTTTTAATACAAATGTGTACTGGCCTAACCCTATTAGGACCAAAAACTAAGTATTAAACAATCAAATATATATATATATATATATATATATATATATATATATATTTGTAAACAAGTTATATTACGCAACCCAGCTTTCTACCATCTGAGTGTTCTTAAAAAAAAAAAAAAAAAAATGGTATCATCAGTTATTGTAAATTGCCTGAAGATACCAGATGGTAGAACCCTGGGTTGTGTAATAACTCGTTTACTAATGAAAAGTATTCAAAAGTTCTACAATATAACTGCATTGAGCACTTTTTAATGCAACTGTGTACTGGTCTAATTTAATTATGACTAAAAACTAAGTAATTAAATAATTATATTTGTTAGTTTCATTTGAGCTTGAGTCTCAATGAACGTTGAAGACAAGGAGCTTCTTTGTGAAAAAAACATCCATCATAGGTGAAATTTCAGGGTTAAGTCAGAAGAGAGATGGTCTTCCAGATTCTGGTTTTACAGACGTTTGGGGGTGCCCATAATCTAGTATCGTCCACATAGATACTAGCTCCAGAATGTAGCATGCTCTTAGACAGATCCTAAATATAGAGTACAAAGTGGGTAAAACTGAGGAGAGAACTCAGGAATGCTGGCAATGATTTTATGGCTTTCTAATGACTGAAGGAATTATTGAGAAAACCCTTTCAGAGATTTCATATACTTAAGCATGATTTTGCATGCTCCTGTATGGCCCATGTGACTGGAGTGATTGACTATGATTATTCATAATCATGACATTACTTACATATAGCCTCCAGATTCGAATCTCTCGAACTATTATATCTGATGAGGAGAAAACTAACCAGTGGACCCACAATAATATCAAGGACTCACTGAAGTCTAACCTCATGATGGATAACTTGAAAATGAGCCATTTCAGCTGGATATGCATATGTTTTTGAGGTTTCAATAAAGGCATTTTTGAGTCCAAGGGCAGTTTGATTGAAAGTTAAGCATATGGACAATATTATGAAAATATTTTTTCTCTTGAATATTTTTCTTTTCATGTTTTAATTTGTTCTTGATTTACTGGTATAACTTGCACTTGTGCCTATAACTTTTTTTTTGCTTTAAATAGTTTTTCTTTTCATATTTTAATTTGTTTTCAATTTTCTGGTATAAAGAGTGACAAGAAAGAACGACAAATAAACTGCAAGAAAACCGAATACATAGTCATCAGCAAAAAGGGCAGTCAAAATGCCAAATACAAGTCAGAGATACTAAAATCAAGCAGGTACAAAAATTTAAATACCTGGGAAGTGTTCTAACAGAAGATGGAAAGTGCAACGCTGAGATCCGATGGCGAATTGGCATGACAAAAGAAGCATTTCAGAAGTTGAGTAAAGTATTAAGAAACAATTTTGCTAGAAACAAAGAGAAGAGTACTAGATTGCTATGTGTTGTCAGTTCTTCAATATAGCAGTGAATGTTGGACAATAACATTGAAGATGAAAGAAAAACTTGAAGCAACTGAAATGTGGTTCTACAGAAGGATGCTGCAGATATAATGGACCGAGCATGTGAGCAATGACAAGGTTTTGAAAAGGAAATTAATACTGAGCACTGAGCATCAGGAAGAGACAACTAAAGTTTCTGGGACATTCACTGAGGAAGGATGGCTTGGAGAACTTGATACTAACAGGCCAGATAGAGGGAAAAAGTGACAGGGGAAAGCAGCGGATAACATATTTGAAGGGCCTTAGTGGGTGGATGACGGAACGAGGGTTGTGTGGTGTAACAGGAGACAGCGTGCTAAGAATCACCAGGGATAGGGAGATGTGGAAAGCCATGATCACCTCTGTCCTGAAAGGACATGGCACATAAAAGAAGAAGAACCTGTGCTTGTGCCTATAAAAAATTCTCTTGAATTTTTGTCTTTTTTTCATGTTTTAATTTGTTTTTAATCTCTTGGTGCAGCCTGTACTTGTCCCTATTCATTTTTTTCTCTTGAATATTTTTTATTCTAGATTTTAATGTTTTAATTTCCTGGTACAACCTGTATTTGTCCATGTTATTTTATATTTTTAATGTTATGTCTCTTCAGGATGTTGACAATCATTGTTCTTCCAAGATAACTTTTTCTTATGATCTTTAAGTTGACATGTGTTTTTGGGAAAGATAGTGGAGTAGTTTTATTTTTCCTTCTCCAAGGATTTGAATTCAAATGCTACCAAATACTTGGGTCTTGTCTACACTGCTGGGAGAAGAGACAGATTTATGTCATTCTCATGGAAACACAATAGACTAATGTGGAAATTGAACACACTTTGACAATTCCACTCTCTGTGCCAATATTCATAACATTTCTAAATTTATGTACTGTGTCCTGTCAGGATATAGGTGATTATGGCCCGCCACATCTTCCTATCCTGTGTAGCTCTTAATATATTTTGTTTTTCTCCCAAACCCTGCTCTATCATCCATTTGCTTGAAACTGTCAAGTATATCGCGCACTGTTTTTCACTGTCTCTCTTTCCTTCTATCCACTCTGTGAGTATCAAGTTCTCCAAGATCTCTTTCCTCATTATGTGTTTTAGAAACTTCAGCTGTCTCTTCCTGATGTTAAGTATAAGTATCCTTTTTGTTTCCATTCTCTTTGAAACCTTATCATATGTTTGGTCCATGGTATGCTCAGCATCTTTCTTTAGAAACACATTTTTGTTGCTTGAAGTTTTTCCTTCATTTTTGAGGAGATTGTTCAACATTCACTATCATATAGGAGAACAAATATCACATCATAATCCAGTACTTTGTTTTTGTTTTAATGACATTTCCCTGTCTCTCCGTACTCTGTTTAGCTTTTGAAATATGTCCTTGGCCGTACCAAATACATCTTTGGATCTCAGTGCCACACTTTCCATCCACTATTAGAACACTTCCCAGGTATTTCAATTTCTGTACCTGCTTTGTTTTAGTATCCCCAACCTCTACTTGACATTTTGGGCTCTTGTTTTTGCTGATGATCATACATTCAGTTTTCTTGTAGTTTATATTTAGTTTCATCTTTTCACTTTTCTTTAACACATTCTGTAGGAGGTCCTCTAGTCCTCCTTCCTTGTTCGCTATTAGCACTGTGTCATCTGCATATCTTATATTGTTAAGAATTTAGCTGCCAATGATGAATCCTGGAAGGACTTCTAGTTCTCTCAGAATTGCTTTACTGTACAGGTTGAATAAATCTGAAGAGAAGACCCCCACCTTATCTTACATCCCTTTACACTACACATACCATTATGTAATCTGCACGACTCTATTAAGAAACATGACTGACTGGGCAGAAGATTATTCTGCAGTAGGTTGCCGTTGCTTTCTGCGGTAGACTGGTTGCCAGCCAAGGCTATAGAACTCAATCTGTTCTATTATTTAACCCATAACTGGAGGAAAAAGATGGATTAATACCTTTCCTAAAGGTATTTGATTTCAATTTTCTGGTATAAAGAGTGACAAGAAACGACTAAGAATTTCGGCACCTCAATTTGTCATTCCGAGTCGATATCCACTGCACCACAATGCACATAAGAAATGTACACTTTGCAAATTCATTAGTTATAGGGATGTTTTATTTTCCAAATATGGCCAGCAAATTGTAGCCATGTTCTTAGTTGATCTTATTGAGTGTTGACCTTTTATTTTTATTATTAGTGCTTCCATTAATTTTAGTTTTTCTTTTTACATTTTGGTGAGCCTATTATCCACATATTTTTTTTACTAGTACATTGTGGATGGAAAAAAGCCAACACTCAATAATGATCAACTATGATGTCCATTATTGATGTTATTGAGTGTTGGCTTTTTTCCGTCTGCAATCTACTAATAACAATGTGCTGACCATGTTTGGAAACTAAAATATTGCAATAGCTTTAGATACAGTCAGTTAAAAATAAGATTAATCCTTGATAATGGTTAAAAGAATAACCAAAAGTGCTTGAAAAAGCAGAAAATTTGGACAGATTTTACAGACTTTGTTCAGAAATGAAAACACTTAGACTAACAGAGAAAAAATATTAAATAAAATGCTTAGTTGTAGTCCCTTGACAGTTGTCGTTAATGAAACATGTAAAAAAGAGGGATTACAGCTTAAACACACACACACACACACACACACACACACACACATATATATATATATAATGTCTGCATACAGGCCTGTTTAACAGCTCATCAATGCAGCTAGATTAAATGTCCGCCTCAAACCAGGACTGAAATCTGACTGATTTATTAGCAGGTGGGACTGCCTGTGCACTAGTGGAGGTTCCACCAAGTTCGAGGTGAAATGATTAATATATATATATATACACACACACACACACACACATACGTCCTTGTTCAAATTAATTGAAACAAAATGACCAATGTCTTTCTAGGATGTTTGACACTTTCCCTGATCACATAGATGTTGATGTTCTCTTCTGACTGTATTTACCTTTACGTTTTGAACTGATGGATCAGATTTGTTTCTATCCCTTGATGACATGATTGGCATTTGAAAAGCTGGCACGAACAATATCTGTGATCTCTCTGTAAGGCTTGCCAGTGTGTTCATGCAGCCTTACAATTTTTGTATGCTCCTTGGAGTAACGGCCATCACAGCAATGACTGTAGGATAATTAATCGGCAGTCAAGACAGTAGTGTCTGGGCTTGATAAAAATCTGATGCAATCACAGATAACGCAATATTTTTCAAGGCCAAACAAATTTCATCATATACCCCAAAAGTCGATTCATATTACTGCACAATACTGCAGATGACCTAATCTGAGTCAAAAATAGAAATCAATTTCACTGTCACACTAGTGGGTCTAAAACTGGCTATATGGTGAAAGAAAGAAAACTAAAGCAGGTTTCAATTTGCACAAAGGTGTGTGTGTGTGTGTGTGTGTGTATATATATATATATATATATATATATATATATATATATAATATTAGCTATTATGCTATTCCCAAACAAAAATGAATTACTGAATGAAAGAACAGAAATTATGACTAAGTGTAACCATATCAAAAAATACCTATTAGGTTCATACAATCATGGATGAAAATGTTATAATTTCTTCTAATTTTAAAAATTGCCCAATCAAAAATTCCCTGTTACATGAGTGTTCAAAAAAGTCCCTGTCACATAAGCGTTCTTAAAAAAAAAAAGAATGGTAGAATTAGATTTTGCAAATTGCCTGAAGATACCACATGGTAGAAACCTAGGTTGTGTAATAACTCATTTACAAATGAAGAATACACACATATCTATATCTATATACATATATATATATATATATATATATATATATATATAGTCATCTGCAGACAGATCTGTTTCGCTGTATCACAGCTCATCAGTATGGTTAGACTCTGATTGTTTGTTAGTATCAGTATTGGTTAGACTCTGATAGACCCAGGATTGAAACCCGGGCGAATTGGCATCAGTCGGCGATTCTACCCCTGAGCTATGGGTGCTCATAGAAGTAGGCAGACTTTTTAGCATGTATATTATCATTATACATGCCCAATAGCTGAGAGTGTTCTAATTCATTGCTGAATGAATGATGCGTAGATGCTAGTGTAGCTACTGTTTTTTAAAGTCTACCATTCTTCCAGAGTGCTCAATCAGGGTGTGAGAGTGTAAATATATATATATGGAAGAATATCATATCAGAACAATGTTAAGCAATTGAATGATAAAGTGGAAAAATTTTATGTAATGCATTTTGTCCCTTAAAAGAACTTCAGACTAAAGTAATGTTCTTATTGGTGGTGGGGTGTGTGAAAGGGTAGGTGTAAACATGAACATCAGTTATGCACTGAGGGGAAGTTTTGAAGATGTGTGAATGCTTCATTTTAAATTTGTGTTCCTTGTGGCAATCATTATAGGCTGTAGAGTAAATTCCTGTTTTAGGTTGTTGAGTGCAAAAATAAATAATTAAAAAATTTTTAAATATTTTAAAACTCAAAAATTTATCATCTTCACACCTTTAATCCTTTCCCTTCAGTGTCTCATTATTATCAACATTCACATTTATATATTCCCCCTCCCTGCAACACTCATATAATTCCATCAATAAAAAAATTACTTTAGGTGTGTCAGTATTGTTCAATCAAAAATGAGAATTATGTAACCATGGAGATTTAATATTTGGGTTATGAAAGGGAGCAGGATAAACCATTGTAATAACAAAATCACCTTATATATATATATATATATATATATATATATATATATATATATAGATATATATATTCTTTATTTGTAAATGAATTATTACATGGCCTAGGTTTCCACCATGAGTGGTGTCTTCAGGCAATTTGCAATAACTAGGCCGCATAGTAACTTGTTTACAATTGAAGAATATTCAAAAGTTCTACAATGCAATTGTATTGAACACCTTTTTATACAAATGTGTACTAGTTTAATTTTATTATGACCAAAAGGTAAGTAATTAATCAAACAATCAATATCTATCTATCTATCTATCTATATTTGGGTAGCAATCTTTCATTCAAATATGTTTTGTGTTAAAAACTACTGACAAGGAAGATTCTGTTAATTTCTTATTTAATTTTTCCAGTATTCTTACATTTTTCCTTTTTGCTGGAGATAAGTAATGTAAAAATGTTCCACAAATTTTCAACTTTCCAAATGCTTTCTAATCACAATACGAAAGGCACCTCACTATAACAGAGGCACTATATATCAAACATTTTTCTTCCATTAACCTTACCCTATTAAACGGTGCAAATAGAGTTTTGAAAGTTTTTTAAAAAATAGACAGATGCTCACAGGATGCTCAGTTGTGCACATCATGTGACAGCTTTAAAGAGCTCTCCTTTTTCAAAAAACAAAAAAAAAACCCACTAAAAACAGAAAAAACTATATTACAGTCAAACATGAGGACATAACAACACTGGAAAAAACATCCTTGAAAATGAAAATGGCTTGTGAAGAGGCTAAAAGTGCTTGAAAAGTAAAAAATTATGGAACATTTTTTACAAGGAAACATGTAAAAACACAGGAAAAATTAAATAAAAAAATTAATAAAATCTTCCTTGTCAGCCATTTTTAATGAAACATGTTATATATGTAGTGTTGATTTGTGGTGATGCTTAGTGCCAAGATTGTTGATTTTTCAGTGCTTTACCGATAAAAAGATATGATTGACAAGCAGGTTTTTTTGTTGTAAAGTGCTCAATATTGAGATAGAAATAAAGCTGACTTAGATTTTGTGAAGGTACCATTATGACATTCTCACTTGTAAGGATTTATAAATAAGCCCTGACAAGTGAGGATATCATAATGGTATCTTCGTGAAACCTCAAAGTTGGCACGACTCTGATCAGTTAAGTGACAAACTTCTCTACATTAATTCTATATATAATGATACCAAATTCGTAAACCGAGAGGATAATCCCAAAAAGTCTATTTCATAAGATATTGAGATAGATTTGTATAGAGAGCTCAATGGATATTTTCCAGAGCAATATGATATGCATAAAGGAAAACTCAACACAACAAGCACTTTTGGCTATTCTATTAGTTAATATCAAGGGTTTTTAAAATTTTTATTTTTAACTGTAGATTTTTTTCATTGTGTGATGTTTATTATCCAAATATGGTCATCTCTTTGTGGCTGTGTTGATAGTTGATTTGAGTGTTGGCTTTTATTTTTATTTTATTATTAATCCTTCTATGATTTTAAACTTTTTTTTTTACGTCAGTGAGACTATTGCAGTTATATTTTCTATGAGTATGTTGTTGATGAAATTTGGTGGGTTTCTATGTGTTTAAATGGGTTCTAATTGAGCTATGGTCAGAGAGTTGTAAGGTGGGTCTTCTTGATAGGCATGTAGTGGTATGTCCAACAGAGCTGGCTCAAAGTACTAGCCACTCTAGCAGTTGTCTAGGGCACCATCAAGGTCACGGGTACCATTATGCCACCATGACATGTGTTTGTGATCTTTTAAACAAAAAGGAAAAACTGAATGAATGAGCATTATTCTACATTTTCACTTTTTCTCTTTGTGAAAATTTAAAACAATGCTTGTAAGGGTGCCTATGCTCAGTTTTTATGGGAGCTAGCAACACCCAATGTCTAATATAATTATTCATGAATTTGGTTTGATCAGCAACACAGTTCCTTAATAGAAATAATATTGGTTCTTTGTAATTTGGATCTTGCAGTTGAGGCATTGTTGAAAATAAGGTTAGCTGTTTTGAATTTTTTATTGTAGATAATTTAATTTTTCTGTTTTGGTCAACTGGAGCTGTGTATTTCTTTATAAAGTTTCTAAGGAAAAGTTCTAAAATTCACAAAGAATAATATATATACATACAGGCAGGCAGGCAGGCAGGGTACCCTGACGAGCTGAAGATTGAAACCTAGGTAGGTTTGTTGGATCTCACTTAGATTTCCTGTCTTTGTTTCTCTACTTTCATATTGAGCGCTTTAGTGTTAGGGTTTTCGTCTTGGGGTGTTTTTTTTTCCTACGAGTATTTGACTTTTGTTCATGTTCTTCATTTGTTTCTTTTTTTTATTTCCCCCTCCTTTTCCCTCCGAGTTTGTTCTTGGTGGGCTTTTCAAGACGAACTTAAATATAGTTTAACAATTACTAGTATTAGCAGAATTATTTTTGTTACTATTAATATTGTTATAATTATTATCGTTATATATATATCATAGCCCAGAGGTAGAATCGCTGACTGACGCCAATTCGGTCGGGTTTCAATCCTAGGTTAAAAAGCCATTGGAGTCTAACCATACTGATGAGCTGTGATACAGCGAAACAGATCTGTCTGCAGATGACTATATATATGACATGATGCAGTCTACCACAGTAGATTAAATAATGGTTTCAATTATGTATTCCCTGTAAGTTATCCAAATTTATATACACTTAATGAAGTGTGGATATTAGACAAAGATATTGACACTGCATAGTAACTTGCAGTTTCATGCCTTCAATGTTCATTAGACCATAGTACGATGATTGCTAAACATGTGAAACAGCCATGACTATTGATTTATATTACTACACTGTTTATATTTAGATAATGATCAATTTTTCCCATGAATACAACTAATCCTTTCCTTAACAATGTAATTATATATGTATATATATTCATGTGGTTGGGGCACCAGAGTAAAAAGCTTGTCAGAGCAGTTGCCATGAAAATATTTGTAGAAAAGATAGAGGGAAGCCATATTTGTAGAAAAGATAGAGGGAAGCCATATTTGTAGAAAAGCTATAGAAGGAAGTTGGTTAGAAAGTAGAGATGCCAGATCAGGACAGATTACATTGGAGATTCTTCTTTGAATTTCTTTAAGAATCTTGAGACGAATAGCAGGAGCACCCGACCAGAAAGAGCAACAGTATTCAATGCACGGAGGAAGAGTAAATTTATAAATATGCAAGATGGATTCTGATGAGAAAAGCTTCCTGGCCCAACATAGAGACCCAACCTTCCTAGCAGTAGATGTAGCTATAGATCTGATGTATTTGTTCCATTTCAGGTTAATTGAAAAAGTGAGGCCAAGGAGGTGCAGTGCGTTGCTTTAATTCTAACCCTAAACCCTGCTGATGAATTCTGATTAGGAAAAAAATATATATATATATTTATATTTGTTTGCATGTCTCTCACTCTGTGTAGAGAATGATGGGTAAATTATTGCCATTTTATATTTTTACTTTTGTGCATGTTTGTTTTTGCATTTGTCCACTGCACAGTATAGTAGTGTCAGTGAGACACTGTGAGAAAAAGATCTCTATGATGCAATTCACTCTGTCAGAAATATGGAAAGGATATTCTGTACTACTTGGAATTTATGCTGAAAGCTCTATTACAAACATTTAAGTGTAGAGGATGAGTCTAACAGTGACTACGAAGGTGTTTGAAGCAATTACTAGTGGTAGTGATGTTATACCTCTATTCTTCTACCTACAAGGCCTCAGACTCAATACAGAGGCCTACATCAACTGCCTTGAGGAGTTAGTGCTTCCCTAGGTCAAGAGGATAGCGTGCAACAGGACTCTGCACAATGCCACACAAGCAGGAAAATCCAGTCATGGCTGTCATGTGACCATATCACCTATTACATCCAGTTATCTAACTTCCCAGATTACAGCCTCCTTGATTATGTGCAAGGCACAATTGAATGAGAGACCAACAAAACTCTTAACACATTGCTCAATAAATCCCGAGCCTAACTAATAAAATAACAACTTTTAGGTAAAATTCAGCTTTATTATTCATCAACATAGTCTCCTTCGAGAGTGATATATTGATTCCAGTGCTTCTCTAACAATTTGATGCCTTTTTGTAATATGATTCGTCTTTGGCCTCAAAATATACCTCAGTTTCTGATATCACTTCTTCATTGGTGCTAGATCTCTTTCCCTGGAGCATTCTTTTGAGGTCCGCAAACAGCTGGAGAATAGGGTGGATGCAGAAGCAATTTGAAGTGCAATTCATGTAGCTTTGCCATCATTGTGATCAACTTGTGACAATATGTGTTGACTTTGTAAAAGATCATTTTTTTCTTTTTCATTTCTGGCCATATTTTTTGACAATTTCTTCCTTCAAACACTTCAGTTATGCTATATAATATTTGTTATTGATGGTTCTTCCTTCTCAAGGTAATCGATGAACAAAATACCTTGCACATACCAAAATATGGACACCAAAACTTTGCCTGCTGATGTTTGCATCTTTGGTCAATTTGGATGGCTTTCATCTGCTGCTGTTAAGTCAGCTGACTGTCAATTTGACTCCAGAGTGAAGTGGTAGATCCATGTCACATATTTAAACAAAAACTCTTTTTTTTGTTGTGTTGAAACAGTTGCAACAGTTGCAAACAGTGCTCTGAATTTTCAACGCATTGTTGTTTTTGATCAACTGTGAGTAAATGCAGTACCTATTTTAAACACAGCTTTCTCATTGACAAATGTTTATGCAAAATGGTGAATACACTCCCTTCTGGTATGTTTCAATTTATGATCGGCCAAAAGGAGTTTGTGGATTTTTTTGGTGTTTTCTAGGACAACTGCTGATTCTGGGTGACCTGAGCGTTCAGCATCAATTGTATCTTCATGACCACATTTAAAGTTCAGCATACCACCTCTTAACCATTATTTCCAACATAGTTCGAATAACACATATCAAGTCATTCCTTTGCTTGAACAGTATTTTTTACCATGGGAAAGCAATGCTTTATCAACACATGAAACTCAGATTTTTCTATTGTTTTCAAAATTTGCAACAGTAGCTTCACTGAAATAGCTGTAATTTGTAAACTAATAATATGATTGAGCCCAAATTTTGTCACGTGAGATTTGAAGGTTAGTATTTCATAAAAATTATATAGATTTTTATTAGTAGGGCTATTTATATGTCAAGCTCAGGACTTATTGAGTGATATATTAATACCAAAGATGAAAAGGCAAGGATTACGGCAGCATTTATCAGCTTAAACAAGGAGGCTTCCCAGAAGAAATGCATGAGATTCTGAAGTTGTCTGGAGGCCATAGTTAAAGTCAATGGCAATTTTATTGAATAAATTTACACTTTAGTATTTCAAGATATTTTTGTGTAATTTTGGTAAATATACTGTGAAAATGAGATGTTAATGCTGTTTTTATCTCTGCATAATTAAGATGACAATTTAGCCATCTCACGTGTGTGTGTGTGTGTGTGTGTGTGTGTATATATATATTTATATATATATATATATATATATATATATATATATATATATATAAACACTATGTCTCTGCTATAAACCCTGAAAAACATGTCCTATTATAGAAAATGGAAGATAACCAAAATAACCCCACCAATTTAAAATTAGTAATAACCAATATAGAGTCAGTGTACCAATGTCAATGCCCAGTACAAGATTTTACTTCTTTTCACAAATCAATTACCTACCACCTCATTAAGTAGATGCTTTACATATCACCTATTGAATCAAAGTGCTATTAAAAAGCATAATTTATAAGTACTCTTGGGAAAATTCTAGTTGGCAACACAAAAATCTTTTTTAAATCACATAATCATCATCTTACTATTATGGAAGCGCTACTGATCAAATGCCATTCTTTTGCTATCAATCTGACACTGTTTAGTAGTGGAGATGGCATGTCAAGTGTTTTCTAAAATAGAAGTGACCCTCACATCAACCCAACCATGCATAGCATGTAACTGCTGAAAATGGACACTCTTCCACAAGAATCTTCACACAGTAGAAACTATTATGTGAATAAGAATATTGAATACAACACACTTGACAATGGCTACAGCACAAACCAAAAGTGCTTGGAACAATAAAAGACTAATTTTATATTTTTTAACTCCTAAAAAACAGATAATTGTTAGAATGCTGGAAAAAAACTCTCTAAAACTAGAAGATTGATTAGCTCATACTTTTTGGCCATATTTAATGAAGGGTGCTTAAAAAAAGGTAACTGTCTATATATATATATATATATATATATATAATAAACTTATTTATAAATGGAACTTTGTGTGTGTCTGTGTATATCCGTTACCTATAGACACCAAAACGGCTGAACTGATTTTCTTGAAATTTTACACAGTTGTACTATAAGCATCTGTGAGTGTTCTTAGTTAGGATTTGTGTCGGGGCACTACCGATAAATATCAAAAATCGATAATAAAAAAAATCGGGTTATAGAAGGAGTGGTCCGATTTTAATCAAATTTGATACGCTCATAGAGAAAGACATAAGAAACAATATTCAGAAGTTTCAAGATTGCAGTTATTACAATAGTGCAGAAAATCAATAATATATATATATGGCAAGATGTTTGTGTGTGTGTGTGTGTGTCTGTCTGTTTATCTGCCTGTATGTCTGTATTTTTTTCAGCCCTTTTATTTTAGTTTCTACTTCAGGTTTAGTCTTTCATGCCAACGTCCAAAAAGTCTGAGCTCCAGGACAATGGATTAGTTTTAAAGCTTTCATTGCACCCGAGCAATGCCAGGCTATACTGCTAGTATATACACACACATATATATATATATATATATATATATATATGTGTGTGTGTTTTTGACAGTACAAAAGTGTATTATGGTGCTAATGGCAAAAGATTTTTTTACAAAAGGCTATGATAAATTTTAAAACAAAAATCCCCATTGGACCGGTTTCATTCCCTCTTGTCAGAACTGTAAACAGGGAAACAAATTATGAGAAAAAAGTCTGTCACTAATGACGTTAATGAATGGACTTGGAAAAATAATAAGTTATAACATCTAAAGATGCTAGAGACACAACAAAGCAAACCCAAGCAAACTATCTCTTTGTTTACAAAGAGAATATTGCACGGACCTGATGAACAGCATCTCCAACACCTTCAGATGGAATAATGAGTGTGTGCTGGCCAGTGTTTCTGTTTTTAAATTTATCATGGCTTTTAGCAAAAAATTTCTTGCCTTTATCACTGTAATTGATATATTAATCACATGGCTGAGTGGTTAGAACATTAGAGTTTCAACCATGTGGTTCTGGTTTCAATCTCACCAAGGTTGATTTAAAAAAAAAATGATTTAGTTACCAAAACAAGAAAATGGCATTTGTTGATCGGTCATAGAGGGCATGACGTGCTAATCCAAGAATATCTGCCCCCAACACATTTCATATAAAAGACATTCATATTCCTGCGCATATTTTCACATAAACACTGTCACAATCCTACCCCTCTCCAACATATTTGTTGGAATTCCTAAAGACTGGGACGTGCATGTGTGTATACAGAGTAATGGTGGGGGGTAGTGGGGGAGAGGAATGCCAAGACATGCAGGTCAAAGATATGCATGGAAGTTGACTATCAAAGAAAATGGCAACATTACCACCTCCACTTCCCACCATCATCTTCCCCAGTTCTGCACACACACACACACACACTCTCTCTCTCTCTTCTTTATACTATGTCACTATGGTAATCTGGTCACCATGGCAACAGAAATTTAGATAATGAAGTAGGTATCCTTGAGGAAGAGAAGGCACGTAAAAAATTAAATGAGATAGAGAGGGATGTGTGTGGTGGGGGCATGGAAGATAGCAAAATGGATGCTTGGGGAGGGTGCAATAAAAATTTTTACAGTAAATAATGGATATGGTGGATTGAAATGGGAAAAACAACTCTCACACATATACAAACACAAATACTTGTAATATTATACATGTGGGTATACATATACATACAGCATATATACCCACACACATTTAGGTACCTCCACTTATTTTTGATACCTCAGTTTCAAATTGAATTTTTAAAAATGAAATAGTTTTCTTGAATCTTTTTCTTGAAGCTTTATTGAAAGCTAAATGATTAAATTGACTATTTCCAGTAAGCAAAATACTCAGGTGTATTTCAAATAGAAATTATATTTATTGAAATCTAAAATTTTGAAATGTTTAAAATTTTTTCAATTTTTTGGTCATTTTTGAGCAATTGACACAAAAGTTTATTCATGATTGTAAAAAATCTTGCAAAATTAAAGAATATATCTGTGACACGTTATTTTTAGAAAATTAGCAAATTTAAAGGTAAATTAATGATTTGAAACAAATATTACTTGTTTATAACATGAAATCTAAACTTATTTATGAATGGAACTTTGTGTGTCTGTATGTGTGTGTGTGTGTCCCCATTAACTATAGACTCCGAAATGGCTGAACCAGTTTTCTTGAAAATTTACACAGTTGTACTATAACCGTCTGCGAGTGTTCTTAGCTAGGTTTTGTGTTGAGGTACCCCCGATAAATATCGAAAATCGAAAATTGAAAAAATCGGGTTATAGAAGGAGTGGTCTGATTTTAATCAAATTTAATACACTCATAGACAAAGACATAAGAATCGATATTCAGAAGTTTCAAGGTTGCAGGGCTTACAATAGTACAGAAAATCTATAATATTTATATATATATATATATATATATATATATAAATGGCAAGATGTTTGTGTGTGTCTATCTGCCTGTATGTCTGTATTTTTTTCAGCCCTTTTATTTTAGTTTCTACTTCAGGTTTGGCTCTAAGTAGGTATAATTGTAGTTCTTAGTCTCAGCCATGATACCATTTACTCATAGGACTTATTTAGCCTTCAAAATTCAGTTTATGATGAAAAAAACTTATTTGATATCGATAACAGGAGATCAAACTTTGACTTACGTCCATTCATTTTTCTTTCAGTCTACAGTTTTGCTTTAACTGGAAACAACTATTGCTTTTTAGTCTTTCGTGCCAATTTCCAAAGAGTCTGAGCTCCAGGACCATGAATTAGTTTTAAAGCTTTCATTACACCTGAGCAACGCTGTTCTATACTGCTAGTTTAGAATAAAAGTGTTTCTTAATCATGGAGGAAATTTTGTACATATAAATACAAATGAATTAAATATGGATTAGAATTCAACAGAATGAGAGGCTCTGAACAAATAGGAAATATTTGTAGATTTAACATGTCTCGCTTTTATTCCAGTTTCAGAATTAAAACAAAAATTCTGGAAGAGAAAGTTCTGATTCTTTTAGTTCTGTGTTGTTTGCTTTTCATTGGCCAGGTTGCCCGTCAGCAGAAGAAAATGTCATGTGAAGTTTACTTTGACCAATTAAAAAAATTCTAATGAAATTTAAATTCATAAATATTTCCTTATCCTGCCATACATACATAATGGTTTCTGTCTCATTTCAACATTTATGACCCATATAAGATGACTCTTGAGACAGTGTCAATTTCATATGTAATATTTATTTAATGCATGCGTGATACATGCACACATAAACACATATATATATTAATGCAGTCCTTCTTTTAAACATGTTTCATTAAGCATTAAGAATGATCGACAAGGAAGATTTTTATTAATTTTCAATTTAATTTTTCCAGCATTCTAAGATTCTTACATGTTTCCTTTTTACTGGAAATAAGGAATGTAAAAATGTTTTATAATTTTTATATATACATATTACAGAAAGTTCCAGAGATTAACAAAATGGAATTAACAACTAACATATTTAATTTATTTGTTTGAACATTATTTTTAATCAATAATTGTATTTCAGTAAATATTCTGTTTTTAATTAATATATATATATATATATATATTTCTACCAGCCTAATAGTTTATAAGAAATTTTGTTACGAAAATGTGTGTCATTCAGCAGAATTTGAACCTGCAACCCCTAATAACATAGAAGCCACCAATA
The DNA here is from genome assembly GCA_037127315.1 of Ascarosepion bandense. Classification (NCBI taxonomy): domain Eukaryota; kingdom Metazoa; phylum Mollusca; class Cephalopoda; order Sepiida; family Sepiidae; genus Ascarosepion; species Ascarosepion bandense. Next base: position 1,576,529 of record JBBBDQ010000991.1, read on the forward strand.
GATCTGATGCATCTTAGACCACTCGACCATGAATGATTTCACAGTCTAATTGAATGAAGTTAAATCAAGCCTTAAAAAGTATCAATTAAAAATAATTTTCAAACAAATAAATTAAATATGCATATATATAATAATTTGTATAAGTCCTTAAAACCTAAAAAAAGTCCTGAAAAAATTGACAGGCCCTTTTCCAGGGTTTGAAAAGTCACAGCAACAACACAAAAACTCCTTAAAAAAGACGTGGAATTTTCTAAATTTTTTCAATTTGTGATAGTCAAAATGCTAAATCCCAGAAAGCTGGCTTTTTTACTACCTAAAATTGTTTAAGAAAAATGATTTTAGTCATCAGTAATATTTGACAACTCTTGCAAACAGTGGTTTGTTTCCTTGCTTAAAATAAGTTCATGACCTTAGGAGACAAGAAAAAAGGGAAGAAAGAATGTGAAGGCATCTTCTAGCTGCTACCCTCACTCAACAAGAAAAGAGAAAAGCAAAGATAAAAGACATCAGAGATAAGTAAACATCATCAAAAATAAATGAATTCACACTAATTGAATTTGTAGTTAAAAGGAAAATAAATTATTTTACAGTGTTTTTTAAAATTTGAACAATTGAATAAATTTTATTCACATGTCAATTTCAAAAGTAAAATATCCATTTGATTTTGAGTCATTGTGGGTGAGTTCATGCTGAAAGAATAGATACTTTATCTGCCCTGTGTCAATGTGTAAACTACTTTTGTCTAAAATAAGCTGTTGCCAAAAATAACAAGCCTGAGAATCAAATTTGATCTAAGGAAAATGTGAACTGGAAAGATGATAAAATAGAAAATATCCCTTTGATGTGTCATAGAATAACAAAGGTGTCTTTGAAAAATAGGAAGATGGTTAAGTTTGCAGGTTAATAATGACCTGTATCTCTAGCTTTTGTTGTAAGTGAAAAAATAATGAAATCTAAACTTATTTATAAATGGAACTTTGTGTGTCTGTGTGTGTGTATCCGTTACCTATAGACTCCGAAACGGCTGAACCGATTTTCTTGAAAATTTACACAGTTGTACTATAAGCATCTGCGAGTGTTCTTAGCTAGGTTTTGTGTCAAGGTAAAAATCGGATTATAGAAGGAGTGGTCCGATTTTAATCAAATTTGATACACTCATAGACAAAGACATAAGAATCGATATTCAAAAGTTTCAAGGTTGCAAATCTTACAATAATGCAGAAAATCAATAATATATATGTAAAATGCAAGATATTTGTGTGTGTGTGTGTGTATTGCTTTTTAGTCTTTCGTGCCAATGTCCAAAGAGTCTGAGCTCCAGGACCATGGATTAGTTTTAAAGCTTTCATTACACCCGAGCAATGCCGGGCTTTACTGCTAGTATATTAAAACTTATTTGGCTTTTATTGCTTGGCTTTTATAAGTTTGATCTGGCAACCCTGTCCCTTTATTTTTGTATTTCTGCCATAGACGGCTATAAAATGGAGAAACATCTGAATCACTCCTAGACATTTGGCGAGATGTCATCAAATTTCTGAACTTAATTTAAAAAACAGAAAAATGTTCCCAGACCAAGCTTTTTTCTGCTGTGCTGTCAAATGTGAATAGTGTTTTATTTCCAATGAAACTGCAGATTTTTGTATCTGTTTTGAAAGACATTTTGGATAGAATATCGGAGCAATAAACCATTGCTTGCTTTCCTTGCAGATGATCTTTTTAGCATGATCATGAAAACTATCAGAAGATTTGTAAAGAGCACACTAAACGATAATTACATTTTCCAGACTGAATAAATTTGTAAGTATTATATCAAACCCAAACATGCATAAAGAAAGATGCTGCTAAGATCGGATGTGGGTTTCTGGCAGATAGGGTTGTGCAAAATTTTTCCAAAAAAGAAATGTGTCAATAAATGATCTGTTTGCATGCAGAATTGCAACAAAGACAATGTTCCTTATCTTTTATATAAACACTTCTGGCAAAGTCTCCCTGTGAATATTTTCTTGCAATGGCCGAACCATGGATCCATTTTTCTGAAAAAGAATCTGCCACAGAAGGCCGTCTAAAAAGATGTCTTTCCCACATGATGGACAAGAATCAAGATAGCAAATCTGATTGTGATGATATCATCAGTCAGTCAAAGAGTTTGCGGCTGCTGGAAATAACACTTTCAAGAATTTCAGCAAGCTTGAAGACTATCTGTACACTTTGTTCTGCTTTTTTTTTGGCTTGCAACAAAGAATATCGAAAATTGTAGAAAGGTGTTCGCAGATTGCTTGTACTCTCGCATGTCCATTTTTGTGTTCATATAATCTTTTACTCAATCAGTTAAGTGCCATCATGTATCGGCTTGGAACTGTTTCTGTTTTCCAAGTTTTTTTTTTGGAATATGCTGGTGTTATGTTACTCGGTGTCTGCTTGGTCATGTAATTTAATTAATGGATATTTGGGCAGCATATAAGAATACTGGAAAAATTAAATCAAAAATTAATAAAATTTTCCTTATAGGTTGTTTTTATAGAAACCTGTTTATAAGAAAGACGGTTTTCCAAATATACATTAATCAAATTACTTGACCTGACAACAAGCAAGGAATATAACACCAGCACATTCTTCCCCAAAAATTGCAGAGTGACAACTGGCAATAGCTATACAGTCAAAAAATAAGGATAAAATAACAATGGAAACATGAGAATGGTCAGTGAAGTGGCTGAAAATGCTTGGAAAGTTAATAATTATGGAACATTTTTACATTCCTTAGCTCCAGCAAAAAGGAAACTACAAGAATAAGAATACTATGAAAATTAAATCAAAAATTAATAAAATCTTCCTTGTCAGTTATTTTTAATGACGCACACACACACACACACACACACACACACACACACACACACACACACAGTGTATTTAAATATTAGATAATAATCCATCTTTTATACAAGTTTCTTTAAAAATAAAATTTATCCTTAGCACTTGGAGAAATAAAACATTCAGACAGTTTTTATGTAATTTATGTTCTGAGAAGAAAGAAATTTTAAAATCATATAAAAAATTATACAAGAATCTAAACTGTAGACAATTGCACCTTGTCTGTCAATTTTAACGAAACTTATATATATATATATATAAACAGGGTGTCCTCAAAAAAGGTATCCAGATACTGCAACAGTGTCATGCCAAGCATTATAGAGAATTTTGAAGAAGAAAATTTAATTTTCATCAAAATAAGACACCCCACACTGCCATCGTGATGTTATATCCTTCCTTGATGTAATCTTGCCAAACAGTAGTATGCAATGAAGGGGTTTTGTAGAATACTTTTCGTGTTTACCTCACTAGACTTATGGGGAAACCTAAAAGACGTAATCTTTGCTAACTAACCTGCTACAGTCATTGAATTAAGATCAACGATGGAATGAGAATGCATACAAATACCAAACAAATTGTTTCATGATGTTTGTAATTCCAATGCTTCATGTTGTGAGCAGTGCCTGAAACAAAACAGATGTCTGTTTGAAAGCAGGTGTTGACCAAACATTAAAATAATATCTGTAGGTTTTATCTCGTTTTGAAAATTATAGATATTTTAATAAACACTGACTTTACAATTATTTAAAGTGTGTATACATTTTTTTGTGTGACACCCTTTATATATATATATATATATATATATATATATATATATATTTAGTGTATCGAGGCAGCAGATAATTTTCTAAGCATATATTGTTAAATATAAGAGACAATGAATGTTTAATCATGAGTCATTCTAAACATCATATTTTGGCTTTAATTTCAGGTGAAAATAAAGACAAAAATTCTCCAACATTTGGATAATTTTTTATTAAGTTGGTTTTAAGCTTTCGACTCACATGAGCCATATTGAGAGAGGTTACAGAGACGTTAACATAAAAACATCCACCATCAAAGAGGATTTTATCTTGTGTTGACATAAAACTTTGCTAAGCAAGGATAACAGTTACCAAATAGCAAACGCAGTTCATAAATTTGTAATGCGGTTCTATGACGTCACACCGCGTGAGAGCTCAAAATGCTAACAGAACCATATATTTAAATGTAATGTGTTATGACCAGATTTAAATGTGATTTTATTAAGTGTGGGTTGTTTGGATTTAATGTGGATGGCCTCCAATATCTGAAGGTTTTTTGTACTGTGTGTATGAGTAAGGATTATTGTATTATGGACTAAAAATGTTAGAGAATTTTTGTCTTTATTTTCACCTGAAATTAAAGCCAAAATACAATGTTTAGAATGGCTCATGATTAAACATAAGACATATATTGTCTCTTATATTTAACAGTATATGCTTAGAATATATATATATATATATAGTCATCTGCAGACAGATCTGTTTTGCTGTGTCACAGCTCATCAGTACGGTTAGATTCCGATTGCTTTTAACCCAGGATTGAAACCTGACCAAATTGGCGTCAGTTGGTGATTCTACCTCTGAGCTATGGGCACTCGGTAGAAGTAGGCAGACTTTTTAGTGTGTATATTATCATTATACACGCCCAATAGCTGAGAGTGTTCTAATTCATTGCTGAATGAACGATGAGTAGATGCCAGAGTAGCTACTGTTTTTCAAAGTCTACCATTCTTCCAGAGTGCTCAATCAGGGTGTGAGAGCGTAAATAGTTCAACCACTTTAATTTGTCACCCTTGAAACAACACAATTCAGCTAGGCCACAGAAAATGCCAGATGGCAGAAACATCCCCCAAAAGAAACTCTATGTAAACATACTCTTGCCAGCACATTCCACATCTATATTGTTGTGTTATCAAAGGTAGAATAAAATTTAAAACAGAAAATGAAACAATCAGCAGCACTATGCTTTTAACCACTTACATCATGAAAGTTAGTGCCATGTTGCTGCATAAACTTATATTGCCATCTTCACAAATAATCACTATATGTTAGTGTTAATTCCTTATGAAAAATTCCCTGAAAATGACTACACTTTTGTAATGTTGGGAGTTAAACCAACTTTATAAGCACACTGTCTGATTTGAAACTTTTGGCACATATCAAACTTTTCTGTTATTTTTTCAGCAAAATCTTAAAAATCTTAACCTATTGTATCTTTAAGTTAAACACAGAGGATGACCCGATACCATAGTATCCATAAAAAGTCTTCCTTTCTCTAATTTCTTCAGTAACCCCACCTTTTCAAGTATAAAAATTAATGCTTACTTTTCTTACCACAGGTACCGTCATTTGCACCTTCGGCTCTCTTGGGTAATGAATGGGTTAATATACAACTATATATAAGAAAATATATAAGAAAATATAAATATATAAGAAAATATAAATATATAAGAATATGATATAGAAAACAGTAGTATAATCTAATCTAAACTTATTTATAAATGGAACTGTAGACTCCGAAACGGCTGAACCGATTTTCTTGAAAATTTACACAGTTGTACTATAAGCGTGTGTGAGTGTTCTTAGCTAGGTTTTGTGTCATAGGTACTCCCGATAAATATAAAAATTTGATAATCGAAAAAATCGGGTTATAGAAGTGGTCTGATTTTAATCAAATTTGATACACACATAGACAAAGACATAAGAAACGATATTCAGAAGTTTCAAGGTTGCAGTTCTTACAATAGTGCAGATTTTATATATATATATATATATATATAAGGCAAGATGTTTGTGTGTGTGTCTATTTATCTGTCTGTATGTCCTTTATACAAATCCACAATTTTTATCAGATTCTCACCAAACTTCACACAAATATTCTTTAGGCTGAGTCTGAGCTTCAGGACCATGGATTACTTTTAAAGCTTTCATTACACCCAAGCAATGCCAGGCTATACTGCTAGTATATATATATATATATATATATATATATATAAGAAATGAATAAGGACTTATCATGTTGCTGCTGTCGGCTGCAGAAAGTTGTAAGCAACCTGTGCTACTCTTATAGTTCTCAGCAAACTGAACAGATTGTGAGTTTAAACTTCTCCCCTTTGAAATAGGAAAACCATTTTTGTGCCATTCTGTCTGTAATAAAGTCATCTCCATATACAGAACAAATATCTTGAGCAGCTTTAACAACTTTGTAGCCTTGTTAAAAATAAAAAAATATAAGATGATGCCAAACATGCTCATTCTTGTCTACTTAGCATTGCATATCAAAGAGGTGTCAAATTGGAAATAAAATTTCAATAACGCAAGACAATAGTTTCATAGGATGACCAAAGTTACTAAGAAGCAAAAAAATGTCATGAAAGATCATTCTATGAGATCATTTGCAGAACATAAAACCCAATAACCACTTTTTTAACTTCCATAGAACTTAACAAAAGTACAAATATTGCTGCTTTGCGTCAGCATATGCAACAAGCCTTGAATAATGTATTTCAGAATAATATTTACCATTTCTACAGTCATATGCATGTGAGAATTCAAGTCTGTGCCACTACCCAAGGAGGATATACAGTATATTAATGTTTGTATATCTTGCCAGGAGTCTATGCTGCAAAGCAGCAGTTCTTCAGACAAAACTGTTCAAGTAAGATTTAGTTCTTACTAATGGTTAACAAAGTCTACGGCTATATCGTGTTCATTACGCCGGTTCCCGTTCGATCACCGAAGTTAAGCAACATCGAGCCTGATCAGTACTTAAATGGGTGGCCATTTGGGAATACCAGAACCGGTAAACGTAAGGACCAAGAATTGTACACCAGTCCTCCAGGTTTGGGGGTTGGGCGCAGGGCTAACAACCTTGCCCCGTAAAAATCAGTTTGTTTCAGAAACAGCAACAAAAAGTTGCTGCCCTGTGCACCATTGGGTGTGATGGATAAATGATGATGATGATGATGAATGATTAACAAAGAGAATGATGATTCTTCTCTACATATGTAGTATAGTTTGTCTCTGCTGTGAAAGGTCAAGGTTAGTGGAACCAAGGAATGTAGCTTGTCAGCTTGCCATGGAAACAGTGATAGATTAGTGAAAAGTTTTTATCTATGAGAAAGGGATTGTAGGTCAAAAAATAATTCCATCACCCACAAGGCCATTTAATTTTGTGTATGTGATCAATGAGGAAGTTTTAAAGGAAACTAGATCCAAAAGTTTACTTGATATTATGGTCCCCTAGTCTATTGTGGAATGGACTCTTCCTCCTCCATATAGACTAACCTGAGGGACTTCCGGGAATGCAGCTGTTACGTAGTCGTTTGACAGTCTAGAGACAGTAGAGATGCAGTGTAACTATACTGTTTGGACTTACTATTTGCTGACTACTAACACTCGTATTTGTATATGTGTTCTGTTATTCTAATATGCTGTTTGAAACTACCTTCTTGTTTCTGTCTTTCTTCCTGGCCCAAACAGGCCTCAACAACTTGGTATAGTTAGACTGTGTCTCGACTGTTTCATGACTGTCACAGCTGCGTCCTGGAAATCACTCAGGTTCATGGCCGTATCTGACTACCGGGCACACCAGGCACGGGTCCGGGCCGATCCGTGCAATCATAGTGAAAATCCGGGCAAGGAAAAATGTCTTTGTCAGAAATCAAACTAAACAATTCATGAAGAAAGAAAGAAAAAAAGAAAGTAAGAAAAATGAAGAAAACATCCGAATGAACGCAGTAAAAATCTGTTTATTTATTAATTTTGGGAGAAAAGACTGGTTATACTCAGAAAGTCTGAACCCGATTTCCTGCTTTTGTTCACGTTCTGTGCCTAATGTCCATTGGAAAGCCAAAAAAAATCTGCAAAAATCATAGTTTCTGGAAATGGATGACACTGATGGCGTCATCACATTGTCGACTAACAAATCTGGGCAATTTTCTCTGTGCCTGGTGTTTTTTTAGCATCAGCTACGGCCCTGCTCAGTTTAGTCTATATGGAGGAGGAAGTCCATTCCACAGTAAAATAAGGCACCATAACACTTGAAATTCAGATCAGGGAAAAAAAGAATTCTTGAAATTTATGGAACGCAACAAAAGGAAAGAAGGCTGAGGAATTTTGCACAGTTCTTACTAATGGTATATGAAGGGAATTAAGATGGTTGACTCTAGTGTATCTGACAGGTTAGGTCACAGTTATAAAGGTTAGGGACATCAGAACACGTCATGGAAATAATGATGGGCAGTGAGATGCTTGTGGTGTTTTGGCTGTGGGGAAGGGGTCATAGGATAGAGAATAATTCCATCACCCACAAGGCCACGTAGATGCTTTAAAATCTACATTTATGTGATCAATCAGAAAGATTTAAATCAGAAAAAAAAAACTGTTGTAATTTATAGAACACACAATGAGGAAAGTGTTTTGAGAATTTGACACTCAATGGACCTACTAAAAGCAAGAGGGAGAGAGAGAAACATTCAGTAATCTACCTGGTGATCTTGTGTAAATGAACAGCAGAACAGGGACTAGTATACTGAGAGGTCAAACATTACTTAGAGCTACAAAGGATAGGATGTAGTTGTGAGTGGGTTCAAAATTGCTTATATTTGAAGAGAATATGTCACTTAAAAGAAAAAATTGCAACAAACACTCAGCACAAACCATTGTTTTTTAAGAAATCTTTAATAAATAACTTTGCTTGAACTTTACCAAACTTGTATAAAAAAAAGATTGCTGCCCTAATAAACCTAATATATATATATTTTTCATTTGTAAACAAGTTATTACACGACCTAGGTTTCTACCATGAGTGGTGTCTTCAAGCAATTTGCAATAACTGATTTTACCATTTTTTTTAAGAATGCTCATGTAATGGTGGTTTTTTTTTTTTTTTTTGTTGAATGCTCATGAGGCAGGACATTTTTGAACATGCACTTTTTAAAATTTCAAAACTCGTTTACAAATGGAAAAGATTCAAAATTTCTACCTATAGAATTATATTAAACACTTTTTAATACAAATGTGCACTGTTCTAATTTTATTATGACCAAAATCTAAGTAAACAATCATATATATATACTTAATTACAATAAGGCAGCACTAATAATTACAGACTAAACATCTGAAAAAACAATGCTAACTTGACAGTAACTTAAATCGTCGAATAACCCAAAGAGGACTACCTCGTAGGTTAAATAAAGGGGAAGAAAAAAAGAAACAAACTGTGCACAAGAACAATACGTCTAGTGCACATTTGAAAGAAAAAAACCCAAGACGAAACCTTAACAGGTATATATATATATATATATATACACACACAAAATTTTATGATATCTGTTATGAAATGGATTAATTCCAATATATTTTAAATTTATTTTTGAATAAGAATTATTTTTAATGGATACTCGCCTTTGAATAGATACTCTGTATTTTATAATTAAACAGTATATTTATTTGTATCTACTGGTCTGAATAATCGAGAAATCTTGTTAGGAAAATATTTGAACCTAGAGTAAGATGTGTATTTAAAAGCATGATTTCGAACTTTGACTGTAAGTCCTTCATGGTCAAGCAGTCTAAGACTGATTATGCAGGTTTCGAATCCTGCCGGATGACGCATATTTTTCTAATGATTTCTGGATTATTCAGGCCAGTAGATATAGATAAATATACTGTTTAATTATAGAAGACAGATTATCTACTCAAATAAAGTTTAAACAAATGAATTATATATATATATATCATTTCACCCTTAAGCAAGGTGGGAACACCACTAGTTCGCATGAGAGAAAAGACTGAATATAGGGGGGGTATTGACGAAAGGATAAAAGATAAATGGGATTCCAGAAGATAGAAGATCGCAACTGACTTTGCATTTTAATTTTTGGAGATTGTAGCAATCATGAAAGCAAGTAAATGAAAAGGAGTTCCATAGGCGGGAAGTGCAAGAAAAGAAACTGTTAGAGTAGAAGTGTTGGTTACATTTAACTATTTCAGCAGTAAAAGGGTGTGGCCTAGATGCCAATCTAGTAACACGTCTAAATTCACATGTTGTATGTATGTGTGTGTGTGTGTATATATATATATATATATATATATATATATATAAATAAATAATGTATGTGTGTGTATGGTAATTATTATTATAATAATAGCATACTGCAACTCAATAGCTATAGAATTTTAGTGTTAAAACATCATCATCAGACAGTAAAATGTGGTTAATCCATTTTGTAATGAATAGATAATGAGATTTAAAAAAGGAAATTTTAATAAAGAAATTTTTTTATTCTATATATATATATAATATATATATATATATATATATATGGTTAAATAAAAAGACAAGAGGAAAACTGTGTGTGTATATATATATATAATCTTTTACTTTATATCTCATTCTCTGATAAAACTTTAATAAAAGTGAAACATGTTAGATTGATTATCCTATCATAGTCTTGGATTTTGGCTTATTTTTGATCTTTATTTGATCCCAATTCATACACATATATTCTATTATATTACATTGGTAGAAAAGCCATTTTGACAGGATTTTATAAACCTGTTTCCTTAGCTCCCAGTAATAAATATTATGAAAAATGCTTTGTGTGACTGGAAGTAAAAGTTTTTTTAGACAAAAGGAAAGAGACAAAAATGAAGGGAGATGTGGGGAAGGTGTATGTGGGTGATAAAAGTTAGAAGGAAATGGGTTGGACGACAGGCACTAGAGTTCAAAGTTAAATGGTAAGAATAGCCTTAAAAGAAATCTTGCATATTCTTGGTTGGAATATATATATATATATATTTGGATCACATTTAAGGGGGATAGCTATTTCAACATGTCAATTCAAGATATGCATTGTCAACCAAAGAATGGAGAAAAATGGTTTAATGATACATATCTCAAACTGACATGTTGAAATAGCTACCCCCACTAAATGTGATCTGAATTTACAGATAAATAAATGAATATTTGCTGTGTAAATTAAATTTACATTGAACTCTCTGTTGGATTAATTTTAAAATTTAAATGATATTACTAGGATTCTCTCGGATTATTTACCAATCTTATCCTGAATTTTTTACTGCATGTGTGTATGTGTATATATATATATATATATATGTATATTTTTTATATCAAATAAAACTCCAAAGTCGGCATATATTGTATAGCTATTTCAAGAAGAAAAATCTTGATTCTTCAGCAACGATTAAAAAACAAACATATATATTTAGGGTATTGTATTGAGGCAGCAGATAATTTTCTAAACGTATACTGTTAAATATAACAGGCAATGAATGTCTATTATGTTTAATCATAGCCTGTTCAAAACATTGTATTTTGGTTTAAATTTCAGGTAAAAATAAAGACAAAAGTATATATATATATATATATATATATACACACACACACACACATTTCTTCATTTTTTTAAAGGAATTTTTATTTGATATTATTTGTATCTTCCCTTTCTTATGTAATTTTTTTTTTAAACATAAAAAATATTGTATTTGTTTTATTTACTCCTTTACTATGGAATTTTATACTTAGTGATTTTTCAAAATGGCTGGCTCTTTGTTAATAAATTCCTAAGAAGCTATTGTTCTTTTTATATTTTTTAGAAGGTATGCATGAGCAAATAAACAGTTCAGAACAATTTTATTTCTTTTATTTAGTACATTGTTCATGTTCTTAAATTCTGTAATTTGTAGTTTCTACCTACTCCAGTGATAGGTTGGAAGTTTTTCTTATGTTTCTCTTTATCTTCTTTTCTCTCTCTTTTTTTTTTTTTTAATACTCCTTTCTATTAATGGGAGTTTGTTTCATTCTTAATTCCCATATATATTTTGACAACATGATGTTATTCTTGTATTGGAATGCTAGGATAGGATTTGCATATCATTCCTTGAATTCTTTCCCCAGTTTCTCCAGCATAAACATCCCCTACTCCTCTGGGCTTTACTTTCTTGTCCCTTTCACCTTATATATTTTTTTCTTTTTGTGATTTCTCTGAAGTAAAATGAATCAATAAACATATTGTTATATATATTTATATACACACATGAAAAATTTAGATATAAATAAAATATATCTGTAGAGAGAATATAGATAAAAGAAAAGACAACAGGGAAACTTATCTGTACCAATGCATCATTTCCTGCATTAAATCATTCCTTTTCTTTATACACCAACCTTTAAAGAATCTTTTTTAGAGCTTTCTAAATTCAAAATTTAAAGACTAAATCTCCATATTTACATTGATAAAGTTTTTTTTTTAATGATTTCACCCCAAGCAAGGCATTAATGTCACTGATGTGTAGGAGGCTACATAAGAGAGTTGAAGTATTAGGCAGGAGGAGAGTGAAGACAAAGATGAACCAGCTACAGTGGGTGAAAGAGAAAGGGCAAGAGAAGGATGTGAAGACAGTTGCGAAGGTAGAGAGGAAGGAAAAGAACAAGGTACATGGTGTGATGTAGAAAGGGCTGGAGTTAAGTGGGTAAGAGATGGGAATTGACTTTGCATTTAAATTCCTGGAGGTTATAGCCTTCAGGAAAGCAAGTATACTGAAAGGAGTTTTACAGGCGGGAAGCATGAGAAAAGAAGCTACTGGAATAGAATTGTCGCCTGCATTTGGTTCCTAAAGGCATGAAAATTTTCTTTGCTTGTTTTTTTTAATATATACATACACAGGGTAATTAATAATTATTATTAATAATAAATAATATTTGAAAGGAGAAAGAAAGAAACAAACAAAAGCATGGGGGAATCTAAATCTAAACTTATTTATAAATGGAACTTTGTGTGTGTGTCTGTTACCTATAGACTCCGAAACGGCTGAACCGATTTTCTTGAAAATTTACAGTTGTACTATAAGCGTATGCGAGTGTTCTTAGATAATCGAAAAAAATCGGGTTATAAAAGGAGTGGTCCAATTTTAATCAAATTTGATACACTCATAGACAAAGACATAAGAAATGATATTCAGAAGTTTCAAGGTTGCAGTTCATAAAATAGTGCAGAAAATCGATTATATATATATATATATATATATATATATAAAAGGCAAGATGTTTGTGTGTGTCTGTTTATCTGCCTGTATATCTGTAATTTTTTCAGCCCTTTTATTTTAGTTTTTGCTTCAGGTTTGGCTCTAATTGTAGTTCTTAGTCTCAGCCATGATACTATTTACTCAGAGGACTTATTTAGCCTTCAAAATTCAGTTTACGACGAAAAAAAATTATTTTATATCAATACCAGGAAATCAAAATTTGAATCACATCCATTCATTTTTCTTTCAGTCTACAGTTTTGCTTTAACTTTAGCTGGAAACAACTATTGCTTTTTAGTCTTTCATGTTAACGTCCAAAGAGTCTGAGCTCTAGGAGTGGTCCGGTTTTAATCAAATTTGATACACTCATAGAGAAAGACATAAGAAACAATATTCAGAAGTTTCAAGGTTGCAGTTTTTACAATAGTGCAGAAAATCGATTATATATATATATATATATATATATATATATTTAGTATATCAAGGCAGCAAGTAATTTTCTAAACATATGCTATTAAATATAAGAGACAATGAATGTCTATTATGTTTAATCATGAGCCGTTCTAAACATCGTATTTTTGCTTTAATTTCAGTTGAAAATAAAGACAAAAATTCTCCAACATTTGGATAATTATTTATTGGTTTTCTTCTAAGCTTTCGGCTCACATGAGCCATCTTCAGAGAGGTTGTTTAAACTGAAATATATAAAATCCACCATCACCGACGATTTTATTTTGTGTTGCCTTCCTCTATGTGGATAGGGGTCACAGGTTTGAATCCTGTCGAATGTTGTACATTTTCATACAAAATTTATCCCTTGACCACAACAAATTAATACAGAATTTCAAAAGTTTATGTATTATTTTAATTATAATTTAGAAATTTTTTAAAAACAATACTTGTGAAAATTCATTATTCATTGAAAAATTGTCAAAAGTGCCTATGAAATATGTTATTAAAAAAAAAATAGTGCTTATAACTAATATAAACATTAAATGCTACAAAAAAGAATTTCTTAAAATTTTATAAAACTAAATTGTGGGTAAAACTGATGCAAAAAACAATATATTTACAAAGATTTTTAAAAAAGAAATGATGAAAAATAATTCCTTTTATTTGTAAATAAGTCCTGAAGTTTCATTAATATCTGACGGTTATCATATTTTTATCAGAATTTCCAAATTCACTGCATTCAAATTTCTTGTATAAATTTAGGATTCCATGTTGATATTAGAAAAAAAGATTTTTAACCAAAATTTTCAAGGTTCTTAAAAAGATTTTTAAAAAATCATATTAAAATTTCCTTTGATGTTTTATCTTAATAATATGGAGGCCCTGACAATAAAAGTTTATTTGTAATGAGTTTTGAACATTTTTTTCATCATGTATGTTCTTTTTTAATTTAATTCTTTGGGGTTATATATATATATATATATATATATAATTCTTTGGGGTTATATATATATATATATATATATATATATACACTGCTAGCCATAATTGTTAGGCCACATCAGTGTTTTAAAAAAATGATCTATTTCATACTACTTTTTAGGGTTTAATTGCCAAGTGAATAACTGTAAAGGAAAATAGAATGGTTCTATTGCTAATACTGCGCAATAACATGTGCATCAAATGAATTTATAAATATTTAATAATTACTCATATTGCAGTTTCATCAATGAAAGAATGAAGAAAATTTAGGGTGATTAGGATGAGTTCATCTTTTCTTCTTTGCCTTGTAAAGTTTTGCAAAGTAATAATAACAAAAGAACCATTCTATTTTCATTTAGAATTATCCACTTAGCAATAAATTTTAAAAATAGTATGAAATACATCATTTCTTTTAAAAAACTGGGGTGGCCTAATAATTATGGCCAGTAGTGTGTGTGTGTGTGTGTGTGTATATATGTATGTATATATATATATATATATATATATATATATATATATGTGCTACCAGGCATAATTATTAGGCCATTCCAATGTTTTAAAATATGATGTATTTCATACTATTTTTTTAGTATTCATTGCCAAATTAATAATTGTAAATGAAAATAGAATGATTCTTTTATTAATACTGCACAATAATGTGTGCATCAAATTAATTTATAAATATTTAATAATTAACTATATTACAGTTTCATCGGTGAAAGAATGAAGAAAATTTAGGGGGATTCGAATGATTCCTTGTCTTGGAAAGCTTTGTAAAGTAATAATAACAAAAGAACCATTCTATCTTCATTTAGAATTATCCACTTGGCAATTGATACTAAAAATAGTATGAATTACATAATTTCTTTTAAAAAAACTGGGATGGCCTAATAATTATAGCCGGTACTCTGTGTGTGTGTGTGTGTGTATATATATATATATATATATATATATATATATATATATATACTAGCAGTATAGCCCGGTGTTGCTTGGGTGTAATGAAAGCTTTAAAACTCATCCATTGTCCTGGAGCTCAGACTCTTTGGACGTTAGCATAAAAGACTAAAAAGCAATAGTTGTTTTCAGTTAAAGTTAAAGCAAAACCGTAGACTGAAAGAAAAATGAATGTATGTAAGTCAAATTTTGATTTCCTGGTATTGATATCAAATAAGTTTTTTTCGTCGTAAACTGAATTTTGAAGGCTAAATAAGTCCTCAGAGTAAATGGTATCATGGCTGAGACTAAGAACTACAAAACCCAAAGCAAAAACTAAAATAAAAGAGCTGAAAAAAATACAGATATACAGGCAGATAAACACACACACATACACAGACATCTTGCCTTTTATTTATGTATATATATTATCGATTATCTGCACTATTGTAAGAACTGCAACCGTGAAACTTCTGAATATCATTTCTTATGTCTTTGTCTATGAGTGTATCAAATTTGATTAAAATCAGACCACTCCTTCTATAACCTGATTTTTTTCAATTATCGATTTTCAATATTTATTGGGTGTACCTCGACACAAAACTTAGCTAAGAACACTCGCAGATGCTTATAGTACAACTGTGTAAATTTTCAAGAACATCGGTTCAGCCATTTCGGAGTCTATAGGTAACACACATACACACACAAAGTTCCATTTATAAATAAGTTTAGATTTAGATAGATGTGTGTGTGTGTAAAATTCAAATAGTTTATCTTAACTGTTGTAACTATATTGTACCACTCATCAAGGCAAAGTAAATTCACTAACTACTGTTACATTTATTTATTATCTATTTTAAATAGTTACATAACAAAGAACAGTCACTGACAAACTGAATTTTCTACATTTAAACATTTTTCATGTGGCACCTAAATGTTAGAAAGTGTCATAATGTGACAGCATAATTTGTGTGTGTGTGTGTAAGAGACAATGAATGTCTATTATGTTTAATCATGAGCCATTCTAAGCGTCGTATTTTGGCATTAATTTCAGTTGAAAATAAAGACAAAAATTCTCGAACATTTGGATAATTTTTTATTAATTTGGTTCTAAGCTTTCGGCTCACATGAGCCATCTTCAGAGAGGTTATTAAGATGGTAATACAGTAACATCCACCATCAGCGATGATTTTATTTTGTGTTGACATAAAACTCTGCTAGGCAACGGCAATAGTTACCAAAAATAACACACGCAGTTCGCAAATTTGCAATGTGGTTCTATGACGTCACTGCATGATAGCGCGAAATGACAACAGAACCATGTATTCAAATAAAACGTTATATTGCATTTGAATACATAGTTCTGTTGTCATTTAACAGTATATGTTTAGAATATATATATATATATATCCAATTAAATAAGGAATTTAGAAAATATTAACATGCAAGACATTAATTTAAAACAATGCTCAGTATAAAAATAGAGCTATGAATATTTATTTTAAATTATAGTTTAGAATATGTACAAATTATAATCTACAAAAGTGTACATTTTGTTTTGACATTGAAAGGACAATGTCTCATCAAGTAGTGTGAACGGTGTTCAAATTCTAATTTACAACTCCCAATTCTGATTTCTCATTTTCTCTACCCCACTTGCCTCTCACACAAATTTACCAAAATAAGGAAATGAACTTTCCATCTCCCTTCACACTACCTTATGAGACATTGTCCTTTCAATGCCGAAACAAAATGTATGCTTTGTAGTAGATTATAATTTGTACGTGTTTTAAACTATAATTTATAATATATATATATATATATATAACTGTTCAAAAATCTGAGATGTCTACTCAAACATATACATCCAGTATAAGAGTTAAAGTAATGAAATATAAATTGCCTGTCTGAAATGCAATGGGACTGGTGTCACAAATGATTTATTTCAATTCCAAACAACAAACTACATGGTTTTCCCTTCAAATTAATCGCCCTTGAGTCCAGTGCACTTTTCCATCCTTTTCTGTCACCCTTCTATGTACTGCTGGAAGGGTTCTTGGACACTGCTAGGCTCCGTCATTATGGCCCTCTCGATGGCTTCCACACCTTAAGAATGGGCCTCCTTGATGATCTTCTTGAGCTTAGGGAAATGAAAAGGTCACATGAAGCAAGTTCAAGTGAATAAGAAGGTTGTTTTAATATGGTGAGGTTCTCCTTGGCCATAAATTGCCAGATGTCCAGGCCATAGTGATCACTTGCATTGTGAGGCAGCTATGATTTTTCCAACTACAACTCTTGCATGTGAAATATAAAATACACATACAATGGTTGTAGAAAGCTAATATCATAGTTATATGCTTCCAAGATATCATGTTAGATGATAACACAATCTGGTTATTTCTCTTTTACCCATAGCTCACTCAGTCCCATTACTTTTCAGACAGACCTCATATATTTAGGTAGCAAATATCTATACAAAAACTTTGAGTGAAAGAACTGACAAGGTCTGTTTGTTTAATTTTTTTATTGTATTTTTAATGTTACCTGAGGAATTTTGAAGACATATTTTCTCCTTATATAAATTACTAGCCATATAGCCTGGTGTTGCTCTGGTATAATGAAAGCTTTAAAACTAATCCATGGCCCTGGAGCTCAGACTCTTTGGATATTGGCATGAAAGACTAAAAAGCAATAGTTGTTTCCAGTTAAATTGAAACCGTAGACTGAAAGAAAATGAATGGATGTAAGTCAAATTTTGATTTCCTGATATCGATATCAAATAAGTTTTTTCCGTCGTAAACTGAATTTTGAAGGCTAAATAAGTCCTCTGAGTAAATGGTATCATGGCTGAGACTAAGAACTACAATTATACCTACTTAGAACCAAATCCAAAGCAAAAACTAACATAAAAGAGCTGAAAAAATACAGGCATACAGGCAGATAAACAGACACACACACAAACATCTTGCCTTTTATATATATATATTATCGATTTTCTGCACTATTGTAAGAACTGCAACATGGAAACTTCTGAATGTCGTTTCTTATGTCTTTGTCTATGAGTGTATTAAATTTGATTAAAATTGGACCACTCCTTCTATAACCTGATTTTTTTTGATTTTCGATATTGGGGGTACCTCGACACAAAACCTAGCTAGGAACGCTCACAGCCGCTTATAGTACAACTGTGTAAATTTTCAAGAAAATCGGTTCAGCTGTTTCAGAGTCTATAGGTAACGGACACACACAGACACATACAAAGTTCCATTTATAAATAAGTTTAGATGCAGCTCTTCCTGTATTGTTCTTTGAGGTGACTCATTTACATAGAAAGTCACTAAGTGTATAATTAGCTACAGCTATTACCCATGAGGCAGTTGAGTGTCTACTACTTCCTGTGAGTCAGTAACACTTCACTACATTTTTTGTTGGTTCTTTTTAATCAGACTTGTTTGTATTTTTATAAACTTAATATATATTGCAATAACTTGTATCGCTTAACTGAAAATCTACTAATAAATAGGATCTCATAAATTTCTATTCTCACCATAACAACAAAATAAAATCTGAAATAATCAGATTCTACCTAAGAGCACTCAGAATTTGCAGCCCCTAATATTTACATGAAAATGAGAAATATATTGAAAATACTTTCATGCTTCTTGAATACCCAAAATGTTTCATATTCAATGTGAAAAAGACTCATAAAATACTCTTAAATAGGAAAGCAGTCCGTTTGATAACAAAATGAATTAAAAAAAATATATTGTTCTATCCACTAACATTTTCATAACTACAATTGAAAAGAATTTTTGTAAAATCAACATAAAATTTGTCACAATTACATCTAAAACAATTGACAACTCAATACAAACAAAACAAGCCAAAACTTGAAGGAGGAATTTACTTTATTACTGCATGGATTGCCAGATAGAATATAGTGGAGAAATCTCAAGAATTTTAAATAAAAGATTATATGAACAACAAAAAGACATTTTACAAAACAGCATATTAAACACATTAGTTTTCTCACTGTAACAAGACTGACCACAAGTTTGACATAAAAATGCCACTCTAATTAAAAGAAAATAATTCACTAAGATAAAAATATCTAGAAAGTTCTTTAATCGGAAGTCCATTCACATTGAATTTGTATCTAGGTCTTTACAATGTTTCTCCATTCTTCTATTGTCACAATGTGGGATATTTACTAACAAAGATGATGGAAACAAAAAGAAAAAAATCTAAATAAAATTGGATTTATAATATCTACCCAAAACACATTTTTAAAAAAAATTATTTTTCTGAAATTTAAAATTCTCAGCATCTCTCATTAATGTGCATATGTAGTCACCATCAATGTAAACAAACCTAGTCTGATGAAGTCCTAAAAGATGTGTCACATGAAACATTTTGTGCTTTGTCATGTATTTTTCCTAGAGTATATAACTATCATGAACAATGTGAGAACCAAAAATTCAACTCCCAGAATAAGTTCATAATATGCCCACCCATTTACAGTTAGATCAACCAAATGCAGCCGACAATTCTACTCCTCAGCTTCTTTTCTCGCACTTCCCGCCTGTGGAATTCCCTTCCATATACTTGCTTTCCTGATAGCTACAACCACCAGGAATTTAAATGCAATGTCAATTCCCATTTCTTATCCACTTGACTCCAGTCCTTTCTACATCATCCCATGTATCTTGTTCTTTTTCTTTCTCTCTACCTTTGCAACTGTCTTCACACCTGTGTTCCTGTACTTCTCTTGGCCTTTCTCTGATACCCCCTATAACTGGTTTGTCTTTCTCTTCACTCTCCTTCTGTCTCAACTTTTACTCTTATGTAGCCACCCCCCATGCATCAGTGGTGGTACCGCTTGCTTGAGGTGAAATGATTAAAAAAAATGCAGCTGATGATTGCAAAGTGCATGAAACTTCAAGTTGTGCTATAGACATAGAATAATATGTGTGTGTGTGTGTGTGTGTGTATAATATATATATATATATATATATATATATATATATATATATATATAGTGAAAAACAGGTAGGGAAAAAGTGCATTGAATCTAACATGTTTCACTTTAACAAGCCTCTTCAGAGATTTTTAAAAACAAATGATTGAAAAACTTCTTCAAAATTTTAAAAAGTTTTTTAAATGGTTAGTCTTTTTGCCTACCTGATCTTTACTTATTCTAGTCATCTTGCTGAATTTTGATTCATATATTCAACTCATCTATATATATATATATATATATATATATATATATATTACTTTGTTAAATACCACCATGAAAAATGCATATGTAAGCTCTATATGAAACATACTTTAGACAAAGCCCTTAATTTAAACTGAACAAATAAAATAACTACCCCTGAAAAAATAATACAATCACAAATAAACAAAAAATCAAAATATATAAACAAATTAACTATGAATCCATACTTAAACACAAATAAACATAATAGTAATAATCAATAACGAATAATTGTGTAAACAATTCAAACAAGCCAATAAAATACCTACAAATAATCACATTTGAAACCAGTTATTTCTACTCAGTAACTTCTAGAAAAAGATTGGAATATAGCCATTAACAACTAGCCCTTAGTATAATAAAATAGATTTTACTACTCATAATACACCATTAGGTAGCAACCAAAAGTTACAGAACAAAGTCAGAACTGTAGTGAGGGTGAGTGACAATTTTGATGCTCACCTCTGTTAATGCAAAACTTTACTGCATTCTGCAAGTTTTGAAACTTTTTAAGGGGAAACATTTATTCACTTCAAAGAAAGCACTAATCTCCTTCATGCACATAACCCTGTCACTGGTTACTGACATCATTTCTAAATTAGACACCCACACAAGGCAAGTAAATATGATGCGATCCCTGCTGTTTTCCTAAAGAAATGGGCTCCTGAGCTGGCTCCTGTTCTCTTCAAACTTCACAACAAATGTCTTTCTGTTTCCTGCTTTCCAGCTTGATAGAAGTCTTCCTGATTTTAAGAACTCTGAGGAACCCTCTGACCCCTCAAATTATCACCTGATTAGTCTCTAGTTTTTGGCAAAGTAGTTGAGGTTCTAATCAATGAACCTCAAGTACTCACTATAATTGAACATTAAAAATACCTTAAAATTGGAGTAGATAGTACCTTCTATCGCCAGGTCTCACACTCCACCCCCTTCTTTTGGACAGGAGTAGAGTTGATCGCCTTGTTTCTAGTTTAGGAAGGGGTTCCCGAGTAGATAGATTAAACTAATTGGAGTAGATAGATTAAACTATCGCCCGGTTCACACTCCACCCACATCTATTGAACAGGTGAAGAGGCTCATCCCTTGTTTCCTGTTTAGGATGCGGTTTCCGGTTTTCTCTTTTCCAATCTTTTCACTCTTTTCCTTTATTATTTTATTTTTTTTTTTCAATTGGAGTAGATAGACTAAACTATCGCCCTGGTTCACACTCCACCCACATCTATTGAACAGGTGAAGAGGCTCATCCCTTGTTTCCTGTTTAGGATGCGGTTTCCGGTTTTCTCTTTTCCAATCTTTTCACTCTTTTCCTTTATTATTTTATTTTTTTTTTCAATTGGAGTAGATAGACTAAACTATCGCCCGGTTCACACTCCACCCACATCTATTGAACAGGTGAAGAGGCTCATCCCTTGTTTACTGTTTAGGATGCGGTTTCCGGTTTTCTCTTTTCCAATCTTTTCACTCTTTTCCTTTATTATTTTATTTTTTTTTTCAATTGGAGTAGATAGACTAAACTATCGCCTCCCGGTTCACACTCCACCCACATCTATTGAACAGGTGAAGAGGCTCATCCCTTGTTTCCTGTTTAGGATGCGGTTTCCGGTTTTCTCTTTTCCAATCTTTTCACTCTTTTCCTTTATTATTTTATTTTTTTTTTCAATTGGAGTAGATAGACTAAACTATCGCCGGTTCACACTCCACCCACATCTATTGAACAGGTGAAGAGGCTCATCCCTTGTTTCCTGTTTAGGATGCGGTTTCCGGTTTTCTCTTTTCCAATCTTTTCACTCTTTTCCTTTATTATTTTATTTTTTTTTTCAATTGGAGTAGATAGACTAAACTATCGCCCGGTTCACACTCCACCCACATCTATTGAACAGGTGAAGAGGCTCATCCCTTGTTTCCTGTTTAGGATGCGGTTTTCGGCTTTCTCTTTTCCATTCTTTTTACCCTTACGTAGCCCCCTGCGCATCAGTGGCGTTACTGCCTTGCTCGGGGTGATATGATTAAAAAAAAAAAAAAAAAAAAAAAAAACCCCATCTTTCTGGCATTAAATAATCCACAGAGGTTGATATGCTGTTAAACAAACTCAAAATCCAAGAAAGGGTCTTTAATGTAATCAATCCTGATCAGGTATCTTGATTTTAGTCATTTTCCTCCTGATTTTACATGGCTTCCTTTTTCTACAAATATTTTCATGGCAATTGCTCTTTCGTGCTTTTTCCTTTAGTTTCTCGGCTTCATGAATTTAATTGGTTAAGCATCTTACTTCACATGAGTGCCTCTTGGACAAAAAATATAGCTTCCATTTTGTCAGGGCTGTTGCCAATGTATTAACAACCATCATTGAATTTGTCTATCAAGCTTTAGATAAGAATGGTGAAGCTCGGGCTGTGGCTCAAAAGTTCAACAGAGTTTGGCATGCTGGCCTTCTCTGCAAAAACAAGGGCTCTGGTGTCACTAGACAAATATTTGGCTTAATCCAATTATTCCTTAAAATCGTTTAATGAAGATCATGTTGAATAGGCATGCCTCCAAATCCCTTTAAACAAATGTGTGGGTTCCCCCAAGGGACCTACACAGTTTTCAATCTTTATCAATGATCTCTCTGTCATCAGTTCCAAACTAGGTATCCATACAAATGACACAACTATTTATTTCTGTCTTAGTAGCAAGTCTGACAGATCCAACTAAATAAACCAGGCAGATGGACATTCAGTCAGTGGTTAACTGGGGCAAGAAATGGATTGTAAATGCTTCCAAAGCAAAACTGCTTTCATTTAATCAACACAGAGAACCTTTTATGCTTACCATCAGCGTGGTTGGTGCTAAATGTCAGAGTAATTCTCTTCTTGGCTTCTTATTTTCCACTGATATGAAGTTGAGTAATCATTTCAAGTCAATTGCTATGTCAGCTGTAAGGAAAGTTGGTTCACTGTATCCTGCCAGAAAAAAATGTTTTTGTCCGAATCTATCTTGCACATTTATAAATCTACCATTCGTCCATACATTGAATACTATTGCCATATCTGGTCTGGTGTTCTTGCTGTACATCTCAAAATCCAAGGTTCTGGGTATGATGGTAAACTGGATTTGGCAGCAAGGCCTCTGATTTGGAGGTTGTGAGGAGCATGGAACCACTTCTTAATTGCTGTTGTTCTCAGGTCCACCCTAACCCGGAGTGGTAGCTTTTGTTACGGTCCCAGCTATGGGTAAATTGTTAACCTGAAACTAGGGTCAAAACACTATGAGAGTATAAAAAAGACATTTATAGAAATATATACATTTTTGAAAGAAACATATTACCAACAATACATTTTTGAAGGAAAAAATTATTACCAGCAATACATTTTTGAATATCACACTAGAAGACATCTTCAGTTTAAAACAAAAAAATTAATCAAAATCTGTCAACCATCTCACTATAACCAAACATTAAAAATACCTTAAAATTCCACCTTTTTGGCATTAAATAATCCACAGAAGTTGATATGCTGTTAAACAAAACTCAAAATTCAAGAAAAAGTCTTAAATGTAATCAATCCTGACCAGGTATCTTGATTTTAGTCACTTTCCTCCTGATGTGACATGGCTTCCCTCTGTCTTTTTTACAAATATTTTCATGGCAATTGCTCTTACATGGTTTTTTTCTTTAGTGCCTTGACTTCATGAATTTAAGCATGATACTAGATTGACAATTAGGTCTCACTATTTTACTGTTGAACTAGCTAGATGTGAATGTCATTTCTATTCCAATATTTTTATTCTCACACTTCTTGCCTGTATAACTGTCTTCTGCTTTCTTGCCTCTCTACCATCTTAAATCTTCAAAAATTTTAAATGCAACATTAATTGCCATCTTTTGTCTTCTTGAATCTTGCTTCTTTATTGTCATTTCTTCTCTCTCTCCTCATTTTCTCTTTGTAACTCCTTTTGTTTTAGTGGCATTGTCACCTTGCTTGGAGGGAAATGATTAAACAAAAATATACAGTACTTGTTGAATTTGCATCTTTTTATTTAATAAATAATTGCCAGTGTTCATGTTGTGGAGTTGTGATGAAACTTCACTGCAATGTGTAGTGACTGGTTTGTGCAGGAAGTTAGACACAAAACAAGAAGGTAGGTTCAAAAAAGCCTATAACAAGAAACAAGATGTTCAAAAGAAGTGTTAATAATAAGTAACTAGAAATAAGTAAGTCTGAAGGTATTATTACACTACTTATTGCCTGATTAGTAGCTGTCATTAACTGCTGTTAACTGCCTTCTTTAACTCCTTGTTAACTGCCCTTTTTGGAAGTCATGCGGGGAAATTGTATATAGCAAGAGGAAGAGTTCATTCCTTGTAGGAGGGCATCATAACAGTTCATAATTGCAATTATTATTGCACTAGCAGTATAGCTCGGCGTTGCTAGCATGTACTGAAAGCTTTAAAACTAATCCATGGTCCTGGATCTCAGACTCTTTGGATGTTGGCACGAAAGACTAAAAAGCAATAGTTGTTTCCAGTTAAAGCGAAACTGTAGATTAAAAGAAAAATGAATGGATGTAAATCAAATTTTGATTTCCTGGTATCGATATCAAATAAGTTTTTTTCGTCATAAACTGAATTTTGAAGGCTAAATAAGCCCTCTGCTAAATGATATAATGGCTGAGACTAAGAACTACAATTATACCTACTTAAAGCCAAACCCGAAGCAAAAACTAAAATAAAAGGGCTGAAAAAAAATTCAAACATACAGGCAGATAAACAGACACACACACAAACACCTTGCCTTATATATATATATATATATATATATATATATATATATATATTATCGATTTTCTGCACTATTGTAAGAACTGCAACCTTGAAACTTCTGAATATCGTTTCTTATGTCTTTGTCTATGAGTGTATCAAATTTGATTAAAATCGGACCACTCCTTCTATAACCCGATTTTTTTGATTATCGATTTTCGATATTTATCGGGGGAACCTCAACACAAAACCTAGCTAAGAACACTCGCAGACGCTTATAGTACAACTGTGTAAATTTTCAAGAAAATCGGTTCAGCTGTTTTGGAGTCTATAGGTAACTGATAGACATACACACACACACACACACACAGTTCCATTTATAAATAACTTTAGATTAGATTATTTGTTGAAGTTGTTAACATCAAATATTTAAAAATGCAATACTGGAGGCATTTCTATATAGGTGTTTGTCCGAGTGGTTAGAATGTTTGCTTTCTGACCATGAGCCCTGGTCTGAATTTCACCAGGGTCAATTTTTTAGGAAGGTAACTTCTTGATGTTGTTGGCCTGAAGGTTGGGAAGTACCTGAAAAACCATACCACGGGTTGACTTGTGAGTGAAATTGGGTAGATGGCTTTCTTTGAGAAGCCATCAATGATTGTGCTAGCTTGAAATAACTAGTCATCATGACTGAGGGTTTGTGTGTCCTGGCCTTGTTCAGATTATTGTTCATGCTGGATAATGTGCTCACATCCAGAAATTCTAACTAAGGTCTGCTCAGGATAGTTGCAGTATAAACCACAGGTGGGTTTTGTGGGTGTTGAACAAATACAAGTTTGCCTGAACAGGCGTCTACTGTGGGGATTAGCTAGCCACTCTTGCAGACAGGCATCCTCAGATATGAGTGGCCAGCCATGCATTGTAATTTATACGTGTATTATATTGTCATGGAAGTCACAAGGATTGAATGCAATCATTAAATTAAGAATTATGACTCCTTAGAAAATTACAAGCTGCAAAACTGAAATTTCTTTGGCTACTGATCATTGTAATCTATTCTACATTGTCATATATTTCCATAT
The DNA here is from genome assembly GCA_037127315.1 of Ascarosepion bandense. Classification (NCBI taxonomy): domain Eukaryota; kingdom Metazoa; phylum Mollusca; class Cephalopoda; order Sepiida; family Sepiidae; genus Ascarosepion; species Ascarosepion bandense. The sequence continues at coordinate 1,602,920 of JBBBDQ010000991.1, forward strand.
CTCTCTTCATAAAATAATGTGAAGGTGGTATAATGAATAGTGGCACAGAATGAGAAATTGGAGAACCTGGATTTGAATTTTGGTGGGTATCATTACATTTACTTATGCTCAAATACACTTGGGAAAGGCATGAATCTATTTCCTACCCTCAACAATGGATTAAATAGTAGAACTTTGTTATTCTAAAGAAGTTGTTAATAGATATTCACTGGACAAAAAAAAAACGGAACTAGTTTTAGAATCTAAAATAACCTGCAAATTGTTAGTATGCCATGAAAAACAAATCAGTCAAAAATTTCCCCCCAAAAATATAAAACAAAAAAAAAATACTAAACATTTCAGTTAACAGCAGACACCAGGGAATGCCCTTGATACTTTCTCCTTTCTAAAAGCGCGTGTGATTCTAATGCTATCATTGATTTAAATATAACAAGGAATTTTTAATTGCATTGATCTTGGATAAAATTTTAATTTAAAAGTTTTGGTTTAAAATATTTGTACAGAAAAAAAGTCAATGGCTGAACACTTCTGAAAAGTAATAATAGAACAAGACTAGAAAAATTTGTACTGCTTTGAAAATGTACACACACACACACACACAAGCTTTCTCAGGTACAATAAATTCCATTTAGAAACTTTTTTATATACTTTTTGAGTATGTTGACCTTTTATTTACATTTGACTTATTCTGGTGAATGGTATTCTTTCTGACACATTTGCTTAAACAAAAGTTTGTATTTTTGGATAGAGCAATGAATGGGGTGGTGAGGTTCTATAAGTGGCTTTTATTTTAGTCAAGAATTAATTAGGAAATCTCAAAACTGTTTACATTTTCTCAAAACCTAAAATAAATCTTTTTGCCCATTTTTATTTTTAGGCGTCTTTACTGACATCACTTAACATATATATATATCTGTTTTCATGTGCAACTGGATGTGCAGCTTTCTCTTTCGCTATTATATATATATATATATATAGAGAGAGAGAGAGAGAGTGTGTTGAGTTGTGATGGTTTTTAGTGCCAAGATTGTTTTTTCAGTAGTTTTACTGATAAAAGGTACTTTTGGCATTCAGATTTTTTTTTTATCATAAAGTGCTCGATATCAGGGTAGAGCATTAGCAGTTTTAGTGCACAAAGAACCCAGCCCTCATAGGTTAAGACAGTAATGGTGTCTTCACGAAACTTCGAAGTTGGCATGAACTTGCTTAGTTGGAGTGATAAATTCTTTGCATTAAAACTATATATATATATATATATATATACACTATAGTCATCCGCAGACAGATCTGTTTTCTCTGTATCTGTATCTCATCAGTACGGCTTAGACTCCGATCGCTTCCTAACCAAGGAAAATATATATATATATATATATATTGGCAATTAAAAGAAGCCAATAAATCTCATAGAGTAAAATTAAAAAAAAGAAAATCAAAGTTTGTAAATCTTAACATGAGCCATGTTTTCTATGTTTACAGGAATAGTCACAAATTATTAAATGCTAAAAATTAAACCTGCTAAACAAATGTAGCGAAGTAACTTCTATCTGTCATCATCAACAAATATATATACTCTAAAGCATAGTTAATTTATTTTCTAATATAACTAGATCCCTTAGTCTATAATCCCCCCCCCCCCTGCATAAATTTATTGAGATTCCATCTTTTGATAATTGATTTCTTTCAGTTAAGGAATAGATCACTTTGTAAGTAAAGTACATATGTTTGACATACTTTTCCTATCTTTATTGCTTTGTCACCACTTTAAGTGATAAATAACTTTAAAAATCCTGTTACTGTTTCATGAATGCACACAATACCTTTTCAGACATGCTAAGATATATATGTATACATCCAAATGTTTCATTGCTGAGACCAAAAGGGTTTGGGTTTTCATGTCATTTCAATTTTCTAATCCCCTTACCCTTATAATTTCATTCTTCCTATCCATTATGACCTGGCTTTCTGTTGGTTAATTGGGACAAACCTTCCAAAATCTATCCCCACTAAATGTCTGGATATGATAACAATTGTGTTGTTTTTCGTATATCATGATTTCTAACAGTAAAAATATTTCACTGCCTGATGAGATGCTAATAAACAAGCACCGAAACACATTGGGTCTTGCAGTAAACTATGTTTTTATTATAAATACTTAAAAATATTAAATAATAAAAATATTACTATATATATATATATATGCACACACACACACACACACATAGTCAGGAGAATGTGCTGGAAAGCTCTCAGTTCACCTAACACTGTACTGCTGAACAAATTATGATATACAGTCATTGGGCCTGATTTAGAAAAGTTGGTTGGGCTGAGAACTTTTTAACACCAGCACACTTTAGTGCATATTGACAAGCACATATATACTTACATATGCTTGTGTTATATGCATGTACACTCTTATAATATGGCCATATATTTACTAAGCTATGCCCATCATGCTAAGTGGCTGGAAAACTCTGTCACTGATATTGCTGGAGTCCAAACATTGAACTTTTCCATCACTCAGTCATGTCTGATCACAATAAGCACTTCTTTGTCTCTGCCAGTAATAAGTGTAAGTGTGTCCTAAATGATGCTAAGCTGTTGTTTGACGATAGAATGAAGCAATGTATAGCATATTGCAAGTTTATCAAATTACACCAAGCTTCATATAAATAGGAAAAAACCTGGAACACAAACATCAGATTGAAAAAAAAAACTTATCCCTGATGACACCAATGATGCCATCATGAAACTTCAAAGTTGGCATGGACCTGCTCAGTTAAGAGACAAACACCTTTGCATTAATTCTATCAATGCTCTATTTCTACCTGATATCAAGCACTGTATGATAAAAAACCTGCTTGCCAAAATAACTTTTATTGGTAAAATTCCTGAAAAAGTCTACAATCTTGGTGCTAAACATTATCACAACTCAACATTTATATATATATATATATATATATATATATATATATATATTAATACTTAGATTTTGGTTCTAATAGGGTTAGACCAGTACACATTTGTATTAAAAAGTGTTCTATACAATTATATTGTAGAACTTCTGAATATTTTTTCATTTTTGATTTTTAAACGAGTTATAACTCATTTAAAAATGAAAATATATATATATTTTTACTTGTTCGATAATGAATTGGAGCACTCTAGCTATTAAGCGTGTTTATATGTGCTAAAACGCCTGCCTTCTTCTACTGGACGCTTGTGGCCTAGGGGTAGAATCGCTGACTGACGCCAATTCGGTCGGGTTTCAATCCTGGGTTAGGAAGCGAACGGAGTCTAAGCCATACTGATGAGCTGTAATACAGTGAAACAGATCTGTCTGTGGATGACTATAATAAATATATATATATATATATATATATATAATATATAAATAAGAATAAATCTAACTTAGAGCCAATAAACCTACCTAGGTTTTACCTAATGGAATGTCAGGGCAAGTCGGCTAATAAGGTAGAAATAAAGCGGTAATTTATAGATACCCACTAACTACATGATTAAAACATAGAAGATACCAAAAGCATATGGAGGGGGGAATACATTTTATTGACAAAAAAAAAAAAGGAAAAGCCTGAAACACAAACATCAGATTGGAAAAAAAAAGACGGGTTGAAATATATTATAACAATCATTATTATATATATATATATATATATATATATATATATATATATATAAACACATGCACACACCACATCCAGTAGATATATTATGAGTTTACCAAATTTACTTTCAATTTTAACCATTTTAAAATTCTGATATTAAAGAAAAGTTTTTCCATAGAAATTTATGAAGTTTGTAACTAGAGTGCCTTTTCTCAAACTGTGACACGCTTAAAATCTGCAGTTTTTCACATTTTGACCTTTTGTCACCAGCTCAGAGTATTTGTTGAATCATGTTTTCTTATTTTGTCTATGGCCTAATTTTTGTGATTTAGAACCAAAATCAAATTATCAGATTAAATCAGAAATTCTGAGAGGGATTTCAAATGGCATTATTGCCAAAGCCTCACTTTATGTTCATGGGAGGTATTGTAACCTTGTTAAAACTGCTACTTGTGCTTATAGACAGCCATCATTATATAGTTGGTGACCTTTTCTTTCCACTCAGCTATGGGTTAATTAGTAGTACTAGTATCAGTAAATTGTTTTCTCCCAAAAATTTCTTATGATGTAAAAAATATTTTTTGGCTTTAAATAACCTGCAAAAAAACAATCAATTCATAGGGGAATTCATAGGGTTTATATATATGAGTATATGTGTGTGTGTGTGTGTGTGTGTCCAAATTGTAAGAATGTTACAGTTCAGATCTCACCATGATTGATTTCTTAAAGAGGTATCATCTTGATAATTTCGGCCTGGGAATATTTTATATATATATATATATATATATATATATATATAATATATATATTTATTATAAATTATGTTTTAGAACATGTACATAATTTCTGCCCAGTCAGTCATGTCTCTTTCGAGACATGATCGCCTAAAGCGTGTATCGCGCATGGCACTTAACTGACTGACTGACATAATTTCTTCTATATATGTCCTCTTCCCTACAATCATATGTTTGTTTCAGTGTTTGGATTTAAACACTTCTTCAGGGGAAATAAAGGTTTGGAATCATTCTCTGTTTATATTTGGTTCGTTGTTGTCATGGGGGTTGGTTGGGGTTATTGGTAATTAAGTGAATGTCTCATTTTCATTGTTAGACTTTTTTCTCTCCTCATTCTATACTCACTCGGATATATATATATATATATATATATATATATATATAGCAAGCCACTTGTGTTTTATTAAGTATAATCAATCTTTTGAAAAAATGATCACAAGTGATGAAAAATGAATTGTTTACAACAATATGAAGTGAAAGTATTCTGTGAGAAAATAAAATACATCACTTTAACCATTTAAAACGCTGGTGTGTATTCAATGAAGGTGTTGCTGTATATCTGATGAAATGAAAATGGCATTATTACACAATTCCTGCAAAATCAGACACTAAATTCAGACAAATAATATTTCCAATTTGACCAATTAAGGGCTGCACTTAAAAAAAAAAAAAAGCTGAAATTGGCCAATTGAATGGTGTTTTCCATCAAGACTATACCTGATCTCATATCTTTAGACAGATATGGCAGAAATTGGTTTAATTTGTCTATGATGTTTTACTAAATCCACTGTACTAACCTAAACTTGCACCTTTGGATTAACAGTTTATTTTGATTCCTGCAAAATTTTCTTAATGGTGAAAACTTCCACAATCTGGTAAAGCCACTTAGACCAGTTCATCATTTTGAAAGTGGTCAAGTTCTTTTAGGATTGTATCATGAAGCTGCCTCCAATTATCAGAAGAAATAAAATGGTGCATTTGAATAATGTGGTTGAATAAATCTCCTTGCAAATATTTAAATATTGTCTTTGAAATCCACTTAGAAAAGCCTGTGGGCTTTTGTTCTGGGCCAATATATATAACATCATAGCTGATCACATATGGAGAGAGAAAGACCTCCCTCCCCATGTGATGAAGTTAAAATAATAGATATCACCACTGGAAACTACGTAAATTTAAGAAATCAGCACATATGCTAGGCTACAAAAATCTCCTAAGCTGACTAACCATAGAAATAAATACAATATGGGAACCAGTAATACAGAGTGCTAGAGAAAATCATTAGCACCAAAATATTGCAATATGAACTCTGGTAAAAAATGCTTACTGAAACATTAGGTTTATAAGTCCCAGAAATTCTTTAAGGACACATGGCCAAGTGGATAGAGACGTTGGTTAGTTCTAGTGACTTGGCTCAAAGAGTTGAGAGTTCAATACCAGGTTACAGCAGTAGTGAAAAAATAACTTAGAGAGTTAAGTGAAAGGGAGATAACTACATGGCTACCAGAAGTGGCATCACACACAAAATGAGGATGATATACTCCAGTGATCATGATAAAGGTTTCGGTTCGAAACGTCATAAACATGGCAGTCAATATGAAGGTCCCATTTACAGATCAAAGACCTGCAATAAAAAGATATATTCAACTCAAATGGCAAAAACATTATCTGACATATCAGGACAAGAAACTCTTCCAAATTAAACCCAATTTAGGAGACTGGGGAGGTGCTTTGAGGAAGTCCAGAAAGGAAGAGGTAATCCTGTCTCGAATTAGGATAGGACACACCTTTTTTACCCATTCTTGGCTGTTAAGAGGAGTAGATCTGCCCAAATACCCCAGATGCCAGATGGTTAATAATGTAAGACTAATTGACTGTACAGACCTGTCAACAATTTTGTAAAGTACAGAACCTAAAAACTTTATTTAAAAATATCGGCATTGACAAAATTTTGGCCTTCCTTCAGAAAATTGACCTATTTGATAAAATTTGATTTTATTATATATCTTCAACATAAATGTATAAACTTTAACATTTCCTCCTAGCTATAGGTAAAATGGTGTGCTGTGTTCTGTATGAGCCTGTTTCCAGGGAATAACTGTGATTTAAAACAAAAATACGTTTCCGGCCTTAAATGACCCTTTAGATGTTGATAGGCCGTTAAACAGGAACAAACAAACAAACAAACATGGCAGTAAAGATGAGGACAATGTAAATAGTATCTATATAATGTCAGTATTGAAAGGATTAATGCATCTCTTTGTGTACTTCAATATTCTTGTGCTTCTTGATGAAGTACTGCAAGTATCTTGTGGCAGACATGAGATAGAACCTGGGATGAGCACAACTGTTTACTTGTCCCCGCCAAAAAAGAGCCCGTATTTGTTTAGCATGTAAAGCTACTGCAGTTAAAATGAAGGAGAAAGAAAAATCACTTACTGCTCTGTCGTAATCCGTCCTCGGCCGGATAACGTAAAAGAATGAAGGGGGACTTGCATTGCATTTTTATACACTAAAAGATGCAATGCATTATGAGATTGCAGGAAGACGCAAAGAATTATGGGTATATAGACAAATATAAAAGTAACTAATTTTTCCCAGTAAGGGGGAGTGGAGCAACGTTCACTGTTGGCAGCTGAAATGTCTGTTAGTGTGATTTTGAGATAGAACTCGAGAAAGAATGACTCTGGATTAGAATACCGTCTGGGAGAGCCACAATTCACTTGCTGGTTGCTGTTTTCACTTTATTTTGCCACATATCTATAAATTTCTATTGCTATATTATCTTTGTATATCCCCAGCAAAGCTTAAAATATGAGTTAAAACTTACCCTTACTTCCTGTAGACTGAAATTGTGCCTTGAAGAAACTTTAAAACCATTTCCTGTACAATGATGGCAAACACTACATGCAGGTCATTGGGAAGGGGGTTAATCTATTGAGTACCTTATTTTTATGACCCTGTGACAGACTGTAAGGCATTGTAAACCTGAAATGTTGTTGCTGAATATTGAGTTTGAATACCAGGTGTGTTTGCTAAATTCACTTATACACAAAAACCTTCAGGAAGTTATGAATCTATTTGTTCTTCATCACAATTAGGTAATAGTAAAGGTAAACTTAAACAATGGCAGGACAAATTGGGCTCTATAGCCTGGGTTGGTAACCAGTCTAGGAGAAGAAAAACTCTGAATATAAAACATCTGGGAGCACGATGGACTCTGACATGCTATCTTACCCAAGGTACACCAGTGCTGCTACTACAGCTGCAATACATAAAGTGCTGTTTTCAGTAAAGAGCACCTCGGCATGGTGTAATGGTTAGCAAACTTGTTTTGCTAGAATTACAACTGAGTACTAAGTTTGATCCTCACTGTGTGCCTCACTTTAAAAACTCACTCTTGTGGGCGAGTGGGTAAACTTTCCTAAACTATAATTAGAAAATCATCATAAGGTGTCTTTATGGCCCTAATGGGGTACAGGACTTGTTACTGTGATGTGGTGGCTACTATGGGACAAGGATTAACAATCTAATTATTTAATAATTCATTTTAGAAATGTCAGTTTTAACTTGCTGCTTCTTGTTTTTTACCTTGTGCCAAACTTAAACTTCATAAATATATAATGCAGCTAATCTTGCAATATATTGTTAGTAAGTTAATTCCTCACTGGATGTCTTTTTCTCTCAATCTCTCTCTTTTACCAGATTAAACCAGACTTTGTAAATATAATCAACTCCATCACTTTTGCTGATGTTTTAAAAACATTTTTTTTCTATGAAACATTTCTATTTGGAATATGATCTAAAAATAGTTTGGCATAGAAACCTTTTAAATGGAAAAGAAAAAATATTTTATTTCTTTTTTCTTTTTTTAGAGATTAGCAAACATATTATTGACATAGGTAATGGTAAAGGTAAATTTAACCATTTCCATTGCAGAATCATTTGCATTTCTTAAAAGTTTGTGTTTCTGTTATTTAAAATTTACAAAATATTTTTCTTAAAATGTTTTGGTTACCTTAAATATTTTAAATGAAAATTATCTAACTAGGATATGTTATTATTTTGAGAAATATTTCTTTCAAATTTAATTTCAACCAATACAAGCCTCAAGGTCCACTCAAGGTAGATGGTTACTGAATGAGATTGTTGTAAAGGAGGAAACAGGAAATGCATAATATGAAGATATGTAGAATGAGATAACAGTTGATCTCAGAATAATGATGTTTATTCGATAAACGCTTTTCTTAGTGAAGTGTATCTTCCTATGTAATTTAAGAGGTATGTCTTGATGTCTTCATTAAAAAATTGAAGAAGGTAGATATTTAATTTTTTTTTATTGAAGATTGAATTAAAAGAGAAAGATCTAAGTTTTTATCTGAATTCAAGAAAATACAAACTTGAAGGAAAATGGTTAGTGTGTATAGATAAAAAGAAGGTGTCAGTTTAAACTGATGCCAAGAGGTTATGGATTAAAGACAATCTTGAGAAAGAAATGTTCTTTTAATCTTTGACCTTAGAGTAGGACTGCTTATATAGTGATCAACTGATGAACATTAGTAACTTATTTCTTGCCATATGTTTGAGAGTAAGTCAAAAATTATTTTCACTTTCCCCATAAAATATCTTTAGACAAGAGTGCAAATAATTTTTTAAAACTTTCCCTGATACATACATAGTTATGATTTTTGTTAAGGCAGGGCCATGATTAATCTAACCCAAGATATAGTGGGCTCTGCCTGACAAAGGATTTTGTTATAATGATTGATTTGAGACAAGGCCTGATGCTGTGCTTGATATCCAACTCAGGTACTCAGGGTAGTGCAAGTCCACCAAATGTTTTTATTGAGACCCTATCTCTAGGAAGGCTTATATATTATCATCTGCAGATGAGCCTGTTTTGCTGTATCACAGCTCTTCAGCACAGCTAGATTGACTGTTTACTTTAAGCCGGGATCAAAATCTGACTGATTCGTCATCAGATGGATATCTTTCCACTGTGCTATCAACATGTGGCAGAGAAAGGTAGCTTTCATAGCAGGTTATTCACAGGCTCATTCTCTCTGTCTCTCTCTCATACACACGATGGATAAATTGTCGTCTAAATTATGCAAAAATGAAAATAACACTGACATCTCATTTTAACAGATATATTTACTGAAATTACACAAAAATATTTTGAAATACAAAAATGTAAATTTATTCAATATAATCACCATTGGCTTAAACCATGACCTCCACTTGACTTAAGAATCTTCTGCAACTCTTCTGGAAGGCCTCCTTGTTTAAGTTGAATTCTGCTCTAATTCTTGCCTTCAGTTCATCTTTAATGTTACAATGAGTTTTGTTGGTCTCTCGCTCAACTGTGCACCCCATATAATAATCAAAGGGGTTACAGTCTGGGGAGTTAGATGACCAGATGGAAGGGGTGATATAGTCACAGAAATTGGCTTCTACTTGTGTTGCATGGTGCAGAGTTCTGTTTTCAGACACAGGATCTTCCAGTAGCTACACTCTTGACCCAGGGCAGCACGACGTCCTCAAGGTACTTGATTTAGGCCTCTGTGTTGAGTCTGAGGTTTTTACAAATTTGGAAGTTCTTATCTTATCAGAATGATTTCAGTGAGTTTTCCGAGCTGCTGTACCTTCATAATCACCATTAAACTCCTCAAACAGCTTACAATTCTTCTGCACTATCTTCAGATTGACATCCAAACACTCTGAAATGTTCATATTAGTGCTTCTGGTGCAAATGCCAAAAAGTACAGCATACTATTTCCAAATTTCTGGCAGAGTGAATTGCGTCATGGTGGTATTTTTCTCATAACTGACCCAACTATACTGTGCGGTTGACGAAATCAAAAGTAAATAATGTGAATGCGCAAAATGAAAAATATAAAATGATGATGATAATTTACCCATTGTACTCTGTACGTATTTCACACACAAGGCTTGATTAATCTGTGGTATTTCTCAGGAATTTTCCAAAGGTGCTGAACACTGGGATCATCTCCCTCAGATGACCTCAAGAAATCTCCAAAATATGACCTCAAGAAATCACATTCCTGACAAACTGATCATAGTGTTGGTTGTTGGTTGTTTTGTTTTTATGGCATATCAACATCGGCGGGTCATTTATTGCCAACTAAATTTTATTTATTGCTGGTAATACCTTTTTCTTTCAACAATTGTTGTTTTTATATAAGTTTTGTCTCTAGTAATACTTTTTTCTTTTCGAGTATCAAGATTCATTGGGATTTGTTTTTAAGGGCAGGGACCCCAAGTCCTACCCTGTTATTTAACCCATAACTGGAGGGAAGGGACGGATTAATATCTTTCCCAAGGGTACCAGTGCTTAAGTGAATGCAGGGTATTCAACTGGAATTTGAACTCGGCTCACCGATTTCTCTTTCCGAGCCGATATCCACTGCACCTTAATGCACATCCGTCACTATACATTTACAGCACCTGGTATTCCCAAGCGGTCACCCATCTAAGTACTGACCAGGCTCAATGTTGCTTAACTTCGGTGATTGAGCGAGAACCGGTGTATTCAACGTGATATGGCCGTAAGCCTTGATCATGGTGTGATTTGAACCTGAGTCTCATGGTCAGAAAGTGATTGTTCTAACCACTTGCACATGAGATGAATCTGTTTTGGGAGAAGTTGATTGGTTATTTTTTTTTTTTTATCATTTCCCCCCAAGCAAAATAGTATTGCCACTGATGTGCAGTGGGCTACATAGAGTTGAAGTTTTGGGCAGGAGGAGAGTGAAGACAAGGACGAACCGGCTACAGGGTGTGAAAGAGAAAGGGCTAGAGAAGGATGTGAACACAGGAGTGAAGACAGTTATGAAGGTAGAGAGAAAGGAAGAGAACAAGATACACGGAGTGATGTGAAAAGGGCTTGAGTTAAGTGGATAAGAGATGGGAATTGACTTTGCATTTAAATTCCAGGGTGTTGTAGCCATCAGGAAAGCAAGTATACAAAAGGGAATTTCACAGGTGGGAAGTGCGAGAAAAGAAGCTGCTGGAGTAGAATTGTTGCCTGCATTTAGTTGATAACTGTAAAACTGTTGTTGTGCTAGCATAGAGTCCCAAGTCATTGTAACTGGGGGGTTTGATTGTGCTGGCCTTGTTCAAACTATTGATGACACTAGATAATTCCCACTCTCCCAGAAACTGTAACTAAGGTCCACTCAGCATAGCTGCCATATAAACCACAGATGGGCTCTGCAGGTATTGAACAAACACAAATATGCCTGAGAAAATGTCTGCAACAGGATTTGACTAACCACTTTAGTAGACAGGATTTCTCAGATATGAGTGACCAACCATTATATATATGTGTGTATGTGTACATTTTAGCCTATGGCTTCTATAAGAAGCTCTGCAGCCTTTTGACAGGTCTTGTTTTTTGTCCTGTGGTGTGACTTGCCAGTCTCCTCACCACTAGAAAAGCTAGTGGGTGATCCAGCTTAGGCACCAATCTCCCTTTCATGCAGCAGGTTGTACTGGGTTATAAGTTATATATTATATGGTACTAGTAGCAGGTCTAAGCTTGATGTGACCTCCAAAAGTTACTTTTTTGAATATGGCTTGGACAACGACTCAGGTAAAAATAGGGAGAGCAAAAAAAAAAAGTCAATATTTGGTTATTAAACTCATTTTTAACCTTTTCTTAGATTTTGATTTATTTATTATAGATCAATAATTTCCTTTTTTCTCTTTTTGCAGTTTCTAACGATCACTGTTGTGGCCTTCCTTGTCCAGGTTTCCATTGGAGTTTTGGCATTTGTCTACCGAAATCAGGTGAACATTTTAATTTTTTTGAGTTTTTCATTTTTCTGTAATATTTGGTACAAAATTTTAAAAGTATCGCTTGAATGTTTGCAATTCCAATTTTAAAAATATATATATATATATATATATAGAGAGAGAGAGAGAGAGAAAGAGAGAAAATGATTACAAATATAAAGTTTTTCACTTAGCTAAGTCACAAACTACATTTATACTAATTTTATTAATGGTCTATTTCTGATATTGAGCACTTATTTTTATTAATGCTCTATTTCTGATATTGAGCACTTATTTCAGACAAGCACCTGCTTGTCTGAAATATCTTTTTTTAGTATCCTGCTGACTGACAGATATTTTGGGGGTCACACTTTATATATATATATATATATATATATATATATAATAACTAAATAGACTCTGTAAGTATGCAGGTCGTAAATTTATACTAAAATAAACCTCCGAAAAAACCATTAACAAACAGAACCTAAATCCGTTACAATCCGGTGTACTAAGACGTCGGATAAATGGGGAGAAAAAAAGAAACCTGCGGAACAAGAACAAAACATTCAATACTCCGCAGTAAAGAAAAAACCCCAAACGGAACCAAACACAAGAAAAATTGCTCAATACAAAGTACGAAAGAAAAGATACAATAGTAGAGCAAAAACACACAAAAAACTTTTTTTGTGTTTTTTTTTTTGTGTGTGTGTGTGTATATATATATATATATATATATATATATAATGTGTGTGTATTATTTAAATTTGATATTGAAATCCTGACAAAGTTTCAAAATTTGATACCTTGGAAATGTTGCATGAAAAGAGAGGAAAGATTGGATCAAATAGATGATGCATTTCACCAATTTAAGGCTTCATCAGATCTAAGACAAAAGAGAGAAAATCATGTATGTATGTAATTGTGGATGTTTAAATAAAGTATGAAATTTATTACTCTAAGCTGGCATTTTCCCTAAAATAAGAATAAAAAGAATGACTTTTAAAAAAGTCATTAATACATTTCTTAGTTCAAGTCAGAAGATTTTAAATTATCCCAGTTATTTTTGGATTGAAGTTAAAATCCTTTTTTCATTAGCAAAATGGTTAAAAAAAAGAAAGTTACACAGCCCTTTCTGAAATTCATCCAAAGCTTGATCATTCAATATGTGTTGAAAGTTATATATTTGTAGTTTATCCATGTGTCTTTCTGTATCGACAATGTGTTATTTAAATCTGATATTGAAATCCTGACAAAGTTTCAAAATTTGATAAATATATATAAAATATATATATAATATTTTGGAGATGATAATGAAAGATATTGAGGGTTTTTTGAAAGAATACATAAGATTAACTTTTGTTTCATGGATGTCAGCTGCTATTTTTTTTCTGACTATAAAAACTTACCTCATCATCCTGTCAGTAATACCTGTCATGTTTGCAATAAGGTTTGCAGATCATCATTTGGACTGAGGAGGCATGTGGTGGTTCACAAAATAATTGTAAGGTATGTAGATCCAACCAAGACAATTGAGGGTACAGAGTTTATCTGTCAAATCGAATCCCGGTCTCAAGAGTCATCTTATGGGCTATAAATGCTATAACAGTACAGAAACCATCACAAATGATGTGTGAGGTCAGGGGCGGCTCTCAGCTGAAAAGGATGTGGCAATCACCATGTGCGATGAATAAGTTGTTGTCTAAATTATGCAATAATGAAAATAGCACTGACATATCCTTTTAACAGATATATTTAGCAAAATTACTCAAAAAATATCTTGAAATGTTAAAGAATAAATTTATTCAATAAAATTGCTATTGGCTTCAATCACAACCTCCAGGTTACTTTGGAATCTCCTGCATTATTTCTGGACAGTCTCCTTGTTTAAGTTGGTGATTACTGCTTTAATCCTTGCCTTCCATTCGTCTTTAGTCTAACAAGGAATTAGGTGGCCAGATGTAAGGGGTGATGTAGTTGCAGAAATAGTTCTTCTGCTTGGGTGGTATGGTACATGTCCTGTTGCCAGACATAGGATCTTCCAGCAGTCACACTCTTGACCCAGGGTAGCACTACCTCCTCAAGGCAGTTGATGTAGGCTTCAGTCTCAACAAATTTGTGAGTTCTTTTTTTATCATAATGATCAGATTAAGTTTTTTCCAAGCTGCTGTGCCTTCATAATCACCATTAGACTCATCCAACTCTTTGTGAATCCTCTGCACTATCCTTAGATCGGCACCACTCAAACACTCTGAAATGTTCCTATTGGAGCTTTCAGTGCAAATGCCAAATGGTACAGCATGCCATTTCAAAATGTCTGGTGGAGTGAATTGCATCATTTTTCTCACAGACGGTGCCCAGCTGACCCTACTATATTGTGCAGTGGACAAAATCAAAATTAATCAATGTACATGCGCAAAATTAAAAATATAATCTGGCGACAATTTACCCATCGCACTATGTATGCACGTACGCATATAGATGCATGAGTGTGTATGTATATATATATATGTGTGTGTTTGTGCAATTATATTATGTATATATAGATATGTGTGAGTGCTTGCTGAAAATATCTTACTGAATTCAAATTCCAGACAAAATTGTTGCATTCACAGTTGCACAAATGCCCTTGGATATGAATCCTACCTATGTCCCATAATTATTGTTATATTTTTAAAACTTTATGTTCAATACGTGCACTGGAAGCACTGCAATGCCCAGTGTGCCTGGTGACATTTAATATCTAAAACAATAAAATGCTTTGATCTGTGCAGCCGAATTAGTAGTCTTCAGTCCGTTCGGTCAAGGTGATGTAATATAAACAGTGTGAGTGTAGAAATCAACATAATATTTTATCCTTTAAAAGATCATTGGACCCTGTGTGACTGACTACTTTTGTGTGAAGCAGGGAAAGTGTGACAAAATGGTTTATCCTAGGTTTTTTTTAAGGGTTATGCACCATCCTTCCTTGACTTTCTTTATTTTGTTTATTTTTATTTTATAGTCTTTTAATTTTTTATTATTTTAGTTATATATTTGGTTTATAGTAGTAGTAAGTAATAGTAATATTAATAGTAATTAGTACTATTACTAATACTCTAATAATATTAATTATAATTACTGCTACTGCAATAATAGTAATTATTACTACTACTACTACTTATTGATTTTGCATAACACACACACACACATATATATATATATATATATATATATATATAAAGCATTATGTTTGAATAACTCTGTACATACATACATACATATATATATATATATATATATATATATATATATATATAATACGTTCAAATATAATGTAAAATGTATCTATTGTTTGGAAGCTTTTATTGTTGCATGAAGATGAAAAAAATGTATTCTCAAACAAATGTAATGCTGGAAAAAATTCCTAAAGAAATAAGGATGTAGTGGGTGGGAGGAATAGAGAATGAATATTAATGTAAAAATAAAATAAGATAAAATAAAGACAATTAAAAAAAAAATGAAATTGTTTTTGAAAAATGGACGGAAAAATGAGAGCAAAGTATATTAAAAAAAAACAAACAACTATGAATAAAATTTTTAATACAAAAATAAAAAAAAAAAGAATAAATAACAAAAACTGAAATAGACCTCCCCCCACCAAAAAAAAAATTGTTTACTGTATAAGAATCTTATGTTCAGTCTCTTGCAAAATTCTTTTCTGTTGATTAAATTGAAGCCTTTTAAAAGTCAGACGAACCTCGGTAGTTAAAAGATTTTATTTCTTTTATTCTTTAGTTGTTCAAATCATTCTTACTTGTTTTTAATTTTGTAAATACAATTATAATATTTTTAGATAATTTTAATATCCATACAGTTGTCATTGATTTTGTCTGACTTGAAATAAAAAAACTGGAAAAAAAAAACAAACCTTACCATGCTAATATTGTGTTACGTTTAAAGGTAGCATATTTTCTTTATTTGATATACAGATAGTGGAAATGATATCACAGAGCCATGTTCAGATTCTAGTCAAGTTTATTTCGTTTACTTTCATACTACTGATGCCTTTTGGAAACTGTCTCTTCTCTCCATCTATGGGATAAATAGACTTGAGTAGTAACTACTTTCAGAGAATGAAATTTCTGAATTCTTGGCAATTCACAGATAATAAAGAAATCTGTACATAGTCAGAATAACTGTCATCTCAAGAGTAGCATGTCATAGAACCACAAAAAACAAGGACAATTGATTTTATTTTATTTATTGATTTGAACATTGAATATGGGTGAAAAAAAAAAAAGCACTAAAAAAGGTATTTGGATGGTGTAACAGTTTTTGATGAGGAAAGTGTAATCAGCAAGCAGAGTTAAAATTCTGAACTGTTCTGTCTTGTTCACTTTTGCATAAATGCCCTTAGAAAAAGCATGAAACTGTTCTCCCAGCTATGGGTTAAATAGAAGAATATTCAGAATTCTCTAACCTTGAGTGGTAACTACTCTAAAAAAAGTAAAACTTTGAATTTTAATCTGTGTAGAATGCACTAGTAAACCATTCCACTATCTTTCCCAAGAAGCCATGATAATTCACAGATAATAAAGAAAAGGAATAAGTGGAGAGCCATGATCACCTATATCCTGAAAGAGGAGTGAAAAGTTTGAATTCAAAACTATAGAGAAAGCAAGAGGAAACCTTTCCACTATCTTTCTCAAGAAGCCATGATAATTCACAGATGATAAAGCTGTGGAGTGCTTATTCACTGAAAGGCTATGGTCTTCAAAAGAAAATTGACTATGTTTTTATGTGAATTTAAACTTGACTCTCTGATTTCTCATTTCGAGACTATAACCACTGCACCACAATGCACATATCCGAACTGAGTTCAAATTCCAGTTAAACTTATTGCATTCACATATGCACAAATACCTTTGGGAAAGGTATGAATTTCACTTCTCCCTACAGCTATGGGTTAAATAGTAGGGCAGATTGGGTTCTATAGCCTTGGTTGGTAACCAGTCTACTTTAGAAAGTAATGGCAACAGACTATAGAAAAATTTTCTTCCCAGTCACTTATATCTCTTTTGAGACATGATCGTCCAGGTGTGTATCACGTATGGCACTTAACTGACTGATCTTTGTGTCTTAGTGGTGTTGTCACCTTGCTTGGTGTGAATTGATTAAAAAGAAGAAAAAGAAAAATTTATATACTTATTGACAAACATAGCACTCAGCTGGAATTGAACTCACTACTCAATTGTAATGAGTTTTGAAACCAGTTTGCCTTTTATGACCTACTTTATATGTAAGTTTACGTTTCTAATTAAATCTGTGTCCATGTGGATGTGTCTCTCGTTGTTTATACACCTATTTGCAGAGATTTATTCCTTGTTTCCTGTTTAGTTTTAGGTTTCTTGTTCTTTCTAAAGTTTTCTTATTCCCTTTTACTCCCAGTAGCCTCTTGTGCTATAGTAACATTATTGCCTTGCTTGGGGTGAATTGATAAAATAAAATAAAAAAAATTGACTGCATTCATTTTTAAAACTTCTATTTACTGAATATGTAAGTCTTTGTTATTAAGCACTAACTGACAGAACGGTGATATGTTTGGCAAAGGGACAGTTTGCTAAGAGATTACAAGAAGCTGTAGAAAGCCACGATTGTCATCATTGTGAAGGGACATGGCATATAGAAGAAGTAAAAAAAATTAGATATATGATTTAATGCATAATACGGTGAATATTCTCTTTTTCCTAATCTGGATGAGAGAGAGTGAGTGAGAGAGAGAGAGAGAGTGTGTAAGAGAGAGTGAGAGAGAGAGTGAGTTGTAGATTAGAGATGTATTTACTACCATAATATGGCACCAGATAGTGTAAATTACATTTTTTTTTATATTGAATGGCTACATTTGTTTTGAAAACCTCTAGGAAATTTATTAAATTTATTTATGCAATTATTTTTTATAAACCACTAATTGGGTTTCAAAAGCCTTTCCGGTTTTAGATTCGGATCAAAGCCAAATATTTTACCAGTGTGCATATTTGTTGAGTGAAGCCAAATTTAATTTGAGGCTCTATCTGGTTAGGAAAAAAAAAACACTAACAACACTTGAGAGATAATCATAAAAAATTTCTGAAAATTTAACCCTTCTCTTCTGTTTGATTATCTACCAATGGTATTTTGGTGCCTTTTTAGGTACCTTCACTCATGTTCAATAACTAACTTTAATTAACTAACAATGAACTTGTTAATTGAATTTTTAAAAATAAAATAAAAAATTCTTGAAACTTATTTTAGTTTTAATTGAAAGCTAAATGAATGATTAAATTTACTATTTCCAGTAAGCAAAATACTCTGTATGGTGTATTTCAAACAAAAATTATATTGATTGGAGTCTAAAAGTTTTCAATTTTTTTTTAATCTTTCAATTGTTTGGCTATTTTTAAGTAATCAACACATTTGTAAACAAAAATTAATTTTTGGTTTTAAAAATCATGCAAAAATGAAATGTACATTTGTGACATATTATTTTTGGAAAATTAGCAAATTAACATTAAATTAATCTGATTTACACAAGTATTACTTATTAATTAAAACCTGAAAGTTAGAATAAGATTATTTCTTTAACACAGAGTTCAACTTTCTAACTTTTCCACCATATTTATTGACAGATCCATGATAAGATAAGCATATGTTGATCACAAGTGACATCATTGTACAAAGTTTTTTCTTGTAAGGGGAAGAAACTCTGATATATATGACATTTTAATTTTTACTTAGAAATTACCATAAAAACCATCAAATACACAAAAAAAATTAAAACTTATTTTAAAAATAGGAAGGCACAACAATCTGTATTGATTTTTAAAAAATTTTTGATTAGTAGATATAATTTTTGCTTATATAAACTTATTATAAACTTATTAGTTTATAAACTAATCCCAACAAATCTTTGAAGTATTTTAAAAATACTTTTGAAACTTTCTAAATTATAATTAAAAAAAAGAATGAAAACAATTTTTTTAAAATTTCATTATTTATTGAAAAATTTTTTTTCTTCAGACTAAAATGTTCTTAATTTATATTATTTATTCAAGCATTTAAAAGCTTAACAAATTAAATAATGTCATAGTTATATTGCGCTTTTTATTTTACTATTGGGAGCAGATTTTCGAAAATAGAGGCAAAATTTTTCATAAAAATAATAGATGATTTACATTCTCCAATGAGTCCTGTGTTTAACTAATAAAACCAATTTTCCCAACAAAATTTAACTTTTCAAAATTTCATGAATTTACATGGAAGCAGGGGTAACAGATGTAAAAAAAATTTACCAAGATTTTTTAAAAATAATAATTTAAAAAATAATTTCATTTATTTCTGAATAAGTCCTAAAAGTTTCATTAAAATCTGACAATTATTTGATTTTTGCAAGAATTTCAAAATTAATGTTTGTCATCAGAAAAAAACTGAGTTATGTAATATTATGTCTTCCATTGTAAACTCTTATAATGATTTGGATACCTACTCATTCAAATTAAAACAAAATTTTGAATGTTTTAGAAGGGATTAAAATATTTTAAAAAATTAATTAAAAATACTTTGATCTTTCTTAATAATAACAAACATTTTGATAGAAAAAGTTGATTTTTATTAAGTTTGGGACTTTTTTTATTCATATTATGCAGTTTTTTCCAACAATTTAATGGAGGTACCTACTTTAGGTATTGACTAACTGGGAAGTGTTTTAACAGAGAATATAAAATGTAGCACTGAAATCGTAGACGATACATTCCAAGACCTAAACAAAGTGTTAAGTATGAGGAAAATTTTGTCAGAAAAAAAGGGAAAAGAGTGCTGAACTGTTCTGTGATATCAATATTGAGACTTAAGCTCAATTATAAATAGAACAGCTTAAGATCAGGGAGAGAGGCATGATTAGGGGCTCCAGCCAGTGCTTTATGACTCTTGCTATCTTATCAACATTTGCATTTTTACGTTTATATGCAAAAACACAATTGACTATTAAGGGATGAAAATTTTTTGCACATTTTGAAGTAATTCAGCAGTTTTTTTTTTTTTTTGTGAAAAATTTGTGAATTTACACTACCAGCCATAATTATTAAGCCACCCCAGTGTTTTAAAAGAAATGATGTATTTCATACTATTTTTTAGTATTTATTACCAAGTGAATAATTTTAAATGAAAATGGAATGGTTCTTTTGTTAATACTGCACAATAACATGTGCATCAAATGAATTTATAAATATTTAATAATTACCTATGTTGCAGTTTCATCAATGAAAGAATGAAGAAAAAATTTAGGGTGATTCGGATGAGTTCATCTTTGCTTCCTTGCCTTGTAAAATTTTGCAAAGTAATAATAACAAAAGAACCCTTATATTTTGATTTCATTAAAAATAGTATGAAATACATCATTAAAAAAAAAAAAGAAAAAAGGGTTGCCTAATAATTATGGTCGGTAGTGTATTTTGCTCATGCTAAGTCTCAAAAAACATTATGTAAAATTCACTTTTTTTTTTATATACATGAGATATACATACATAATATCTAAATTGTTTACTATCACTTTTTATTAGGGGTTCAATATAGATATTGAATATATATATTAGGGGTTCAATATAGATATTTACTATACTTGTCTTAGTTTGATACATGATCCCAAAATCAAAGCACTCCAGATAAAACTGTTTCATCTTGCGACAGACTTTAAAACCAGCTTGTTAACCATTCCTCAATATTTAGGGTAAAGAATAGATATCTATTATACTTATTTTAGCCTGAGATATGACTGCAGTACTAAAGTGTTCTACTCTTTCTACCAGTGACAGTCTTCGAGACCAACTTGTTAACCATCACTTTCTGGTAGAGAGCCAATATAGGTATTTAACATACTCATTTTAGTCTGAGACCTGGTTCCAATATTCGAGCACCCCACTCTTTCTACTAGTGGCAGTCTTTGGGACTAGCTTGTTAACCATCACTCTTTAGTAGAGGTGCGATATAGGTATTTACTATACTTATTTTAGTCTGGTACATAGCCCCAATATTAGAGCAAACTCTTTCATCTAGTGAGAGTCTTTGAGACTAGCTTGTTAACCATCACTAGGATTGGCATTATATATTATTTATGATACTTGACTTAATCTGTAACATGATTTTAATGTTCATTTACTCCAGATCAAACTTTTTGATCAAGTCTGTGAAACTAGTTTGTTAACCATCACTCTCTAGTTCTCTTTCTTTGTGCCATGTCCCTTCAAGATGCAGGTAATCATAGTCTTCCACATCTCCCTATCCACTGTACCTCTTAACACTCCTTCTCCTGTTATCCCACTCAACCTCTGTTCTGCCATCCAACTGCTCAAGTCTATCTAGTACGTCACTTGTTGCTTTCCCTTGTCTCTCTTTTCCTTTGTCAGTCCCTTGAGCATCCAATTCTCCAAGCCCTCCTTCCTCACTATATGTTCAATAAACTTCAGCTGTCTTTTTCTGATGTTAAGTATCAGTTTCCTTTTCATGTCCATCCTCTTCAAAACCTCACTTGTTGCTCACATGTTTGGTCCATTGTATCCTCAACATCCTTCTGTAGAACCACATTTCAGTTGCTTTAAGTCTTTCCTTCATGTTGATGAGATTGTCTAGCATTAGCTGCCATATTGAAGGACAGACAATACATAACACTATCTTCTTTGTTTCCAGTGAAATTTTCCTGTCTCTTAATACTCTACTCAACTTCTGAATGCATCCTTGGTCATGCCAATACACCTTTGGATCTCAGTGTCACTCTTTTTGTTCTTTCCAGGTATTTAAATTTCTGTACCTTCTTGATTTTAGTGTTCCTGACTCGTAATTAGCATTTTGGGCTCCTCTTTTTACTGATTACCATGCATTCAGTTTTCTTGTAGTTTATATGTAGTCCTTTCTTTTAGCTACTTCCTGTAGGAAGTCTTGTAGTTTCCTTTCTGTGCCTGTTATCAGCACTGACTCATGACCTGAATATCAGAGTGCTCCAGATTAAACTGCTTGTGATGGTTTGCTTGTTAATTATTAGAATAAGTACAATATAGTATTTACTATACTTGACTTAGGCAGGTACATGACCTCAATTTTGGAGCACTCTAGACCATACTTTTTCTGCTAGCAATAGAATGTAGTTTGTTAACTATCACTCTCTAGAATGGATACAATATGGATATTTACTCAACTTGTTTTAATCTGGTGCACTATGACAATACGAGGGTAAGCACTCCAGATCATCTTTATTATCGATGATTCCTAAGACTAGCTTGTTAACCATCACTTTGTAGTAAGGAAACAGTATAGATATTTGCTATACTTGACTTAATTTGGTACATGACCACAATATTGGAGCACTCTAAATCAAACTAATTCTACTTGCAGTAGTTTTTAAGACTAGCTTGTTAACCATCACTTTTTAGAATTTTGGAAATATTTTAACTAGTGTGTCACTGTTTCAGTAACAAAATGTTACAAGATATATGAAGAAAGTAAGAAATGCTTTATATTGACTGTGTCTCTTCAGGACATAGACGATCATGGCTCTCCACAATTTCCTGCACTTTGTAGCTCTTAATAAATTTTGTTGCTTTGTTATTTCTCCTAAACCTTGTTCTTCAATTCATTTACTCTAGCTCACTAACTAGGTTTACTTTGTCCTTATTGTCTTCAATCTGTCATGTGAATATCAAATTTTCCAAGCCCTCTTTCCTCATTATGTGCCCTAAAATTTCAACTGTCTCTCTCTGATGTTAAATATAAGTGTACTTTTTGTTTTCATTTTTTCTAAAATTTTATTTGCTCATATGTTCAGTCCATGGTATTCTCAGTATCCTTCTGTAGGACCACATTTCAGCTGGTTCAAGTCTCTTTTTCATCTTTGATGAGATTGCCACATAAGAGGACTGACTTAACATAATAGTTCAATATTCTTTTCTAAGTTTTTCATAAAATTTTCTGTTATTTAATACTCTGCTTAGCTTTAAGGTATGCAGATGATACAGTGCTGATGGCAGTCACAGAAGGGAATCTACAAGACCTTCTACAGAAGGTAGCTGAAGAGAGTGACAAGAAAAGACTACAAATAAACTGCAAGAAAACTGAATGCATAATCATCAGTAAAAAGAGAAACCCAAAATGCCAAATACAGCTGGAGGGATACTAAAATCAAGCAGGTACAAAAATTTAAATACCTGGGAAGTGTCCTTACAGAAGGTGGAAAGTGCAACACAGATCCAAAAGTAAATTGGCATGGTGAAAGATGCATTCCAGAAGTTGAGTATAGTATTAAGAGACAGGAAAATTTCACTAGAAACAAAGAAAAGAGTACTGGATTGATATGTGATGTCAGTTTTTCAATATGGCAGTGAATGCTGGACAATATCATCAAAGATGAAGGAAAAACTTGAAGCAATTGAAATATGGTTCTACAGAAGGATGCTGCGGATATCATGGATCGAGCATGTGAGGTTTTGGAAAGGATGGAAATGAAAAGAAAATTAATACTGAGCATCAGGAAAAGATAGCTAAAGTTCTTGAGACATGCAATGAGGAAGGAGGGCTTGGAGAAACTGATACTAACAGGCCAGATAGAGGGGGAAAAAGAGACAGGGAAAGCAGTGGATAACACTTTTGAGGGGCCTGAGCAGAGGAATAACAGAACGTGGTGTAACAGGAGAAAGCGTGTTAAGAGCCACCAGTGTTAGGGAGACGTGCAAAGCCTTGATCGCTTACGTCCTGAAAAGGCAGGTGCATAGAAGAAGCAACTTAGCTTTTGGAATACATCTTTTGCCATCCCACTGCGTTTTTGGGTTTCACACTTTCTATCCTCTGTTAAAAGACCTCCCAGATACTTAAATTCTTATACTTGTTTGATTTTGGTATCTCCAATTATTAACATCAAGAAGAGACAGCTGATGTTCTTGGAACACGTAATGAGGAAAGAGGGTCCGGAGAATCTAATACTCACAGGACAGAAAGAAGGAAAGGGAGACAGGGGAAAGTAGCATGAGGCATATTTGATAGGTTTGAGCAAATGGATGGTGGAGTGGAGTTTGGGAGAGAATCCAACAGGAAAAATGTTAAGAGCGACAAGAGATAGGGACAAATGGAAGTCCGTGATCACCTATGTTCTGAAGGGACATGGTACATGAGGAAGAATAATTTTGGGTTTATCTTTTTGCTAACATCCATGCATTCTGTCTTTTTACATTTGTCGTTTAATCCTATTTGGTTTTATAACATCAACATTAAAGCCATTCTTTATGTACATCTCTATATATTTGAAGCATATTTTTCTGTTAATTTTTTTTTTCTTGTAACTCATTGGACTGTTTACTGCCTTTGTAAATAAAGATGTGCTTATTTAGTGGGTAGAAGATTACTTATTTTCATAGGTACAGGCCTATACGTGCTTGTGTAAATAACTACCTTTCTAGCAAATTGAAGTCATTTTACAGCTTATGGTTACATCACATTGAAATAATGTCTTGAAGAACAGTCACAAAGAAGAAGTAAAAGAAACATCATCATCAGCATCATCATCATCATCAAAAAGACAAAGGAGTGAAAATTGTGGAGTCATATTTGCCAATGTCCTGAAGGGACAAGTCACATAAAAGAAAAAAAAGCAGCAACAACATCATCATCATTATTATTAGATAGACTTTAATTGGAGTAGATAGACTCAATTGGAGTAGATAGACTAAACTATTGCCTGGTTCACACTCCACCCACGTCTATTGAACAGGTGAAGAGGCTCATCCCTTGTTCCCTGTTTAGGATGTGGTTTCCAGCTTTCTCTTTTCCAATCTTTTCACTCTTTTCTTTTTTTTTTCAATTGGAGTAGATAGACTAAACTATTGCCTGGTTCACACTCCACCCACGTCTATTGAACAGGTGAAGAGGCTCATCCCTTGTTCCCTGTTTAGGATGTGGTTTCCAGCTTTCTCTTTTCACTCTTATGTAGCCCCCTGTGCATCAGTGGTGTTTACTGCCTTGCTCAGGGAGTTATGATTAAAAAAAAAAAATTATTATTATTATGCCACTGGTCTATCCCAGTGAATATGTTTGATCAGACGGTTATAGTTTTTTGCACCTGTACAAATTTATACTTGGATATAATTCTTCTTGTTAATTTTCTAATTGGCGGACATCATTCATATATATGGCCGACCTGGTTGATTTCTCTTCCCTCTAATCTTCTGACGACTTTGTTCAGTCACTTGTGTGCACAAAATGTTGACCATAGCTTGAAGGCAGTGTCTTGCAAGATTTTACTTGGCTGGCTAGTAGCCATATGGAGTCATTGCCAGTTTTATTTAAACAGTGTAAGGAGGGCTTGGAGAGCCTGATACTAACAGGCCAGATAGAGGGAAGAAGAGACAGGGGAAAGCAATGGATAACATATTTGAAGGACCTAATCAGGTGGATGACGGAATGAAGGTTGCATGGTGTAACAGGAGAAGGCTTGCTCAGAGCCACCAGGAATAGGGAAACATGGAAAGCTATGATCACCTACGTCCTGAAGGGACAGGGCACATAGAAGGAGAAGCTTTTATGAACTGTGATCTTTGCTATGGGAGTCTATTGCTGTCATAATAAAGCTTTTAATTTATTGACAGTAAAATTAGAAAAAGTTTATCTTTTGTGCTTTTCTTTATTGTAAGTTCTTTTATGACTTCTGGGTATACAGAAGTTCTTTTATAACTTCTGGGTATACAGAAGTTCTTTTATAACTTCTGGGTATACAGTCAAAGAATTAGACTAGTGGTCAAGAGGACTGAGGTCTGAAATTCTAGGTCATTACTGCTTGTTAGAAAACAGAAATTATGGTTTCTGATTTGATTAACCTTTTTTTTTATACAGATTGATTTGTTTTGTTATGACTTATCAACCTTTTGCAGGTTATTTAAATCCAGAAATATTTTTAAATTTTAAGTATTTTATGGCAGTAATAATGATTTACTGATGCAAATCCTACTTATTAACCCATAGTTGGGAGAATAAAAGTGGATTCATATTTTTTCCAAAGGGTATTTGCATGTAAGTGAATATAACAAACAAAATGGAATAAAAAAAAACTCAGCTCTCTGATTTTCAATTCTAAACATTTATCCATTAACATCACCTGTGTACCCAACCTTGGTATTTCTAAGCAGTCACCCATCTAGGTACTGACCAGGCTTGACATTGCTTAACTTTTGGTGATTGTATGGGAACTGATGTGTCAATGTGATGTTGCCATAAGTAAATATAGACAAGGAAGAACAAATCAGATATATAAACTATAAAAAAGAGTAAAAGTTATTTAAAATTATATGGCTATAATAATAGTTAAAGTAAAAATAATGTCTTTAATGAACATGAATCATGTTCTATATTTGTAATTGAGATTTTATTCCTTGTATAATAAAATTATTTTCCCGATGATGTCAGATCATTAGCAAAATATGTTAAGATTAAAATTCTTTTAAATTAAATTTTTAAAAAATTGTCTTCCCTATTTCTCATTCCACTAAATTCTCGTCCAACTTTGTGTGGAATAAATTCAATTTTAGATTTTTTTAAAATGATTACAAAAATTAGCAATAATGAAGCTGTTAGAAATCAATTCCCAAACAATATTGCATATAATTTTAGAATGGACATAGCAGTCAAGAAAATTTGCCTGATAATGTTTCAAAGTTTGTGGAATATGTTTGTTGCTTGCCAACATTATCTTCCGAGAACATCTAGAATTTTCTTGAGAGTTTGAAGTCTTTCTTACCAACCAATTTCAGAAAAGGCTTGTCAGGGTTCTCAATCAGTCAGTCAGTTAAGTGCCATATGTGATACACGCTTGGGTGATCATGTCTCAAAAGAGACATGGCTGACTGGGCAGAAGATTATCCTGCAGTAGGTTGCCATTGTTTTCTGTGGTAGACTGGTTGCCGACCAAGGCTACAGAACCCAATCTGTCCTGTTATTTAATCCATAACTGGAGGGAAGAGACAAATTAATACCTTTCCCAAGGGTATTTGCGCATAAGTGAATGCAAGGAATTCGATTGGAATTCAAACTCTGCTTCCTGATTTCTCGTTCCGATCTGATATCCACTGCACCCTGACACACATCTTAGTATCTGTCTATATTTCTAAGATGAGATATTGTAACTATTTATATTGTTTGGGCTGTTGTCCTTATTTTTACTGCCACATTCACAAAATTTAGGCCGTTGTACTTCTGTATCATCTGAAGAAAGCCAGAGCATACAATGGCCGAAACATTGTGAATATAACAGTTGAGGATAACAGTCCGAACAATGTAAATGTTGTAAACCAGACTTTGAAATTCAACTTTTTAAAAAGTTAATTCACCCCAAGCAAGGCAATAATGAAACCAAGATGCAAGGGGCTCCCAGAAGTGAAAGAGAATTCAGAATCCCATTCCTAAACTGGAAGCAAGGGATAAACCACTACTCCTGTTCAAAAGCCCAGGGAGGAGTGTGAACCAGACGATAGGCAAACCTATCTGCTCCTATTGAGGAAAAAATAAATATTAAATAAAGTTTCAGTGTTTAGATTTCAGAAGTATAGAGTTGAAATACTCTTTAGAAGGAACTTTAAATTCAATCCAAAACAGGAAAAAAGGGATGAATGTCTAGACCTGTTAAAAAAAAACAGGGGAGGAGTGTGAACTGGTCTGAACTGGACCATAAGCAAATCTATCTATTCCTATTAAATTTAAACTTAATAAACCATCTACAAGATATTGTGTAACTGATCTTTTATGCCTCATATCTTTTCAGGACGTAGATGATAATGTCTCTCCACAACTTCCTATCCTTTTTAGCTCCAGTCAATGTTTGTCCTTTACTATTCCTTCCCTTTTCTATTTTCCAGTCAATTTACTAAACTTATTCAGTAGATAGGTTTCCATCTGTTCTTCTTGGCTGCAGTATATCCTGTGAGTGTCAAATTCTCCAAGACCACTTTACTTAGAATGTGCCCACAAAATTTCAACTGTCTCTTTCCCATTCTAATTTTTGTTTCCATTATCCTTAATTCCTCCTTGTTCCTCATATTTTTCATCTATGGTATTCTAAGTATCTCTGTTGCTTCATGTCTCCTCTACATCTGAGAAAATTGCCGAGCATTGATTGCCATTTAGGAGAATTGACATTAGACTCACTGTCCAACCATCAAAAAGTAGCTTCCCTGTGCCGTTTCTGTAAATGTTTTCATGGTAATTGTTCTTTGCTGCCTATAGTTTATGAATTTAAGTGCAGTACTAGATTGGCAGTAAGATCTCATTACTTTATATTTAAAATGGCTGGATTTAGCCATAAGTTCTGTGCTAACAAGTTCTTCTCTTCACTTCTTGTTTGTGGAAATCTTTTCCAGCTTCTTACTTTCCGGTCAAATTTGATTTTCAAAAATAATTTAAATGCAGTGTCAATCATTATCTTCTGTCTTAATTCCTGTTCTTTTATTGTTATCTCTTCTTATGAATGTTTTCTTTTTCTCATTCTATCTATCTATCTATCTATCTATCTATCTATCTATCTATCTATCTATCTATCCTGTCTGTCTATCTATCTGTCTGTCTGTCTATCTCAGTCTGTTCATATCTATTCAGTCGTTCATATCTATCTCAGTCTGTCTATCTATCTCAGTCTGTTCATATCTATCTCAGTCTGTCTATCTATCTGTCTGTCTATCTATCTGTCTGTTTCATATCTATCTCAGTCTGTTCATATCTATCTCAGTCTGTCTATATCTATCTCAGTCTGTTCATATCTATCTCAGTCTGTTCATATCTATCTGTCTGTTCATATCTATCTCAGTCTGTCTATATCTATCTCAGTCTGTCTATATCTATCTCAGTCTGTTCATATCTATCTCAGTCTGTTCATCTATCTCAGTCTGTCTATCTATCTCTGTCTGTTCATATCTATCTATCTATCTATCTATCTGTCTGTCTATCTCAGTCTGTCTTCATATCTATCTCAGTCTGTTCATATCTATCTCAGTCTGTCTATCTATCTCAGTCTGTCTATATCTATCTATCATCCATATCTATCTCAGTCTGTCTATATCTATCTCAGTCTGTTCATATCTATCTCAGTCTGTTCATCTATCTCAGTCTGTTCATATCTATCTCAGTCTGTTCATATCTATCTCAGTCTGTTCATCTATCTGTCTGTCTATCTATCAGTCTGTCTATATCTATCTCAGTCTGTTCATATCTATCTCAGTCTGTTCATATCTATCTCAGTCTGTCTATATCTATCTCAGTCTGTTCATATCTATCTCAGTCTGTCTATCTATCTCAGTCTGTTCATATCTATCTCAGTCTGTCTATCTATCT